>CM034155.1:437469808-438069808 GCA_019776745.2 Taxus chinensis
AAGGTGTTATGATCCCTGAAGTTATGTAAGGAATATGATCTCAAGTTATGTTAGATTATAATGATACTATTGTTACTTCATGAGTAAAAAAAAACTTTCTACATGCACAATGCATATGAAAGAGGTAGAGCATGTGTCATCATCGGGGAGGAGGTGTGTTGAGAAGTCCATGAGCTAATATAATTAATTTTGAAATAATGACATGAATGTGATAAGGTGTTTGGGTGCTAAGTTGCCAAGGATAGTGAGTATGAGGTTTCAATGAGCTAGGAATGCAGTACGAGCTTCTATAGGTAGGATGAAGGTCACCGAGCTTTAAAAAGTTCATTTTGTTTATGATCATGTATTTAAAGTGTTCTCTAGAGGTCTAGTCACCTTGAATATTGTGAGGAGCTACATGAGAAATGAAGAACTTGGTATGATTTCTATGAGAAGGTTACCTCTATATGATGCTCTTGCTCCATGATCACATTCTACGGGCCTATAGGTGTTGCTTATGCATGGTAGAAGTTAATTTTTAAATATTTCATGGTGTTTTGTTTGCTCTCATAGGTTGATCATGCATTGATAATGGTGAAGCTCTTATCTATACTCATTATTCATGAATAGGATAAAATGATGGATCTAAGACCTCGTTGGGTGTTACAGTGCTACAATGGTGTGAAAAAGAGGCTTTTACAGGTATATACTGAGAGTTTGGTCCAAATTTGACAAGGGGAGCTTGTGTTTATGCTTCTTGAAGGTGGATTTGTTGATTTCTAGGCATATGAGGTGTGTTTTAGGTTTTTTCTCCGAGGACAAGCAAGTTACGTCTCATGAATGCATTGTTTCATTTAAATGTGACTATCAAGGACCGAGAAAAATGATTTAGGGATGTGTCTAAGTGTTTGTCTATAATCCAAGTCATGTACTCAATGTAAAGATCAAAGTGTTTGTGTCTTCCACTAGATATGAATGGTCTAAGTCTAGGGGGGGTTTAAAATGCATGGTCATGATGTGTATGGTGCTCTTGAGTTCATCATAGTTGGCATATAATGCACTGAGGTGTTTGTTTAGGGAAATCAATCCAAATAATGAAGAAATGCTAAGAAGTGACAAACTTAGAGCCAAATTTGTGTCTTCTCAAGCTAAGATAGCCCATGAATGAAGTTAAGGCAGAGTTTTAGCTCATATACATCATTGTTGGCATGTTTTTGAGATGTATGCTTTAAGTATAGGATTGCTACAGTGGTCTCTTGAAGGCAAAAGCAAAGTATGGAGGTGAAATGACAAGTTTTGCATGATTAAAAGGTGGATGATGGTCTTTCAACCCAAAGTAGAGGTATGGTGACATTTTATTCGTACTTATTGGTATGATTAGGTGGTGTATATGCTTTTCCCATGGGCAGTTCAGTGTTTTTATGCTTGAAAATGGCTAAAAATCACTTTTTGAAATAGATTTCAACTTTTGAGCTAAACTGAGATCTTTTATTGATTTTTCCAACAAAGAGGTGATCCTATGAAGCTGAGGAAGATAAATATTATGCAGGTTCAGGTATTCCTTTGTCATTAATGTCAAAAGGGGGAGAAGTTAAGGTGGTTTTCCATCAATGACAAAGGGGGAGATTGTTGGCATGTCATGGTTTAGGTGTTTTCATTGATGAAAAACCTCATTAATGATAAAGTGGATGATGGAGTAGGGTCAGAGCATGTTGTGAATGATGATGACATGATGGTTTAGACTTGTTCATGGTGATATCAATTGTTTTAGTGAGGATTGTTTGTTTTTGCAAGCCTATTCAGGTGACCCAACAAGCCTAGGTAACATTGCATGGTGGTTGGAGCTTCTTGGTAGCTTTAGAAGTATGATTGCATGATGGAGATCATTATTGGAGAGTTCTTGGGCACTCACATGAGTTTCAAGGTACATATATGTTATGTTTTTGGAGCCTATTTTCATGTTAGAGTGTGGTACACCTTCTATGTGTTACACTCCGGTATTTTTACGGCGGTCTCGCTCGCCGGTGAGTGGGTCAGGGGGGTTCGGGGGCGAAGCCCCTGAAGCAAATTTTCATGGGTGGTTTATTAACCCATGGGTAATGGGTAACTGTTATGGGCTATTTTTCGGCCCATAGTTTTTCGGTACCCATTGTTTTGATACCCACGGTTTTTTGCCCATGGTTTTGATACCCACGGTTTTTTGCCCATGGTTTTGATACCCACGGTTTTGTATCAAATTGCTTAAGCAATTGTCTATTTATATGGTCTTATGCATATGATACATATACAAGCAAATGCATTACAGATGTGCTTTGAATTCAGGTGTGAATTCTATAGAGTTTGTTGAGCATAGCTCCAAATGGATCTAGGTATTGTATTGAGAGAGTGGAGGCTTGTAATAAAATCTGAGCAAGTGATTCTTGGTGGACGTAGCCCAAATTGGTGAACCACGTTAAATACTGTCTTTCTGTGTTGTGTTATTTATTCTGCACTTTTATTTGAGATATGTAATATTTTATGCATATTAGTTTCTATTGTTGTGATTCTGTAAGGGATTATTCTGCATATTTTATCTCTTATTTCCTAACAATATACAGGTCGGTGACCAGGTTTTAGGTGCTCATTTGGACCAAGTATGGTTGCTAAGAGGTATGAGGATGAGTTTTGGAGTTATATGAGCTCATGGGTGCATGTATGTAGTTGTATCATGATGTACCAGGTATGTTAGGACCTTTTGGATTGTTTCTATGATGTGTTATAGTGTTATTTCAGATGGCCCTAGCCTTTAAAGTGCAAAACCCTACGGGATAGTTGTGCAAGTCTTAATGTATGGAAATATTGATAGCTATTTGTGACATGGTGATAGTTGGAGATGTTAGTAGGGTTTGTCACGATGTTGTGGGAAAATTTTCAAGTTTTCATGATGAGTATTTTGCATGTTATCTCAGTTTTGGTGAAACAGGGTCATGGGGAAGGTCATTTCTAGTTTGAATTGCACCTTCTGATACTCACCCTGAATTGTTTATTTTACATGGTACCTTATGGATTTCATGTATGTTTATACATTGAGTCCATAAGGTTTCCCAAAAATAATGAGGTCATTTCATTCGTTCATATTTTTATGAATGAATGTTAAGAAGGTAAATAACTCTTTATATGTTTGAAACCCTATCTTGAAAGTGGTTTGAGATATTTGCTTCATAAGTGGCAAAAATTACTTTATAATATATGTATTATGTTTATATCATGTAGAGGACTCCTCCAAGTTTCCATAAAGGTATGATAGAGCTTTTGGTGATGAGTGGACCCCACTTAAACATGTCAGTTTCTAAAGAAGTTCAGTTTGGGACAAGGTTGTCCAAAGGAGTTGCAAATTAAATGATCATTATGGTTAGTATGTGGATTTTTCTTGATTTCCATGATGTTTTTAGGTCATGCTGATGCCAATAAATGGTCAAGTATGCTTCATTTATGTTGACTGGTCAAAGGGTAGTTTTGGGGCAGTTTTTGGCAGTTTGCAGAGATTAGTTTGGTTTAAGGCCTTACATTTATAGTTGGAAGGAGTTCCAATATGTTATGGAAAGAGGAATAATATAAATTTCCAATGGCATACTTTTTTTTTCATGGTGAGCTGATTTTATGTGATTTCCAAGTCAGTTTGTGAGAAATAATGTTTCTTATTTTTCGAGAGAGAATAGTATTTGATGAAAGGTTGAGATGGTTAGTGCATGAAATGGATTGAGTGATTTTTAATATCACCTAGAAAGTGAATTAGGATGAATTTTTCATCCATTTAATCGATTTTGAGGCCTTGAAAGTGTCATAAATGATGCAAACTAGTTGCATTTGTAAAACTTCTTTTTGGGCAACTTGACTTGGTGAAGACAAAATTTAATGTGGTTTGAACCAATTAATGTTTCAAGAGGTCTAGCTTGTATAGAACTGGTTTGAATGTTTTTTAAATTCCATTTAGTGGTCACATTTCATAGTTGAGTTTATCTTGAGGGGTCTTGAGACCTAAAGGTAAGATCAGGCTGTTAAAACATTTGTTTTATGACGGTAATGAGCTAGTGGGCCCATTAAATGAAATAATGCGACCATGGATGATATTTAAATGTCATATTACTCATGTGTGGTGATTTTAAGAGATTTACTAAAAATATTTTTGGCATGAGGGGATTTTTCTCATCCTAGTGATGGGATTTTGAGGATTTTTGGTGCATGGTGAGTGGTTTTTGGCATGATCGACCTACTTGGGTCATATGTGATTATTGTGATGATTCATATGGGATGTTTTTAAGTTCCTAAGGTCAAAAAAAAGGAGGGAAACATACTTATTTTGAATTTGAATGAAGGAGACCCTATAAAAGTTATGTTTTGGGTGCAATGTTGAACTAATTGCTAGTGTGCAAAAAGTGTGGACTAGGTGTGAGAGTTTTGTAGGTACAAAGGCATGTTTTGAGAGTTGATAAAGTGTGTTTTAGGTTAAGGAATGACATAAATCATATGTATAAAGGTTTGATGCATTGAGAAGTGAAGATAGTGCAAAGCGTGTGCAAGGTTGAAGACCTAGGGTTTGAACAAGAAGTGTGAGTTGAATTTGTGATCTCCATTAATTGCGGTAGCAACATATATCATATATATTTATCTTAAGGTGGTTTAATAGGTGCTTGATCATCTTGGGGGCTTTTATCCTCCTTGTGGAGTTGGCGCTTCACAAAATTGGGTGTTGGTGCTCCTTGTGGGGTTGTAGCTCTACTAAACTAGGGTTGGTGCCTCACTAAATTTGAAACATATCAATATAATTTTTTTGTTTCAGTGGGTTTTCTTCCCCTTGAGGGTTCCAACTTATATCTTGTGTCTTTGTGTTGATTCTCTTGTTCACTGTTCATTGCATGTATGGCAATTTGATAATATGCACACATTAATTGTTGGATAAGTGGTTTTGTGATTTTAATAAGTAATGCGAAATATGATTTTTTTTTTAAGGACTGATTCACCCTCCCTCAGTCAATTGTGCTTCTAACAGATTATGTGTGTGTATAAATGATTTATTTGCTTGAATTTTGACATTAACAACACCGGAAGCTGGCCCATAATGTCAAATACAAATTTAGAAAAGAGATGAACAAGCAGTGAATAAATAAAAAATGTAAAAACCAATTGCGAGGACATAAGCACCCACAAGGGGACAATAACGTCATCTGCTCATGTCCCCTACTGGGTGCTTATGTCCAAAAAAATAAAGATAAATAGAAAAATGCTCAACTAAGTAACACATTGTTAGATGTCCAAAAGTAATGTGATAATTCCATAAATGTAGAGGAAAAAAGCATGGAAATGTAAAACATTGTCAATGTAAAGCAAAACAAGTGTTATCAATGTCTAGTTTTCTTGTTTAGGAATCATGCATATAACAATATACTAGAGGCATAGTGTATTAGTAATAAGTGCATAGGTTTGTGTTCACAAAAGCCCATTTCTTGAACACAAAGAAGTTGACATTGTAGGAAAAAATAACTCCTTACACAAAGAACACTATCAATTTTTCAAAGAAGCAATGAAGATAAAGATAAATTGTCTCTTAAGAACATGGCCTTTATGGTGATGAGAGAATCAAATAATTGAAGTAAATAAAAAAGTTATTAGAATAAAGCACACGTATATGAGGGTGGATAGGGATTAAACAATAAACCCTTCATGGCTATTTAGATTCAGTGTGATTACAAAACAATCCCATAAAACAAACAAACTTGCCAAATGACACAAATAACTCTAGAATGTTTTCAATATATAGAATATGTCATCAATAACAAGAGAGTTCGCTCCTAAGACAATTGTCAAAAATGAAAGCTCGACTAAGAAAATGAGCATAAAAAATCAAGAGCAATAATGAGTATACTGGTAAGATAAATAATGGAGATGTCTAACCTATAGAGCCCTTGCCAAGAATGTTTATTACATCACCAAAAATGACTAGATATCCCTCTCATATGAATGTGAATGGTAGAAGAATATGTTTACATATCATTTTGTGAGAACTGCACAACCAGTGCATACAAGGATACATATGATTTTGTGTGCCAAGTAGATCATGCATAATAGAAGAAATCTTGAGAATTTGATGCCTTAGTATAGGTGCAAAAAAATCATATGTTGCTCAAGATATTTGGAACAATATAGTGAACAAAAACTAGAGTTCAACCATCAAATGATCCCAATGAAATGTGTGTTTCAAAACTAATGTCATGCCAAAAATTTTAGTGAATAGGATGGATGTGAGCAACAATCTCTTGCGAATGTATATACCAATGTGACCTAGGGAATAATGTATGTAGGAACTAAAGGCAATAATATGCTTCTTAAGAGAACTAGGGAGATTAACAAGTGGATTTGAAGTAGGATGAACAAAATATGCAACAAAAGTAGGAGTAGATACAATAGTAGATAGTGCATCAATAGTAGGCTTAGAAAATGAAAAAGTGAAGGTTAGTGGGTTTAGGAGCAGTGGTTGAAGGTGGAGTAGGAACACGGAAAATATATGTATCTAGTCAAGATGATGCTACAAATGTGTAATATTGTGTTGTGAAGAGTGAATTGCGACATCCTTTCTCAAAAAAAATGAACACATAAAGACTTTATCTTCATCAACTTCATGTTCTCTTCTCGAAGTGCTAGAAAGGAAGTCATTACATAACGTAAAAGCATATGCATGAAAGAGTTAATCCTTACGGATTTAACCACATATCAAACTAGGCCTCACCCTCTAGTCTTCAAAAAATGAGATCAGAATAAGTATGTCACCATGTAGAAATAATTGCACCCCTAAAAATAATAAGGCCCTTTGATGAACAAGAAAATGGGGTTCGGGAGAAGGGGTCTAGGAGTGACAACCCCAAGCACGGTTGAGGGATAACACCTCTCAAAGGGTTTGACGCAACACCCCCACAGGAATGTAATTTATAGTTTTTCCATCCTTTTATTTGACTAAGAAAACACACTTTGTGAAAAATATACTCCCCTTTTTAATATAATAGTGCTTTTTTTTTTGAAATTTTCTTTTAAAACAATGCCACCCTTTTTTAGAATTATACTCTTCTTTAAAAATTAACCCCTATATATTGTGTAAAGCTTCTTTTAAAAAATATGATTTCCCCCCTTTACAAAATGTATTCCCCCTTTACAAAACATATTAATAATTTCCTTTAAAATATAACATGGTCCTTTTTTAACTTTGTTTTTTGAATGCAATGGATAGAGTGGGTAGTCTTGAATCCCTAGTCTCTCTAATGGAAGAGAGTTTTACCAAAATCTAGTAACTGTTATGCCACCTTATATAATTTTCCTATAAATTGTAATAAAAGATTTGAATTTAAAATATTATATTAAAAATCATTTAAAAAGGAACTTATTGTATAGGGGGATTCACATAGAAAGGTTTGTATGTAGTGTGAAGGGAGTTAATAAAGATAACTCGTAGAGCGTGTAAATGCAACAAGTAAGCAATTGTCAAGTTGCAGGGATGGAATAATATATGTATGTTTTCAAGGGGTAATAACCGAGCTCAACCTCAGTATGAAATGGTTTCTAGGATAACCACATACGTTGATTATGGCTTGTTGTGCGCACCATTTTAAAAACAATGGATAATATATTTTTCCTATGCACAATCTCTTGTAAACAAGGTTGCAAATCACATCAATATAATGTTTATTAATTAGAAAACATTTTAAGATTTTATTCAGTACCTATGATTGTGCTACACCAAGCTGGTTAAATAAGCATTGTTACTATCAATTATTTAAGATAAATACATATATGGTTAATGTGGACTCATGACTTACATACATAAATTGGACTCCCCTGATCCATATACGGAGATTTTTAGATACTAGAGAGTCTATATAATCAGTGGTTCCCCCCTCTTCTTTAATGAGATCAGAGTCACGAACAAAGATATAATAGTCGGCGAAAAAATATGAATCTTCTTCCATGGGTTTTGTATTGGCTGGGCGAAGGTAGAGTCTGAGCTAGATATGTTGAAATGATCTATTGCCATTAGAACTTCGAGGCAGTGGTATGGTAGTCCTCCTCCAAGTGCTCAAGGCCAATCTCGTAGCGGTGTTTGTACTGGAGTGAGTTCTTCCTCGTAGCCTCAATGTTTCATAATAAGCATCCCAAAAATAATGTCAGTGGATTCACTAGATACGTGCTGCGTGGATGGCGAAGATTGGATTCTAGGTGATCGAAAGGAGTTGCCTTGGATTGCGTAGCAGTTTGAGATCATGAAGAAATTTTGTATTGCTCCCAATATAGTGGATGGCAGACAATAGGGAAAATGAATCAGCTGTAGGAAATTTAGGAACCTCCTAATGCCAACTTAAGATCATAAAACTAGACTAAACAAAACATCAGTAGATAACAAGAAAAATGTATGCATTTTGATTAGATTTAATAGAAAAATAGTAAAAAGGTCCTAAAACTATAGGAATCGCTAGCGATTACTGTGAAATTTGAAAGGCGAATGGGGTAAACGCTAGTGAAATATTGTGAAACTTAACAATTTTTCTAATTAGAGTTAAAATTAATGATTAAGCTATCAATTTTAACAAAAATAGAGTGATGGCAATATATAAATGAGCTAAACGCAAATAAAAGTACCTAATTACAATGCCTAAAATGAACAAAATGATAGTGATCTACCTTTGTAGGATGAGTCGGTATGATAGACGAATGGAAGACAGGTGGTTAGCGAGCAAAAATGTGCACTTTAACAATGGATTTAACGTTACTCGAGTGCAGTGTGACATTGGGTTATGTTAGTATAGAATAATTAAATTCCTGATGAGTTGAAAGAATGTGATAGAGTTTACCATACAAAACTTGTGGATTTGTGTCATTGAAATGAAGTCTGCAAACAAGTATTTATAGATCACCGATGATCGGGTAAATCACTCGGTGATTTCAGGGAAATCTATTTTGGTTATAGGAAATTGATTTTATTTTCCTGCCATTTTGGATTCACAATGATGGATTTTGAAGTTTTTGATGTGACAGGGGATGGTTTAAAAATCATGAGATGATTTTTTTGGATGAGGGTGGAAGTTAGTTTTTTGGTATATTTGTTTAGATAGAATGACCAATTAGTTTAGGGAATAGGTTAGTGTTTTATTTAGAAGTGATTTTAGTAAGTGGTTACAGTGGCTTTGTGAGGTGTCAGTAGTTAACATAACGAGGTGTAAGGGTGAGGTATGAGGGGATATATATATATATATATATATATATATAATCATTTTAGAATTTAGGAATGTGATGGCTGTAAATGTACTTATTGAAAGTGTCATTAAGAGGGGATGATATAGTGAGATGTTGTAAATGTGTCGTCTTTGGTCATGAGTATGTTTGGCCCTGGGGGATGTAAATTTTTGGTGTCTACATTTGCCCCTTTTTGTCTGACAATTTTTGGAAAATTGCTAGATAAAAATGATGAAGTAAATTTGTGTTTGGCATGGGTGAGTTGACTGTAGCACAATACAGTGAACACTAGTGTGTTTTGTTTCAAAAGGCTTGCCCCTATTGGAGAGGGTGCAAAGCAAACAAATTGGGGAACCAATTGTCAGGGTGGCTGAAGGGAATGATACCTATAGACATATGGTTCTTACCAGGTTATGTGGGGAAAAACCAAGTGATGGGGGCCAAAGAGCTCGTCTCCCATGGACAAATGGTAATTCCTAAATTTTAAATGTGTTGGTTTGTTCAGAAATTTTGAAGGCTAAAGTCTTTTGAAAAACATGGCACACTTGTGCAGGAATTGAAAATGGTGTATTTTTTGTAGGCAAATGTGGATAAGTATCCAATAATAAGATAATCTCTGATGATTAGGGTCAATATCTGATGATTTAGCCAATCGCTAGTGATTGGCTTGCATGTGGAAAAGGGGTTATATAACCCACCATTTTGTGTTTTATTGTCATTGTGTTTTAAATGTTATGTGAGAAAACTTAGAAAATGTTCTGAAGAAAATATTTGTGTGACTGATTGAGCGAGATGGTGACCTTGAGCAGGAAGAGGAAACCTGTGCAGGCAAAGGTAAGTTTTTGACTCAATCTTTGTTTTTAATTTTTGTGATTTTTTGAGCTATTGTTTTTGATGAAATTAGACGTAATTTTAGGGAGTACTAAGTTTTTAGGGGCACTAGAAATTCATCATATTGATGGTGATTATGTGAATCACTGGTGATTCCATGTGAATTATGCTGGTGGATTTAACTGTTTTAGTAGAAGATTTACAGTGTTTTCTTGTGTTTTTGAAAAATTTTTTAGCTCGCGGATGAGATTGGTGTTGATATTGTTTTGTTGTTTTATCATTATGATGATACTAATGCTTGTTTTGTTTTCGTGCTTTGCAGGTGGATGTGACGCTTACTATTAGAGACCACATCCCCTTGATGTTGGATGAGGTAAGAGAGGATTTGGCTGATGATGATTGGGAGCACCTAGAGGCAGTGGGTTTTGGTGGGATGAGGTATTATAGGCAGATCCATAGATGCCGTAGTCTCATTCTTGCACTATTAGAGAGGTGGAACCCTTCCAAAAACACTTTTTGGTTACCTACTGGAGAGATGAGCATCACTTTGGAGGATGTTCATCGGATTACAAGGTTTCGAGTGAGGGGATAACCCATTTATTATATTTCAAAGTTAGAGAGGGTGGAGAACTATGCAGTAGATTATATGGAGGGGAGGCTTTGGGTATCAGATATTGCATCTGGGGCCTTTTGATTACCATGGATTTTTATGATTGTGGGGAGAGATGGTTCTCCACTGATGACCATGATGATGATGGGTATCTCTTGTTTTGCACTGCGAGATTTAGGAGGTGGCATATTTCCATGGATGATGACGGTGGTGGTTGCAAAGATGATGGAGCATCACACTAATTTTGAGTGGGAACCTAATCTTATGGCACAGACATATAAAGAGTTGTGGGCTTGGAAAACCCACAAGCGATATGGCATTGATGTTGGTTTTTTGTTACAATTTTGGGATCACAAGCATATTGTTATTGCTCACCCACTGGGATTTTCAGATGCTATTGATGTGAGGCACCCAGGTTTCATGAGGTGGATTGATAGTCTTAGGAGGGCAAGGAAGGCCAAGGGGCCTGCCCATTATCGAGATATGATTTTAGGGTTATAGGTTGGAGATGTGATTTGGCATGACTGTATGTTGGGTTCCATGCTTGGATCGAGTTCCCTCATGATTTACAGGGTTTACAAGCAGGATATCTGGGTCCACGGTAGGAGATCCATGGGAGGATGAGTTAGTGAGATTTAGTTGGGTCAGGTGGAAATTTTTCCTAGTTTAGTACATACCCGAGGATCTTGTTGTGTATAGGCGGGAGGATGGAGACACGGAGACCCCGCATGCCATTGTGGTGGGACCTACAGCTATTTCTTAATTAGATGGGTGTTATGGTTCTTAATGAGGATGGTGAGATGATTCATCTTGATGATGCGGGGGTGATCCCCAAATTTTTGTGCATGGTGGGCCATTCTTTGAGGTATTTTGAGAGACCAAGGCAACATAGATGGGTGTGAATAGACATCTTCATTGTGTGCATGCTCAGGCAGAGGGAGGAGTACAGGGGCCTGAGGTAGAAGAGGAGAGAGCTGAGGGGGATGATGGTGTAGTTGTAGAAGTAGCATTAATGGCTGAGATGGTGGTAGAGAGGGATGCCACTCAGAGAGAGTGAGATGACTTGGTGGGGGTTCGGGACACACTTATTATTGAGTGCGATGGTATGATTATAGAGCATGATAAATGGCTTACAGGCACAACTTATACTTGTCTTTTTTTATAGAGATAAGTACAAGAGGCATAAGGATACTTTGAGGAAGGCCTTGGGGATTATTGGGCCTTCTTTATTTGACGCAGAGTTGTCAACCATGGCCCAACAGAGAGGGGAAACCTCGACACCTGACATGGTCTCCACAACACATTATGAGGTCATGTGGGAAGAACAAGATTATTATGTAGATATGATCATCAAGAACTACTGGACACTAATCTTTATGTTGATTATGTAGTGGGTTAGGGGGTGCTACAATAGTGATGAGGCCTAGTGATAGTGTAGACAAGTATGGGTCATCCACCTTGGCGACCTGCCGAGAGGTAGAGGTGGTGACGGTGTAGGAGGAGTTGGTGGTGGTATGAGAGGTGGTGCCATTGCTTCAGGAGGAGGGGCTGGCGATAGTATTTTTTAGGAGATGTAAATTTTACCATTTGATAATTGTAGGCTCATAGAAGCCCTATTGATATATATATATGAGACATTTGTGAGGTTTTGATACTTTGTATATATGAATTTTGTACTTGGATTTATAGGATCATTGAAACCCTTGGATGCTATATGTATTGATGTTTATTTATATATTGATTTTATTTCATGAGGATCATGGTGATGATGATGATGATGATGATGTATTTGTTTTTTGGATTTTGATGTATATGTGTTCTATGTCATATGTATTTGGATGTATGTTTTCATGGTATCTAGAAATATTTATTTTTTGATTATGATAATTTATGTTTAAACTATCTTTATAAAAATGTGAACAACTAAAGTATATCAAAAAATGTGGCTAGATAAAATAAAGTAATGGTGGAAAGATCACCCCACTAAATTTTTTTAGCTTACATAGTGGGTTTTGATAGCACTTGCACCGGTAGTCTTTCAAAATGTTAAATGAAACTATCAATGGATTGTTTATATAAAGCATAATGGATGAAGCATTTTGGTTAATGGTAATAGAACAAAAGGATGATATAGATGTAAGCCTTTATAGGGGAGAAAGGTTCTCCTTTTTTGAAAAATTCATAGGAAATCAATGCCCCAACTTTTGTAATAATAGTTTTGAAGCAAACTGATCAATGCAGGAAGTTTTCTGTATGGGAAATTTGATCGATGCGGGAAGCTTTCTTGGATGCTTTTTTTGATTTTGATTCACTTTTAAAGGCTTAATCAAAGCAGGAATCCTTTTGCATGAGTATCCATCCTTCGAGGGTATAGTCTACATTTTATATTTAATTTTAGAAGGCCATCCTTCAAGGGATCAGTCCATGATTTTGAACTTAGTAGTTGTCCTTTGAAGTGATCAGTCTAATTTTTGTTTTGGATAGCTTTCCTTCGAGGGAGCTATCTATCTTTTGAATTTTTGATAAGAAACATCCATATATGTATTTTTTGATTTTGATTGCACTGAGGGAAACACCTCAATAAACCACTTACTAAGGAGGGGATAAATGTATTTATGGCCTATATCCATATGCCCCATGTATAAGCATGATGAAAAGGGGTGATAGAATGATTCTGAACTATATGATGGTGAGGGTTATTGTTTTAATGGATAAGATTTGATTCGAAAATTCTATCTTAATGATAATTAATCATTTAACATTAGAAAGGCCACAAGTGCAAGGCATTTAAGAGGTTCCACTTTAGGTTCCCCATCAAGAGAAGAGAGATGATACGCTCCTAACCCATACTTGTGAGTGATAATATATGGACCAATCCAATTAGGGGCAAACTTTCCACGTTTACTCTGTTCTAATTTAGTCACATTCTGATTTTCCTTAAGTACGAGATCACTAATTTTGAAGTCACATTCCTTGACATGTTTTTTATATGCTCTATTGATGCATTATTGATAAACTTGGTGATGTTCAAGGGTTGCTAGATGCTTTTCATCCAAAAATTCAAGTTGTGCGAGATGATTTTGGCAATGTTCTTCATCAGGGATGAAATCCTTTAAGGATACATGGAGTGATGGGATTTGAATTTCTAGGGGTACGATGACTTCAGTTTCATAAACGAGTTAATAAGGGGTAGCACCGGTAGGTGTGAAATGGATACTAGTTTGATAAGCCCATACTGAGCAAATGGGATTTGAAGTATGCCAATCAATAGTTACCCCTGTCAACGTCATGTTTACTGTTTTCATGAGGATTTTGTTGAGTGTTTTGTTAGAAGCCTTGGCTTCCTTCCATTTTCTTGAGGATAGTATGGTGATGAGAAGCTTAGTTTGATGTTGAATGGATTGTCACAAAGCTTTTTTAACCTCCTTATTCTTGAAGGATTTGTCCCCATTTATCTGTGATAAGCTTGTGAGGGATGCCAAAGCGACATATAATGTTTTGATATATGAAGTTGAATGATAGGTCCATATTTTGTTGAGGTCAAAGAATGAATAACTTCAACCCATTTAGTAAAGTATTCAGTTAGAGGTTTCAGTGATGATTGAGTGATGTTGTTGAGATGATTTTCAGATTAATTTCACCAATGAGGTCTAACCCCCATTGAGAGAAAGAGGCACAATAAATCCTGAGAAGGCCTTGTAATTTTTGACTAAGGATGTGTGATGAGATCAGAGTGAAGTTGACATTTAACACACTTTTTCATGTATGCACAACAGTCTTTGGTGATTAGTGGGCCTGTAATATCCCAACCGTATGATACGTTTAGTGATGGCATTGCCACTGAAATGGCCTCCACAAATGCCATCGTGGACTTCTTCTATTTTTTTGGTTGATTCATGTGATTTAAGACAAATCATAATAATACACCATCAAAACTTTGTTTGTAAGAATACCTCCTATGATAACGAAGTGAGTAACATGTCCCTTAAGAAAGGATATGCATTGAGTGCCTTTGGTGATAAATTCTAGGGGAGTTTAGATTCAAGTTGTGAGATAATCAAATATTTGAGTGTACCATAAATCTGATGGATTTTCATCAATGTTATGGTTTATGGAAAGTAGTTCATTTTGATGTGAAGGATGGTCCAAATGTTGAATGACTACATGACATCTTAGTTTTATCCTTTGATTTCTCCATTTTGAAGGGCACAAGAGATCCTAGGGAAGCCATAATGTCTGTGAACCTATTAGAAGATCGTGGAATAGCTTGAATGGTGTAATGGTCAAAGTGCACCAAGGAGGATATTTGACAATGACCTTAAACTTTTGAAGGACCTCATTTTTACATTGGTATCTTATCCTTTGACTTGACTGATGATGAGTTGTGAATCTTCGTAAATTTCTAGATCATGGACACCTAGGAGAATATTAGTAGTTAAACCCATGATTAAGGCTTCATATTTTGCCATGTTATTGGTACACTCAAAATTGAGTTTGAATGATAATGGGATGGGAATGTTCACAAGGTGGTATAATGACCACACTGGCAATCCTCCTCCTCCTTGAAATTTAGGTTCTTGCACTTTCGAAGAAGAGGATCATTTTAATTGGGACGAATTTGGTTTTGTATTCATTAGAGGTTGGTTCAATGATGTTATTAATAAAAGGATTCATCTGGAAAGCATTCGTGAGGTGGTTGATTATCTGGAAGAGGTACTTCAGCGAGTTGATCAGAAATGGCCTAACCATTTTAATGAAATTTTGTGTGTTTGATTTCTAAGATCAAACTCATTCATTAACATGAGTCCATCAAGTTATGCAGTCATTATGATAAGGCTTGCCAACATGCATGGATTTAAGTGTATTGTAGCTGGTAACAACGTATGTTTTGTAATTAAAAAAGTATGTCGTAGCTTAGATGGAGTGGCAAAATACAATGCACAACACAATTTCTCATCTTCTGTGTAACGTGTCACATATTTGTGAAGTGTGCGACTAATATAATATAATGGCCTGCTCATGTCCTTGACTATCATAGTGAGCTATCATGGCTCCCAGAGCATGTTCAAGAGTGGATAAGTATAGATAAAATGGCTATCCCTTCATGAGGTGGAATGAGAAGAGGTGATGACAGTAAATACTGTTTAACTTGATCAAAACACTTTTTGGAAATCAGAGTCCCAATAAAACTTGACATTTTTGTGAAGCAAGTGATGAAATAGTTGGTAGTGATCAGAGAGTTATGATATAAATCGTCAAATGGCCTGTAATTTTCCTTGGATGCTATATAGTTGTTTAAGATTAGAAGGTGGAAGCATTTCAATAATTTCCCTAACTTTAGCGGGATTGACTTTGATTACTTGAATATACATGATAAATCCCCAAAATTTTCCTAGTGAGAACACCAAAAACACACTTTGCGTGATTAAGGTGAAGGACAAAATTGAATTAGGCAAGTGAAGATTGAATCTAGGACCTCAAGATGGTTTCTCTAAGATTTAAATTTTCCGAGGAGGTCATCAACGTAATACTCAACAATGTTATGGATAAGATCATGGAAGACGTATGTCATAGCGCGTTGATATGTTGCCCCTATGTTTTTAAGCCCAAAAGGCATGACACAGTAGCAAAAGGTTCCCCAAGGGGTAATAAAGGATGTTTTGTGTTGATCATTGGGTGTGATGATAATTTGATTATAACTTGAAAAACCATCCATAAGGGAGATCATTTCATGGCCTACTATTAGATCGATGAGCTAGTCTATGTTCGGTAGAGGGAAATCATCTTTTGGATAGGACAAGATTAAGATCCCTAAAATCTATGCAAATGCAAATTTTGCTTGAGGCCTTAGTTATGGGGACAATGTTGGAGACCCATTGCGGATAGTCGATAGGTATGATGAATTTTGTGGTTAAGAGACACTGTAGTTCTTCCTTAATAAGGAGAGCTATACGAGGTTACATTTTGCGGATATTTTTTTGACATGTTTGGCATCAAGATATGTGACTATGTTATGTACGACAATGTTGGGCTCGATCCCAGGCATATCGCTAAATGATTGGGTGAAGGCTTGGTGATACCTTGTTAGGAATGCTGTGAAATCATATAAATCTTGCGGAATGAGTCTCTGACCAACTTTAACTATACGAGGATCTCGTGAGGTCCCTAAGTTAACATTGATGGTTGATTCATTAAGAAGATGGTGTATCAGATGGCAAGGACTTCTGAAGAAAATGATCTTCAGCTCCCATGTGAGAAAGGATGTCTTGGTCATCTTGGCATTGAAGGATATCTATTGTAGGCGAATCTTCTTCAATCATTTCTGGAAAAACAAGTAAAAATGATTTAGCAGAGTGATTTGATTGATAGGTGAGTGGTCCTAAGGATATGGTATTAATTAAAAAATTTGGGTGGGATAGGTATAGTATCATCTGTATCTATAGAATCCTAAAATTTGGTGGGTGATGATGATTCTAATTTGAAATTGGGTGCGGGGGTTTCTTGTTCAGATGAAATATTTTTAGTTATCTCTGGGGTGAATTTTCTATATCCCATGCCATTTTTCTTGTATGGTTTAAGGGTGTGTAAGATGGGTTGGTCATGTGTTCCTTGTTCATAACACCCAAGGCCAAAGCCTTTCCATGCACAATGGTGGAGGTACATATGAGTGAATTTAGGATTATCAAGGGACTTAAAATTTGATTTAAATGGTAGTGGCATGATGTAAATGATTTAGATGAGATGATGGATTATTGAGTCCACCATAAATGAGATTTGTTTTAAGGTATTCTGGTCCATAGGAGATAACATCTCCTACATCAGGGTCATACATGGGGTGTTTTTCGAGGTGGCCATATGTTTTTGGTGATGGGATGGAGTCTAGCATGAGAAGACGATATTCCCCAAGGGTGAGATATTTAACAACCCTAGTAACAGAGGAATCATTTGGCATTTTAGAGGAAGGTATTGAGGTGTTAGTAGATGCATGATCTAACGATTCAGATGTGTATTTTGGTACCAATACATCATTTGGGTAGTACATCATGTAACAATCAACGAATGGATTAGGATCTATAGGGAAAATATGGTTTTTTCCTTCATGTTCATATTTAAGGTAGTGATGAAGAGTGGACAGGGACACAACACATGGTGCATATCTAAGGTCATCCCTAATAACATATTATATTGGAATTCCCCTTTAATGATGTAGAAGAGTTCAGGTAGGGTTTTAACACCAATTTTGAGTGGTAGGATGACAATACCTAATGTGGGAGCGATCGTATCATTAAAGGAATGTAACAAGACTGGTGTTTGAGTGACAACAGTGTTATGGAGTTTAAGTTGTTTAAAAGAAAGAGAGGATATAATGTTAATGGCAGTTCCAATGTCAATCATAACCCTTTTAATGGAAACATTGTTGATTTGAGCGATGATAAAAAGTGGTAAGTCACGGTATTCAGGTTTAAGAGAAGGTATCTCAAATGGCTTAAATGATATGTAAGTGGATGTTTAATTGACACCTACAAAATTAGTGAATGATGTTGTGTCGTTTGTAGGTATGGTGATGGATTGAAGAGCTTCTATCATAGCTTACTTGTGACTAGGAAATGTTTGGACCAACTCGTAGAGTGACATGCGGACAAGGGCTTGGTGTAACTTCTTTATGATGACCTTTTGTATTGTTGTGGGAGGTGGTGTGGCTACTAATACATAAATATTGGCTTTTGGTGTTGATGCTTGCTTGGTTCCGTCATGGGTTAAATAAATGGAGATCCTATATTTATTAGGTCGGACTGATGGTTCAAAAGTTGGGGGTATGGTAATGGTAGTTTTATCTTTCTATGGTGTGGGTGATGTTTTATCGTAATCTTGTGTATGAGTGGTGACATGGACAACATCTACCTTTCGTATTAACACTTCCATGATGGGCTCGTTAGATAATGTTGATGTTGATGTTGATGTTGTGTTTGATTGGGAGGGAAGGAAAGGCGAACTGCCAATCTTCTGAATTATTTGGTGAAAAGCTTTGCAATCTTCTATAAAATGACCTCAAGTTCTATGGTACTCACAAGAGGTATTGAAATCATACCTGATAGGCTTCCACCCATGATAGTTTGATGGTTTGGGAGGTGGTAGCATAATAAAAGGATCTCTGAAGGAGATCATCCAGGATGGTGGTGTAATGTCCTTTAGGTCCAAATGTTGGTGTTAAGGATGAGAGGGTTTTATTATTACGAGGCAGTGGATAAATAACTTGTTTAACTAGATGTTGCTTATTTTTTGGTCGCGGAGGTTTTCTTGCCATTATAGGAGTTGGAGGACACAAATTTTGTACGGGTAGTTGTTGCGGTGATGTAGGGTAAGGAATTATTATGGGGATGTGGTGGACGAGTTTTCCCCTTGTGATAATGGTATGATCAACGGGTATAAGAGAGGAAGGATCACACAATAGATTTTGATTAGGGTTTTGGATGGTGTTTTGTTCAGGTGATCTCACGGGTCTCAGTTTTGATATAACAAGGGGGTCTCTAAATGGATGCATGCCCCCTAGATGGAAGGGCGACTGGAAAGATGAGGGATGTCAGAATCAATATGTTTGATCATAAAAAGGAATTTTAAAGACTTGGACAGTGCTTTCTTTGGTAAATCCTTTTGAAGTCTTGGACGAGCTAGGCATATATTTTGAAGTTAATGCTAATGAAGGAAGAGGTGTCTGGATAATGTGATTGATATAGTCCACATGATTTGGGTTATTCATTTTTGCAGATTGAGGATGTCCTTACTTCTTAGGTGATTTAGGTAAAGAAGGTTGGGCTAGGAATGTCTCAAGTGACATCAACATTATGTTTCTGAATTTAGATACAAGTGTAGGTGTGATCGTACTAGTAGATGTGGGCATGGATTTAGGAACAATATCTGACATGGACATGGTTTTATTGGCAAGTGGTGGTTTAGTAATTGTGAGTTTTTTAAGTTATGGTATTGGTTCTGTAGGTATTGGGTTACTAGACAACAAGAGTGTAGGAGGGTTTTAGATATTGGTCTCGGTAAGAGGAGACTCTATGATTACCATTTCCAGCTTATTAATTTCTGATGTTGATTATGTGGGATTTGTTGCCTCATTATGTGACGAAGTGAAATTTGGAGTAAGGTCAATTTTTTTTATCGTGTTGATGGTGCACACGACTTTTTCTTTCGGCGTTTCAAAAAATGAGGGATGATTTAGGAAGGATTTTTTAAATATGTCAAGGTTTTGGTTGGGATGAGTGTTTGGATTGTCTAAGTGAAGGTCACCTTTATCAATCAGGTCTTGAAGGACATTGCGGAATGTGTGACATCTCTCTATATCATGTCCTTTGACCCTATGAAACTTAGAATAATCGTTATCATGGTACCAAATAAGTTTTGACACTGATATGTCAATAGAGTGAATGGGTGGAAGTGTTATAACTTTAGAAGCAAGTAATTTGTCAAAGACTATGCTATAGGTTTCTGCTATGGGTGGGTAGTTACGTTGTTGACGAGTGCATTCAATGATAGGATTTTATTTAGGAGTGGATTTGACTACGACAACGTTTACGACTCTTTTGGATTTATCAGGATTGGAAGTTGGATTAGATGGGAACTCCATTTTTGGTTTCTCGGGGTGAAGCTTCCCCTAACCATCCTCTAGAGTACGTAATTCCAGTTTAGGAGCCATGGTAAAAGCCTCATCGAAAGTGTGGAATGATTGAATTTGTAGGGTGGATGAAATATGTTTTACACAGGAATGACTGAAAATTTCAATAAATTATGTTGGCGGCAATGTGAAGGATAATTGATTGGTGACACCCCTCCAATGGATAACAAAATTAGCTACAGATTCATCGTCAAATTTTCTAATGGCATATAGATCATTGATGGTTATTTTATGGGCGATGTTTATGGAGAAATGTTCTTAGAATAGCTATGTAAGTTGTGTGAAGGAAAACATAGAGTGTTGTGGAATGCTATTATACTAGTCTAAATTAGGATAGACGAGGGACATGGGAAATGTTCTCAACATTAAGTCTTGATCGTGGAATATCAAGTAGCACACATGACAAAAAGTGTGAATGTTGTTGGGGGTCTTATTTTCTGTAAAATTTAATAAACTTAGGAAGTTTCTAGTGTGGGGATACAAATTATATGGTATAGAAGGGTCAATGGGTTCGTTATAATTTTATTTATATGAGAGCACATTTTTGAATGAGGGATGAGGCAACTTCTAAACTAGATATATGGCTTAGGAGAGCCTGGAGAGGGGCTGTCATGTGCTTGTTTGTTCGAGGATGGGCTAGGTTGATATGAAGACTGGTGAAAATATGCTTTATATTGTTGTGGAATGTTCTGTTGGTAAGAAATATTCTGTTTAGGGATGTTTTTCTGATAAGACGTATTATGTTGGTAGGGGTTATTTTGTTGTGGAGTTTTTTGTTGTGGGGTATAGTATTGCAAAATATTTTTGTTGAGGTATATGTTGTTGATGAACATATTGTTGATGCGAAATGTTTTTGTTGAGGGATATGTTGTTGAGAAAAAGTGTTTTGCGGCGGGATGTTTTGTTGAGCAACAAAAACCTTGTTATAGAGTAGAAGATTGTGGGGTTTGAATGTACTGATATTGTGACAGTATTGATGTTTGCGTGAAAGAATAAAAGTATATAGGTGTATATTGGAATGGTATGGAAGAGGTGGAAAAGGATGGTCCTTGTTGTGGGATACTTTGCTGTGGAATGTTTTGTTAAGGTAGAGATTGTGGTACAAACATCAATGACTATGAGGGTTGGGGTATGTATTGTGAAATAAGATGTGTACTAGTAATGGCACTAGTGTTCATTATTGGTGTTGTTGTGGGAATATACATCGTAATATTTTTAATGGGAGTCATAACCTGTTGGGAAGGTATAATTGTAGAAGAGGCGATAGAACTTGAAGGAGATGTGGGTATCTATGAGAAGGTTGAAAGAGTCATCGTGGAAGCAATGATACTATTTGGGAGAGGTGTGGATCCTGTGGAAGGACTTGGTGAAGATGTGAGTTGTTGAGAGGATACATTTTGTGATGAGATCATGTGAAGATCAAAGATAGGTGCTAAGGAGACATCATATACTTCAGGTTGACTAGTAAGAGGTTGCTCATTCAATGTTTCAAAAGGATTGGTAGAGTTAATAGTGATATGAGTTTGACTGTTGTTTAATATTTCGGGTTGGTTTGAAGTATATGGATATAACTGTTGAACAACAGGATCCTGATTTTGATCAATAAGTTGTGTAATGACAGGTGAGGGGTTATAAGCATGCACAACGGATTATGGTGTGAATGGTTACATTTGGACATTTTTGGATGATAAATAGGCATTGAGAGTGATAGGATTTGAATCTAACGTCTCCTCAAAAATAGGATCACCTCCATTGTAGAATGGGAGCTCAGCTGTTGTGGGAGAAGACAAATACTACGACTCTAGTTTATACAGAATTTGTCCATGATATTGTTGTGGAGAGTGAAGAGATTGTTGTCATGTTTCATTGTTGTAACCAGTCCCTAATTCATTCCAAGTTTGTGCATCAAAAAAGGGGTTGGATGTGTTTGTGTGATAAAGCAATGCTTGTGGTCACATAGGTGAGGAAAATGTTCCGGGAAGTGATGAAGCTTGTTGTTGGAATGCAAATAATGAGCTAGACATGTTTTCAAAAAGTTGGTTACGTGCTTGTTGTATGGTAAGAACCATAATAAACAAACACACACAACTCAAATAACAAGTGATTAATGAATAAATGGGTTGATTAACAAACAACAAGTAAGAGCAATCAAAGTGTTCTTTTATATTTATCTTAGTTAAAAAATTTGAAATGTGTAAAATGGTTAATGAGGGTCTTATGAAGTGGTTGTCTAAAGCTGGTTTCAAGTATGTTTAAGGGTGGAGTCCTTGATATACCCAAAGGTACATGAGGCCCAACTATGTACTGTTGTCAATACGGTACCCCCTCACTTCATGGTCCTGCTGTGATAAGGGAGTCGGGTGCTGAGCCAAAATATACCAACAAACATGAGATTATACTCGGCTAGAACACCAAGTTGTTTTCCCTGTTGGTGTTGAGTTGTGGAGCTCAATTACTTCATTTTAGCATGCAATTGGAACTTGTTGGAAAACACAGTAACCGAATTAACCGACCGATATCGGTCAAGGAAGACCGACATCGGTCAAGGGCAAGTAGGAATCGAAGACAGTTAGGTAGAACTGGCGTCAGTTACCTGTGTGACGAAGTTTTAATTAACTCTCGGGAATTATATCTATTTTTAGCAGTAAAATAGATTTATTAATTGTAATTCATGGCTAAGTGCCCTAAGTCTATAAACGATTATATAAGCACAAAAACTAGGGTTTAGAAGTAATGATAAACAAGAATTAGAAAGAACTTGAAAAAGGTTGGCGAGAGAGAATTATTGGTGGTAGAGCAAAAACTTGAAGGAAGAAAGTACTGAACATCTAAGATGTGTGGAAGATTGTAAATCTTCATTGTATATCTTGTCAAAGCTTTGGATAATAGATTGCCTTATTTCTTGGTGGACGTAGCCCACACTGGGTGAACCACATTAAATCTGGTGTTGATTTATGTGTCTTTGTTTTGTATATTTCTTCTGGTAGAATATCCGCTTTTATTTGCATGTATGTTTAGATATGATATATTGTCTGTACAACCGATGCGCTAACCCCAATAGTTGCGTGATGAAATATCGATTATTTTCACCTGGGTGGGAGTAGTTTGAATGTGTATTCTGATTTTAAGTGGTTTGGTTGTGTGTGAGGGAGAAGAATAAGTGAATGTAGTGATTTACCTTCATTATTAAAAATTGGATGATCAAGAATTATGCAAGGAGTTGTTTTTAGACCCAAAGTGAAAAGTTTAATTCCAATGAGGACAAACAAGCAAGAATGTAAAATGGAAAGCAAAGAAGATGGTTCTCGGGAATTAACATGAGAGTGCTCTTTTTTTTAAATTTAAATTTTAGCAAATTCCAAGATGTTTACTTAGCAAAATTTTAAAAACACAGTTTCTAGAGAAAAAGGACTTGCAATTTCATTAAAAATAATAGAAAACAGAGAAGAAAAATACTACAAATTGATGATAGAATGGTAGAAAAATAACACAGAGAAATCGCTAGCGATTCAGGAGAATCATAGGCGATTGAGCCAATCATTAGCAATTGGTAGTCAATAGAAACCAGTGGTTAAAAAATGATAAAATGAAAAACTTACAAGGGATTAGGGTCCCATTGGGCATGCTAGAATTTGTAACATGGTTTTTACCTTTGTTGTCTTGATGGATTGGCATCCCCGAGATTTCACCCTGAAATTTGGGACTACCCCTTTAAAAAAATTCCATTCTTTTCAAAGTAACGGGTCATTTTGTGTTTATTTTGTCTGTAGTTGTTTGCATTGCTCTAAGGTATCCCCAGAGAGTCATAAAATCCAAATTTGACAAATACCCACATACCAAAGCTCACTCAATTCCTTCGCTAGACCTTATCTGCAAGTGTTTTTTTAATTTATTTATTAAATAAATAAATTTCTTTTAAAAATAAATTGAGCTGAAATTAGAGGATTTAGGTTATATAAAGCACTTCACCCCATCATTATTACCATATGACATTCACCCGGGGGGAAAAAATTTTGCAGATCAACTAAGTGGAGAAATCTTTCTAACAATTGCCTGTAGTTGCTTTTGTTTTGTTTTATTTATTTTCATTTGTGTTTTGGTTTGTTTTCTCTGGCAATTCCCATAGGCTATTCATTCTTCCTACCAGACCTTTTCCTGGGCCTAGGGTTTTGAAAAACTATCCAGTATTTTTTATTAATAATCTGTCTAAAGGTGATCGGAGCTCATGATTATTTCAAGAGATTGCAAGAAGTTAAATGGATTTTATGAAAATAAGAAAAATATTTCTATCAATGCGTAGAGCTAAAAAAAATGCACTTTTAAAGAAAATGACACCTAAAAAAGAGCCACGGAGTGAAAGTTATGGCACTTGCAAGTTTTTGCTACTACATATTCCCAAACCCTTTCCAAAAATGGAAAATTTTATTCTATTCTTGTGTTTTCTTCACTAAAAATCCAAAAAATGGAAATAACATGTTGCTGATGAGTTTTCACGCAACTTTAAAAGCAAAAGTCATGCAAGTCACACTTTTTGGGAAGAGCACTTTCTTCATGCAAGTCGCACTTTTTGGGAAGAAGCTTTCTTCATGCTATGTTGCACTTTTTGGGAAAAGATGACTTCTCCATGCAAGTGGGAATTTTGGCACTACCTAGAAGGTAAAAAATTCTCATGGTGGAAGTTAATTCACCCAAGTGAAAAGTGGGAATTTTGGGGCTGCCTGGAAGGTGAAAAATTCCCATGATGGAAGTCAAGTCATTTAAGTGAAAAGTGGGAATTTTGGGGCTGCCTAGAAGGGTGAATTTTTCCACTTCCTTTCCCTCATGTTTTTTCCACAATTCCTAGCCAAAAAGTGTGACCCATTATGACATAGCTAAATGCCTAAAAGATGACTTCTTTTAATTGTCGGGAAGCATCCAATTTTGGTGCCTAGGGTTGGAAAGGCTTCCTTTTTATTATTCTGGCTATTTGCATGTTGATGTGAGTACATAGGTGAATAAAATAATATTTTTAGCTTGCTTAGCGTGCAAGAAAAGTCTAAAAATAGAGGGTAGCAGGCTTTATAATCATATCTTGGTGAAGAAATTAGATATTCATGTTATGAGCTTCTTGTGTGTCTGAATTATTTGCAGGAATACTTCATTTATGCCGATATTGGTGAAGAAAGTAGAAGTCGATGTATGATACAATGAATATATCTTCAGAATCAGAGGAAGAAATAGATCCAACTCTCATAATTGCAAAGGATTGCGGTAAAAATTCATCCTCTTGTTTCTAATGCAATCCATGTGGAAGTCATTGCATGGAAAATTTCTTTCAGGAGTTTGTGCATGTGTTCCCAATCTTCTAGTTGAAGCCTTCATTGAATTTACTCATATTTGCCTTCATCTGGAGTGCTTTCCAGAATTTAAAATTGCTCATATGTAATTAAAAATAAAAGATGACGAGTTTTGTCTAAATTTTTTATGGAAAACATTGCACTAGTGCACGTATTGGAGAAGAACTACAAAAGCTTCAAGGATAAGAGGGAAAACATGTCAGAGTTAGCACTGCAAGAAAATCTCAGTCAACTACTTCCAGATCCAATTTGGTGAGAATCAAAGGCAATGATTCAACATTATATGGGAGAAAAAGACATGTCAAACTCAAGGTAGAGATATCATTCAAATCATTCATTGCTAAAATAGATGAAGCATAAGTACAATGCATATTGGATCAACATGCAGAGTATGGAGGAAGGACAACAAATAGAGTGTTGCAGCTGGAATAATTTTTTTTCTCTTTCTCTTATTTTCTCCGAAAAAGCAATTGAGAAATCAATTAAAATTATAAAACTCAAGTCATTGGCTATAAAATCCATTACTTCAAGTTACTGGAAGAAGTCAATTACTCTGAAATAGGTGGCAGACATGCAAAATAGAAGGATATTTTTTTCAGTTAGAAATTATGCATGTCATGAAAAGAGGAATTCCAGGAGGAAGATTGCTAGTTGCTTCCCTTTTTCATAGCTTCCACATGTGGCAATTCATTAAAAAATTTCTATTTGTAATTTCCTTCTATACACTATAAATATAGGAAGAACCTACGGGTTAAAGAAGATCACAATTTTTTAATCAACATTATTGAGTTCCAGACTTTTTGTTGTATCCTTTGATGTTATTTCTATAAAAGCTAAGGAATTGAATAAAGGTAGATTTTTGGAGAACTTTGTGTCCATGATGCATTTGCTTCTTGCCTCTGTGTGGATCTTTAGATAAGCTTTGTGTTATCTAAGATTTAGATTAGAAGATTTGCTTTTCCTTTACTTCTGGATATTGCAAGATCTACTGTGTTTATTTAATCCATATGTATGAAACCAACTCTGTAAACTATTGGTTGAATTATATATTGTCCTTTCTTCTTTCCCCAAATTCCATTATTTCCCCCTTCTGAAAATATTTCATAAATAATTGCTTACTTGCTGTAGAATTGCTAAGCTATAGTTCATGAGCTTTGTAATTAAAGTAAACCCCCTGCAAATAGTTATTAGGATTCATACTTACCAGATTGATAAACATATTACACGTGAACCTCACCAATAAATGAGGGAGATTTATCTCATGACTACCTAGGTTTTTAGCTATGCAGAAAATCTAGCCAACATGGATTCAAGGGGTAATAACCGAGCTCGACCTCAGTATGAAGGGGTTTCTGGGATACCCGAGGATGTTGATTATGTTTTTTTTGTGCACCATTTTAAAACAATGGATAAAAGCATTTTTCCTGTGAACAATTTCTTGTAAACAAGGCTGCAAATCACATCAATATAATGCTATTGATTAGAAAACATTTAAGCTTTATTTAGTACATGATGATTGTGCTATAAAGACTTTGTAAGCATTGAAGAACTACCTTCTTCAACCTCCCTGTCCTCATTCCACCAAAATATGATCAACCTATTTAGACCTGATATATTTCTACTGACTTAAAACCCTTCCATTGGGGCCATGCTCCGTGTAAAGGTTATGATGATACAACATAGAGTCTACATAAGTCAGCGGTTATCCTCCATTGTCTTCAGTACTCTCCTAGAGTCAGGAACAAACTTGGTAACATTCACGCTGAAAATATCTGAATCTTCTTCTCTTAGTATCGTATGTGGATAGTGAAACTAGAGTTGTTACCTTTTTAATCACTAATATGGCTTTTATTACCAACACCAACCCTCTTCATTAGTATTTACGCCAAACCTTCTCCAACACCAACACACCGCTCATTGGCTCGTGCTTGGCGTTGCAAAATTAAACGAGGTCCTCTTGGATTCTCAGTGTTTCATCAAACTTATTCCCAAAGGATAAACCATCACGAATCAACTTCCCGAAGATGCTCCTCTGTTCTAGGTAATCAATAGCCTCAAATTTTGATTTTCCCAATGGAGCTGCCTAGATCGCCACCCTAGTTCAAGATCGTGGATGCAAGTATTGTTGTATCAAATGACACTTATTATGGTGGATAACGGGAAATATAAATGTCACCATGTAGGGAGGTTTAGAGTTTCATCCTCATTCTTATTGATGGTGATCCTATGCCACTATCCTTTAAACTAGACTTCTACTATACAAATAACATAGCTAAGTATGAAGCTTTTTTGTTAGGTCTTCAGTAGAAACTGTCATTGCCCTAGCATGTTAAATCCATTAATCATCTTTGGTGAGTCTCAACTGGTTGTAAACACAAGTCAATTATTCGTACCAATTTCATAACGATGACTATTCCAAAGTGTAATACATCCTATCAACCTAATTTTGACCATTGTTTAATCACTTCCTCATTCAGAGCCACTCCGCAATCCACTAAAAAATTCACAGATACCATGGCTTGTCTTACTTCTCAAATACCTGCCTCACCTTATGACTCAAAAATATTTATCACAAAACAATGGTTGTAGTCACCTTCTTATATTATCCCCGGTGTTAATTTTATGGGTAGCATCGATACTAACCTACGCACCATTTGGTATAAGAATTTATCTTACCTCTCTCTTTCAATCGTACCTCCATATCTCACTCACAATAGACATAGAGCCTTCCTAAAAAGTGTCTCTTGTTATTTCATAATAGGATTTCTTCTCTATAAACCTAGCTTTATGGTATCCTCTTGCGGTGCCTCACCATATTTCTCACTACTTCCTTCTATATTAAATGAGGGGGGGGTGACCTCTTTATTTATAGGAATTTAGGCTTATCCACCTTATCTCTAAGATAGGATAGGAAATCTCTTCTGGCCAATCATATTCCATGCCTAAACTCTTGCCTTTACATGTAGGCTTATTTTCTAAGATAAGATAAACCTTATCATCGCATATGGGTTCCACCTTTTTAGACTTTTCCACAAATAAAATACACAAAATATTTATGACATCACTCTTTGTCCTTATTACAAATATAATATTTCTAATTCCTAATCATGTAGACCCTACTTCTCTACTTATCCCAACTTTGACATTTTAACATTATCGGACCACTTACAATAAATATTTACTTTTTACAACATTCCCATTGTACTTTGACTGTTACCGTACTCTACATTATTGGTGGCACCGTACTGACGGCGCCATTATCTTCTATCGGACGCTACTACTAATTACACTTAATAACATCCTATTCCTAATACATACATTAATGAAATAGAAATTATGGAGGAAAATTTTAGTGTCGACGTCTTCCCCCTTCCTAGCTTCTACTCCGTCCTCGGAGTACACTATTCTGGTGCTTGGAAAATCTTCAACTTGTCGTGGTTGACCCATTTCGTAATGGGAGTGCCATCCAATTCCTCCAGTCGGTATGTACCATTTTCATGCACAGCTGCTATTTTGTAGGGCCCCATCCATTTTGGAAGAAATTTTCTCTGTCTTCTTTTTTTGTATATGGAATCATATACTAGAACCAAGTCATTCACATGAAATGGAGACCAACGGATCTTTTGATCAAAGTATTCCTTCTGCTTCATTTTCTTCTTATATCTTGTATCCTTCGCTATTTCTCTCATTTCCTCTAGCAAATGAAGATGTACCAACCTTTCTTTTACTGAATCACTTTCATCCATCCTTTCATTTTTCATAACTCTCATAGTGGGAATATCAAACTCAATAGGAAGAACTGGATCAATGTCATAGGCCAACTGAAATGGGGAGTATCCTGTTGCTGACTTTGATGTTGCCCTATATGCCCACAATGTTGCATGAATCCTTTTATCCCACTTATGTACCTGCAAGGCTGCATATTTTGCTAGAATTTGACACAACACAAAATTTGTTCGTTCCACCTGTCCATTTGTGCTTGGCTTGTATGTTGTTGCCTTCCTGTGCTTAATAGAAATTTTGTTGACTAGGGCTTCTACTACCTCATTAATGAAGTGGCTTCTTTGATCTGTTACAATTTCTAATGGGCAACCAAATCTGGTGACAATGCATTCATATATGAACCTTGCCACTTCATCCATAGAAGCTGTTTTCAATGGCCTAGCTTCAACCTACTTAGTTAAATAATCTGTGGCAACTACAATATACTTATTTTGGCATGGGGTAGTTGGAAGTGGACCTAAAATGTCTATTCCCACTTTTCAAAGGGACCAAGTGGAAGAATAGGGAATAATGGAGCTAATGAAGTCTTACGGTTACCATGTGTGACAAATATCACATGTCTTACAATAATTATAACAATCTCTAAAAAGAGTGGGCCAGTGATAACCTGCATCCAAGATCCTTCTTGCTGTAAGTTGTCTAGAGAAGTGTCCTCCACATGTACCATTGTGGAGTTCTTCTATCAGCTTCTTCCCTTGATCACGTCCAACTGCCCTCTTGTAATGTCCATCAGGTCCTATTCAAAATAATACTCCATGCAGAATAGAATATGGACGACTGGCTTGAGTAATCTTCCTCTTAGTCTTTGCATTGGCACCATCAAGAAACTTGAATTCATTCAGATAATTCTAAATATCTATGTATTCACTAGGGATTGTGTCAAGGGATAACAATGCTGTATCTGAGAAATCATCATCATCACAAGATGAACCTAAACCATCATAGGCTCGAGAGAGTGCATCTGCATTGACATGTTTCTTTCCTGGCCTATCTATAATATCAAATTCAAATTCTTGTAGAAAAATTATCCATCTTGCTATCCTCCCTGATGGGTTAGGCTTATTGACAATATATTTTAGAGCCTGATGATCTGTCACAACTATAAATTTCTGCCCTAGCAAGTAATTTCTAAACTTCTTTACAGCAAAAATGATAGCTAGAGCCTCTTTTTCAGTTATAGTATAATTTACCTCAGCACTACTGATTTGTCTGCTCCCAAAGTAAACTGGATGATCATTCCCATTTTCATCCTTTTGGCTCAGAGTACTTCCTAGTGCTGCATCTGAGGCATCAGTATACATAATGAATGGCTTGCTCCAATCTGGATTCTTTAAAACAGGTGAAGACACCAGGGCTTCCTTCAGTTGTTCAAAAGCTTCATGTGCTTTATTTCCTGGTTCATAAGTAACATCCTTCTTCAAGAACTGGGTTAGTGGCTGTGCAATCTTTGAGAAATTCTTGATGAACCTTCTATAGTAACCCACATGGCCTAAAAATGATCTCAACTTACTTCTATTCATAGGAAATGGTAACTCTTTGATTTTTGAAACTTTATCAGGATCAGTACTAATACCATCTCTAGATACAACATGCCCTAACAAAACGCCTTTAGAACATCCAAAGACACACTTTGTAGGGTTTAGTGAGGCTTGTGCTTCATCTAACCTTTGAAATGCTGTCTCCATCTGGTGCAGGTGGTCCATCTTGCTCCCATAGATGCAAAAATCATCCAGAAATATTCTGATGAAGTTCTCAATGTAGGGTTCGAACACCCTATTCATCAAATGCTGGAATGTTGCTGGAGCATTACACAACCCAAAAGGCATAACTCTATAAGCAAACGTTCCCCAAGGAGTGGTGAACGTGGTCTTCAACTGATCTTTCTCTGCTATACGAACTTGGTTGTAGCCACTATATCCATTAGCAAAACTATAGCACTTTTGGCCAGCTATTTCGTCCAAAATCTGATATGAGAATGGAAGAGAGTAATGATCCTTCTTTGTTGCCTTATTGAGCTTCCTGTAGTCAACACAAATGCGTAACTTCCCATTCTTTTTTATTGAGATCACAATGGGAGAAACCCATTCTGAATTCTCCACAACAAATATGAATCCTGCATCAAGCAACTTATCTATTTTTTCTTTTACAGTCTTGAAAAAATTAGGATTCATTCTATATGGCATTTGCTTTATGGGCTTAGCACCATCTACCAGCTCAATAGAATGTTCTACCCAACTTACTTGACGGAGTTCCTTGTAATCAAAAGTGAATATGTGTATGTACCTTCGAAAGAGATGGAGGTAGGATTCCTTCTCACTCTCTATCACAGCATCACCAATATTTATTTACTGGAGACGATCATCAATTTCTTCTTTAGATAATTTTATAGGGTCATAAGTCGGTGTGACTGGAAGGATATCCATGACCGAAACATCAACCTCACTTTCTTCATCTTCAGTGTCCACTTTACTGGTACTAGAGTAATTAGAGGATGTCCAATCATCAGTTTCATCACTTGAATCCACAGGTTCTACCTTATGATGTCGAGGGATCATGTTTATCTTCACCCTCTCTCTACCACGTCCAAGTGTTATGAAGCCTTCATTCCAGTAGTTTCTTGCATGAACTCTCCTTAGCAATGGTCTTCCCAACAACATTGGGTACGCAACAGTACCATTTTTTATCACCTAAAATTCTACCACACATACAACACCCATAAAAGATATTGCCACATTTGAAACTACACCTTTCAGTTTAGTTTTTCCCTTATTTAATGACCTTAACATAAGTGTTGAGGGGCAATCAATTTTTAAACCCAACATATTCATTACAGACTCGGTCATTACATTAACTGTAATACCTCCATCAACTAAGACATCATGAATTGAAATACCATTACATAGTACCTCAGCTTGTGGAGCATAGGGATCCGCCTCTGCCTCTAAAACAGGGACCTCAACCTCCTTCCTTCGTCGAGCATTGAGTCCACTTCGCAGCTCCGGCCTCTTCTCAGAAGACATAGCCAAGAGTTGACCATATGTAATATTTGTAGGCCTTTTGGATAGATCGTCTAAGATGGAGTATGGTCCTTGTCCCTGTGAAATCAGAAAATCCTACACACCCAACTTTTTTCTCCTATGTTTCTTATTAGTTTCTCCTTTCATCTTCTTAGGATCATTTTCATCTTGGTTATCTTTTTCTTTCTTTCCTTTTGTTACAAACACATCTAATTCATTATTTATGCTCTAATCTACTACATCAAAAGAATTCACAGGTGCTTTTCCTTTATCATTATCTCTTGTACCAGATGTAGAAGCTCTATTTGAACAATTATACTTATAATGACCCTTTTTATAACAACCATAACATACAACTTTAGAAATATTTCTTTTTGGACCTCTATCTCCTCCATGAGAACTAAATTCTTTTCCTTGAAGAAGATAAATAGTTAACTATCCGATCTTCTTGAGTAGATCTTCATACTCAGTAGATGTACTAGGAGAAAGATTTGTGCTCACCGAGAGTGGTGGTGGATTCTGAACCAAAGGTGTTGGTGTAGGCTCTACTTTAGCAACAATTTCTTTGAGCTCCTCTTCCATGCTTTCTTCTTGCCTTCTTGCAATCTCCTTTGCTTGTTCAATGGTAGCTGGGCGGTCATACTTCACTCGTTCTCTGATCTCTGGCTTCATCCCAAGAATGAAGTGCTTACATAGGAGATTATCCACGCCATTCATCAACCCATCCGCTAATCCTTCCTTCCGGATCTGGGCATCGAGCTTTCTCCTTAGCTCTAGAACATGAGCACGATAATCTCTTATCTTCTCCTTCTCTCCTTGGGCTAGCTTTGTGATATCCATCATGAGATCTGCATATTTTTGTTGTTCACCAAATTCTTCAAGAAAACTTTCAGTTAATAAATCCCATGAATTTTTCACATTATCACCTAGTGTTTCAAACCACCTAAGTGCTGAACCATACAAAAAGGTAGGAAAAAATTCAGTCCATTGTTCCCTTCTTATGAGGCCATTACAAATACAAGATCGTTTAAAATCTTGAATGAAAGAGGAAACATCTTCATTAGATTGGGCTGAAAAAACATGAATCTTCCCCATTTTCAAAAGTAACCACCGTGAAATACCAACCCACAAGTACAATCAACAAGACTTATGTGCACAAATAATTGGAATCACTATAATAGAAAGTGACTTTACACCTTTCTACATTAAAATAGAAATGACCACGGTAAACTATGGTAAAACTTGACTTACTGTGGTAAAAACTGACTTTACTGTGGTAAACACATTCACGGTAAAAAGTGAAGTTACTGTGATAAATACTATTCATGGTAAAAAGTGACTTTACTGCGGTAAATACTATTCACAGTAAAAAGTGACTTTACTATGGTAACTACTATGCACAGTAAAAACAAGGTTACTCTCTAAATGATTTCTGACTAAGTGGGAATATCTCTCCAGAAAATCCACCAACGAGGAATGGTCCCGACAACGGAACCAAAATGTCATCACCAATCCGGCACTATGATAATTCTTCACCGGGAACTCCTCGTGCTATGATTATTTACTAATGCACAACTTTTAGTTTGGTGGATGGAATTTGGAAACACAACAACAAACATAACACAAGAATACCATAGACTATGATAAGAAGGAATGACGATAAATCTGAAATATAAGTGTAAATTATAATATCAACATGAAATTGTTACAATCTCACCCTTGGGGTACTTCAAGTGTTACTGACTTCACTTGCCTTCCAACAATAACTATGGGAGAAACTTCACAATTACACTTCTTAATGGCTTCTTTAACACACCTTCAAAATGATGGCTTCCTTTACACACTTACAATATTTCTCACTACTTCCTTCTATATTAAATGAGGGGGGGTGACCTCTTTATTTATAGGAATTTAGGCTTATCCACCTTATCTCTAAGATAGGATAGGAAATATCTTCCGGCCAATCATATTCCATGCCTAAACTCTTGCCTTTACATGTAGACTTATCTTCTAAGATAAGATAAACCTTATTATCTCACATGGGTTCCACCTTTTTAGACTTTTCCACAAATAAAATACACAAAATATTTATGACATCACTCTTTGTCCTTATTACAAATATAATATTTCTAATTCCTAATCATGTAGACCCTACTTCTCTACTTATCCCAACTTTGACATTTTAACATTACCGGACCACTTACAACAAATATTTACTTTTTACAACATTCCCATTGTACTTTGACTGTTACCGTACTCTACATTATTGGCGGCACCGTACTGACGGCACCGTTATCTTCTATCAGACGCTACTACTAATTACACTTAACAACATCCTATTCCTAATACATACATTAATGAAATAGAAATTACGAAGGAAAATTTTAGTGTTGACAGGCCCCGCTCCCCTTAACAAGGGATAAATCCCACAAAGCACCAGGAAGGATGCCAACCTGCACGCCCTACATTCATAGCCATCCATCCTCTAATGGGAATCGTTCCATAGTGGCATTTGAACCTGGGTGGGGTCGGAAACAACCATCCAACTTAACCATTACACCCAGGCCCCATTGACACTTTCTAAACAAAATTAAAATAGATTGACTAAGCTATAATTTTGATAAAGATAGAGTGTTATTAATGTGTGAACAATGTATAAGAAAGAACGTACCTGCTCATAGTGTCTAAAATGAATCAAAACAAGTGATTCACCTTATAGGATGGATCAGTGTGAAAAATGGATGGAGGAAGGTGATTGGAAGGCAAAAATGAGTAATCTAGTGATGAATCTGATGTTCCTCGAACAACATGATGTTAGTTAAAGTTGGTGTGAAGTGCTTGGATTATTTGACGAGTTGGGATTGAGACAGAGTGTTCATGTAAATCTTGAGAATTCGTGTTGTGAAATGAGGTCTGCAAACAAGTATTTATAGATTGCCGACGATCGGGAAATCGCCGACGATTTCAGGGAAATCTAGTTTGGTTAGAAAATTGAATGATTTTCCTCCATTTTGAGCTCAAAATGGTGGATTTCGAAGTGATTAGGATGGGGGATGGCTAAAAAATCACGTACTAACTTTTTTGGATGAGGAGTTAGCTTTTTGGTATATTTGATTAGTTACAAGACTGGTTAGTTTAGTGAATAGGTTAGTGCTTTTTTGGGAAGTTGGTTAAGTGGCTAGTGAAGTGTTGTAGTTAACTTAATGAGGTGTGAGGTTGAGGTGTGAGGGGATAATATCCATTTTATATATCTTAATTAAATAATCATTTTAGATTTTAGAGATGTGATGTGTCATAAATATATTAATTTAAAATGGGTGATATTGTGAGACGTCGTAAATGTGTCGTCTTTGGCCATAAGTATGTTTAAACATGGGGGATGTAAAATTTTGGTGTCTACACTTTAAGCAATTGAGAAAATTGAGATTGTTTATGAGTGGAGGTAATAACAGTAACATGCCACCAATAACTAAAAACAAGCCACACATGCAATCTTATCAGAAGGTATATAGAATGAGATTTGGTCAATTGCCAAGAAATCTTCAAGGTGGAAATAGATTACATGAAGAGTTATTGGCATGAAAGAATTTGAAGAACAATTTTTTAAAACTCATATTTCATCTCAATAAATCTCCCAATATGTCATGATTGTTCATTGGTCATTTGCTCTAAAAAATGTGCGGAGTCATAATTTCATGTCTCTGGTGGGTTTACAACCATATTTACCTCTAAATACACCTCACATAGTCCTCAACCTTTAAGGTGCCATTCCTTCTACACAGTAATGGATTATTTTCATTCAGGATTTAGTACTATCAACATAAAGTGAGGACATTTCCAAGTGTGGCTAGCTAGTGTGATGGTTACTTACCAATTAATCAAATAAACTTATAATCCATTATAACAATACCCCTTATAAATTGAAAAAATAGGTTTATATTTAAATACATCATTCCAAGGTAGGAATCCATATGAAAACAACCGTGGTGGTGTTGGGATGGTGGTAAACAGGTGAGCAACTAAGAGACAATGTGCTAACACTTGTGTAAGGTCGCTTTGATGAGTAGGCATGTTGCAAGTATGCAACAATATTCTAGGGAGACTCCAAAGGATATATTATAATACACCATTATGGTTATAAGGCTCGGAAATATGACACTTATTTATTTTAACAATTAAAATTTTCAACTCTAGTTAATTCTTGGGCATGTTGGTCAGTGAATTACAATACAAATTTGTGCACAAACTACAAGATCATACACAAAATTAAGTCTCTTTCTATTTTACGAGTGAGATATAAAAATACAATGAGGAGTCTAGTATAAATAGTAGGAAAATTTTGTTTCACATCAACAAACTAATTGTTATGAACAAATTAATATTGGAGTAACTATCCTATTGCTCTTAATATTTTCAATTGGTCCAAACCATCACATAGCTCTTTCAAATTTTAAAAGATGTGGCTGGAGCATGAAGACATTATGGATAGGATCAAAGAATAGTGGCATTGGGATGGAGAAGGAACAACACAATTCAGATTAGTGTAGAAACTGAAAAATTTAAAGCAACAAGTTAGAACTTGGAACAAAAAGGTATTTGGTAATATTTTTAAACAGAAGCAAGAGCTAAAACAACAACCTAAAGAACTTGAGTTGAGAATCTCCACCAAAGGTATGAATTATGAAGATCAACATCTTGAAAAGAACCTACTTTATGATTTACATAACATCAATAATAGAGAGGAAACCTTTTGGAGAATGAAATCTCAGGCTCTATGGTTAAAAGTTGGTGATAGAAACACAAAATATTTTGACATGACCACCATAAAATATAGGGCTTGCAATAGAATCACTGAGATATCTAAAGGAAATGACACTATCACCAAGGATCAAAATGACATAAAAGCAGAAGCTCTCAAATTTTGTGAGAATTTGCTGACGGAAAGTAATATTTGTAATGACGAAGTAACCTCTGTTCTTCTTGATGCCATCCCAAGAAACAATATTTCAGATGAGAGATTCAAAATCCTTACAAAATCTGTAACCATTGAGGAGCTGAAGAAGGTAATTTTTGCACTTGAAGGAGACAAGACACTAGGACCTAATGGTTTTTCTACAAATTTCTTTCAAAAGAGTTGGGACATCTGTTTGGAAGATCTACTGAAAGTTGTAAATGAATTTTATAGAATAGTAAATCTGATAAAAGAGTTGAATAATACCCATATTGTGCTAGCCCCAAAGAAGTTGGATTCTAAAGACTTCAAGGATTTTCAGCCTATTAGCCTGGTAAATGTGGTTTATAGAATTTTTACCAAGATTCTTGCTACTAGATTACAACCTTTGCTAGCTGATCTAATATCTAAACAACAAAGTGGCTTTATAAAAGGAAGGATTATTCAGGATGGGGTAATCATGGTTCATGAAAGCATTCACTCCATGGATAAAAGTAAAAAATCAGGTATGTCAATAAAATTAGACATGCATAAGGCCTTTGATAGAGCGTCTTGGAATTTTTTAGACAAGGTCTTGTCAAAAATTGGTTTTAAGAGAAAATTAAGAAAAATCATTTAGGCCTGCATTGCCACTTCTAGATTTTTCAGTTGTTGTTAATGGTACTCCGGTGGGATTCTTTGCTAGCAGTAGGGGTATAAGACAAGGAGGTCCCTTATCCCCCTTACTTTTTATAATAATGGCTGACAACCTTAGTAGATCCATAACTAAGGCTGTGAATATTGGCATGCTAAAATGTTTCAAACCTACTTCCACCAATCATACAACTTAACATCAGTAATTTGTTGATGACACAATTTTTCTATTGATGGCTTCTGTTATTGAAGCTAAAGCTATAAAGACTATTCTCATATTTTATGAAGCAACTTCTGGCCAGAAAATTAACTTTGACAAAAGCTCGGTGTATTTTTTCAATACTCCTTATGATAGATAAAAAATAATTGCACTCATTTTGGGGTGTAAGATCAACTCTCTTCCCACTACCTATCTAGGCTTACCTTTGGGTACTAAAAAAGTATCTAATGCTATTTGGAATGCCTTGTTAGATAGATTTCATAAAAAATTGGCTGGGTGGAAAGGTGTTGTTCTCTTTAGTGCCAGAAAATGCATGTTAATCAAAAGCACAATTCAGAACTTACCCATATACATAATTTCTATGTACAACATCCCAGTAGCAATTGTTAACAACATTGAAAGAATTCAAAAGCATTTTTTATGGCATGGAACTGAAGAAATATTCAAGCACCATTTAGTTGCTTGGGATCAAGTTTGTATCCCTAAGACAATTGGTGGCTTGAGTGTAAAGGATATTAGGAAGATGAATGTTGCTTTAATTGCCAAACTTGGTTAGAGACTTATAAAGGAAAAATAACCTTGGAAAAAAATCATTAGGATAAAGTACTTAGCTCAGCAAAATATGAATTCTTTTCTTTTTGAAAACCAGCTTCCCAATAGATCCCTCTTCTGGAACAACTTGCTTCAAATTAGACACATCCTTACAAAAGGTTGTAAATAGAAAGTAGGAAATGGATATGATATACAATTTTGGCAAGATAACTGGACTGATTTCAGGCTGAGTGATAAATTTAGCTCCACCAAAGATAGTCTAAGTAAGAATTATGGGAATAAAGTAAAAGATTACATTGAGTCGGATGGAAACAAGAGAACTCTGAAGCAGTTCAAAGTGGATAAGTAAAATTTACAACTTGATGTATCCTCTCTGCAACAACACCTGACACTCATCCCTCTCAATTAAAAGGATACCAAGGATGAGCTTACATGGGTTGACTCTTTTGATGGGGACTATACTGTCAAATCGGGCTACAATGCTCATTTTGAAAATGTTCAAAGTGATATAAATTGGAATAAAATATGGATGCTTGAGTTAACCCCAAAAGTAAATTTATTTCTGTGGCTTGTTTTAAAAGGAAAGATCCTAACTAATGATAACCTAATTAAAAAGGGTTTCATTATGCCTAACATGTGTTACATGTGTAAAAAAGAGGTTGAATATATCAAACATCTTTTGCATTGTGAATATGCCTCAAAGGTCTGGAGTCTCATCTTTTCCAATTTTAATCTACATTAGACCCTTCCTAATACCTTCTTGCAGGCCTGGGAGTAATGGGATCCACCTTATAAACATTACATAATAAGAAGATTATGGAATTTGGTCCCACCTCATACCATTTGGAGATTATGGAAAATAAGGAATGGAATAATCTTCTGAAATAACAGACGGGTATGCAACAAGATCTTTAAGGAAATTTTTATTGCTGTAAAAGATAAAATTGAAAGGTTTAGGCCTCCAAAAAATAAACCATACCCCAAGGATGAAGAACATATACTTGCTACTTAGAAGGTTGATACTGGTAATACCCGTAGGAATAATCAAAATAGCATTGAAAGATCTTTAGTTCATTGGATTTAGCCACCCAGATTATGGTAAAAGTTGAATTTTGATGGGGCATCCAAAGGAAACCTAGGGGAATCAGGAGGAGGTGGGTTGATCAGGGATCATAGAGGCTGCCTTGTTGCTACATTTGCTGGTAAAATGGGCCACCAAAAAAAACACTATTCTAAAGCCCTAGCAACACTATGAGGGACTAGACTTGTAAGAGATTGTAATATTTCCAATATTATAATTGAAGGGGACTCTTTAAACATAATAAATCTCTTAAATCAAACGCAACCCCCTAGTTGGACCATTAGGGATTTCATTTATGAATCTATTGAGATTTGTAAATTGTCAAATCATCCACTCATATCATGAAGGCAACAAAGTGGCGAATAGTCTTGCTAACTATAATGTTAGTAATAACATGTAAACTTGGTTTAGTGATGACATCCTCCCTAGCAAGGTACATAATGACATCATCAAGGATAAATATGAAATCAAAAACCATCACTAAGAATCCCTTCATTGTATTGAGAGTGATTATCTCCTCACGCACGACTAATAATATCACTAAGCCTTCACATGATTTATGGGTATACAAAAACGTTGTCAAGAAGTGGTTTTGGGGGAAAAACATTACCACTGGGAAACAAAGAAATGACAACGATAGAATGGGTGGTGCTTCATGTCAAACTGAACCCACCTACAACCCAACTTGGAAGAAGGATGTGACCCTATGGACTTATATGTAAATGGGTGGGATCTCAAACCTCATTGAAAAAATGCAGGGTCACAATCAAGATATTTATCTACAATTCGTGACTGAGTGGAAGCAAAGAATGGTTGAATATGGGGAGATAAACATTAAAATCACTAAAGAGCTTATTGCTGAGGTCATGAGGCTGAGTCTCAAAGGTGTTAAATTCTTCAACAAGAGGGTTAACAAGATTCCTAGAAGACAGAGAAAATATCGAGTTTGTTACGGTAGGCATAAAAGTGACCTTCATTCCAGAGCCCTTCGATGAAATTGCAAGGATGATTGTTAGGTATGTCACTTTAGAAGGCAGATATGCGATGGTTCCTCTAAAAAATTTGGTTTTCCTAAATCAATTTAGAAGGAATTTACATGTAATCTTTCCACATTATCTTTTAAATTCACTGGAGCGCTCTGTTCTTGAGTTTCAAAACCACAACCGTGCCACCCCCCTTCACCAAGGCCTCATTTTGTTGCTTCACCGCCGTTGCCTTTCTCAACATCGTTTAATTCATGCTGCCCTTGCCCCTCCTTACCCTGACTCCACTGCCCCCATCAATGCTACCGGTTGAAGGAAAATTAGAACGGAGAAATCCACTTTACCCCCTCAATCATCCCTTCCCCTCCCAAAGAATCCTTCGTAATAGTAAAGAAATTGAGTCTGCTAAAAATCTACTTCACATCAACAATACCAACTGGTGCTTCTGCTATAGAAGGGTAGGATGTCCGCTATAGAAGGGGAGGATGTCCTTCTTAATAGAATTTTCAAACTAGAAAAGGAGGTTGGGGCCTTAAAAGAAGAGCTCAAGTAGGTCTATAAGAGATAAGGAAAAAGGAAGATGCACAACGACCCTGAGCAGGATAATGATCAGATACTTGAAATTTACAAGAAGCTTAACTCACTAGATTATAGGCTGGAAAATGCAAAAGGAAGGCATGACTATACCATTTCTATGCTTAAGGATATATATAACTTTTTGGAGCAGCATGTCAAAAGTGTATGTGTGCTCAACGACATTCCTATTGCCATTTGGGAGCCAAAACCAGTAAGGAACTTAACTCTCTCACAGTTGGATAAGAAGGATCCCACCCATGTCCACTACCTTGGCACTCTTCACCTCTTTGCAGAAGGTAAGGACAAATATTAACAAAGCAGACAAGTGAAATAGGATGGTCCTTACTTTAGGTTTTTTGTTTTGATGTTGTCAGGATGTTGTTTTCAGGTTGCTTAGTTGCAGTTTAGTTACAGTTTTTGATCCCTTTTGTATAGTTCCTCAGATAACTATAGTTGGAAATTTATGTGTATTCTAGATGCTAATCCAAACTTGATGTATTTACTGCATTATCTTGCTATGGAACCTTTTTTTGTAAAAGGGTATAGTCCCTTCAAAACTATGGATAATTTTTTTCTGCATTATCTGGATTTTGAGCATGTTTTGTAACAAGGTATAGTTCCTTCAAAACTATTTAACCCTAATAAAAAAATATAGTGGAGTAACTAAATATGCACTAACAAAATGATAATTTCATATTTCGCTCAAAACAATTCTCTCCTAATCTAAAATTAATTGTATGTTAGTGTGAACCAAGATAAAATAAAGTTGGTTAGTAAAAGACTATAACTAGCCCATTGTGATCACAAAAAATCAACAATACAAGAGTGGAGATGTGCTTTTGAATGGAAAAGGTAGAACCATTTCTAGTGTACAAATGTTCGTAATGATTTTCCCACATTTGGAAAAGTAAAGCTAGCCAAGTAATATTCAATTGAATGAGAGAGGAAGGGATAAGAAGAACAATGAGGGTTGGTAATTAGTTAAATTAAGTGGGAAATACATCACAATTTTAGGAATGAAGAGTAGACCAATGATGCATGGAGGAAGGGTAATGCTATAAAATATGAATAATTTAAAGAGTGGGATAGAAAGAGCATTTACCTATAGATCTTGAGTATAGATAATGTTTGACCAACATGTAGCTTCATATGGAGAATAAGCTAGCTAAATAATTGACATTTTTCTTTGGAAAGAGACTACCATATATTACAAGCCAAGTTTTGCCAATGAGAGTCAGGGAATGACATTGATTTTTCAACATTAAATAAGTTTTCTAATATAAGTGGAGGTTTTATGAGCTAATGCAAATGTCTTTATGCAAAGGAGTTTATAACCAGGGGGTCGGCAATACCTATATTTCATTGGGGATGTAAGATTTATGTTAATATTAAGAAGTACTTCAAGAGGAATAAGTTGAATGAGTGAAACTTAGTCCCACTTAAAGGTGACTAGAAACACAAATGTATAAGGTAACATATGTAAAGGAAACCAATCATAAGTGCCTCGACCCCAAATATCCTTGACTAAGATAATCCCTTTGTTTGCAAACAAATGAAATTCATATTTAAGTTTAATTTCACGAGGAATATTGTCAATTTGATTAATTGATTCCACCATAAGCTAGAGCTAGGGCTGCCCTTCCATGTAAAAGAGAATGAATCTACCACTATAAAAGGGGAGTCATTTTTTGTCATGCAGTTTAATTACACCAAAGAGTAAGAGAGAATGAGATATTTAGAAAGAGAGCATTAATAATTGTATCTTCCCAAGGAGTGGAGGCCCATTTGTGTTTATGAGGGATAAGTCTGACACGTCCTCAGACAAGGATATTCCATTGTTCAATACCTAGAGTTACTCTTTCAAACCACTTGGTCATGAATTTTCCCTTGTTGTAAAGTGCCAAAACCACCTATAGATTTAAGTTGAGTATAGATATACCAAAAAATGACATCTAATAATTTTTTACTTGAATTGTTGATCCTACGGAAGCTATAGACCACCTAAATAAGTTTATAATGAGATGATTTAGATGGGAACCAACAATATGAGTAATAAACATCACTGGGGAATATTTCATTGATAACAATCAACTTTCCAACTAGGAAGAAAAACTTATAAGATTATCTTTCAACTTTCACATGGATTTTATCAAGCACCTAGTCTCATTTATAAAGGGTGAAAATAGGATACCAAAGGGTTTGTCAAGGTAACAATCAATTTTTTTATGAGCATGATGTGCTAGTTCAAGTGTAGCCACACATGATTGAGAACACATTTGATGAGTACAACTTCGGTTTTGGATCATATAGCTTGAACTTGAACAAATTGACAATAAACATTAAGGATGGCTAAAGTATTAGCAATCTCTTAAAATCTATATTTTGTAAAAATAATAGGGAATAATTTGTAATTTGAGAGCTAAGAGCATAGGCACCCTATGGAAGGAAATAAATTTTAGGTCTCCTTGTTAACGAGCTCAATAAGGCACATCACCAAGAGTGCTAATTGTTATAACATATAAGAATGGGGCTAATGGGTGTTTACACCCTAAATAAATAAATAAGGGTTTTTTTTTGAGATTAGGTTCTTATTTATTTAAAGGAATAAAGTTAACACAAGTTGTATATTATGATTAATTAATAGAAATTAATTAATTTAATCCAAAAGTTTAAATTTAAAAGGGTAGTAATCGATGGTATATTATCCTAATCAATTTGTTTCCAAGGCTAATTGCAATAATATCAAGAATAATCATTGAACAAAAACTAAATAACAATAAAAAATACAACCAAGTACACGAGAAGAAGACTTGATTGATATTATGGATAGTGTGTTAATTAGGAATGGCCTGCTGACTAGAAAGGTTAGAAATGTTTTGGCAGATCTTTGTTATTGAAATTATGTCTTGAACAATTGTACAAACCAAAGCATATGGTGCGGCCCAAAGTGTAACCCCACTATGGCCCTTTTTATATCCCCCTTTTCCTCTATAATTTGATATCCTTAAACTTCATGGGTCTATGCATTGCTTCCTTATCTGTTTCTCTATAATTTGAACCTTTGACATTGTGTGATGCTCAATATGTAGTTGATTGAGTCTTCAAAACTCTATATGTTGAAGGACCTCAGAAAAACAAATATTACTTTAGTTGTGGACAACCACACGTATCGTTGACGTTGTCACTACTCTGAAGAGGGATCAAATCGCATGTTGTTCTTACCTAGCATTTGATATTTAGAATGCATGTAAAATATTTATAATCATGAACTTGTAAAAATGATTGTACTCGACCTTTTTCCCTAGCTTGATTTGAGAGGATGTGCTCTTTATGCTCGCAAATTTGAGTAGAGAAATGCCCTAAATAAATATGCGAAGTATATGAAAACTCAATGGAGTCTTGGAGTAACTTTGTTTGTGATTGCTCTTAATACTTTCCCATTAGAATGTTAAGTGTTAAATAGATAGATGATATCTTTAATGAGATATGAATAACTTTCTTATATATGTGTTTTGGATCTGGAAAACTTAGATTAAAGTTGGTTGTAAATGTACCAAATAAGTTCAAATTAGAATAAGTATCATTGGAGGGATAGGGACCAAAGTAGCCAGGTCGACCCATAACATATGGGTGTTATGGCCCTTTTTAGATGCTATGGTCCCAGATATATGTGTGAGTAATTTGAAATTTGAAATTGTAATATGCGAGGGTATAACCTAATTTGATGGATTAATATGACTGTTATGCAAACAAATAGGTTGTATGCGTAAGCAATAATGAGTGAGATATAGTTAGGGATAGCCTAATGGTAAAATTGAACAAGTGTGGGCTAACGTAAGAGTGTTGTATACTTTTTTTGTTGGAAAAGATGAATTACCCAAATGAGTGTCCACATTTCCCCCCTTTAAGTATGGAATTGAAAATTGTATGCTTAAAGGAAAAGTTACCTGAGTATATAAACACACTCTGAATTCACTTTATGCACCTTGTACTTATGTTAGGAATTTTTTAATTCCAGTTGTGTTTGTTTTTCCAAGATGAGTACCTACAGATAAAAGTGTAGTAAATTTCCATAGTATAGAAAATCAAACTTTAACTTTAAAAAATTGAACTTAGTGTGGAAATAACAATATATAAATAGAAAAGCAAAAGAAAGGAAAGAGTACACCTGATTATTTTGTGAGAGAGGGAGAGAGTACTCTTGTTACCATTATCATGGATATTTGTTGAAACTTGTGTTAGAGTTGGTTGGAAGGAATTAGAGGTGATTAGTCCCCAGGTGGAATGTGTCAAGAGTAAAAATAAGTACAAATGCACCCCACATGGTGAAGATAACTATATGGGAAGTGTTGTAGTTGCTCCACATCTCTCCACAAAAATATAAACAATATGAAGTCAATCCTATAAGGATAAAAGTTACCTCGACACTTCCCAAGATCAACATATAGGCGTCATTGCAGATGACCACAAACCCAATTGATTTGCAAATGATGGCATAACATATTAGGGCAATGCTGGCTTGCACATACCCTCGGTGCCACCATAATCTAGACTATACCATGCATTTTGTAATTGAAACTGAGTAAAAATCCTATAAATGTCTCTGAGAAATTGTATTGATTGAGAAAATTATTGAATCTTCCCCTGGGATATAAGTGTATAGAATAGGCCATAACATCCATATGCTATGGTGTTTTCTGTATGTTTTTATCTCTATATGTTTTCTGACCCAAGTCTATTTATGATCCATTTTATACACCTCTAAAATGTTTGATTTTGTACATGTTATTTTGTTTCCTGATTCTAAACTTTCGTGAGCGCGAGACATCATCTAATGGTTGCCCCCTTGTTTAGGGTGCGTGCAATGGAGTAATGTGAGCGCGGTCTAAACATTAGGACATGTAGCTGATGTGCACATGTGTTTTCAGAATCCTATAGGGTAAATAAGGGAGTGTTCATGGTGCATACATAGTAATATAGTAGAAAAACAAATAAAGTGTTAGTAACAAGCAATAAGAAAACAACACAATATATGTAAACAAAAACATGCAAGGACTGTAAAAGATAACAACATGAAAAACAATACACCACATACATGGGAAAATACTTAGGATGTCACGAGATAATCGAGGCACTCAAGGCCAAAAAACAAAAATCAAGTAACGTAGCTTTGTAAAGTTATCAGTGATGTCAAGGCAGTGTTGTGCATGATTGGTGTCATGGAGAGCTTGTTGGCAGGTTGTGGTCATTGATGTCAAAATGGAGATTGTTCCTTATTGATGCTAAAGAGTGATGTGGAGATTTTGTTGTGAGTTTTCATTGATGTCAAATTATTCCTAATGACGTTTTCAAGGTTTACATGATGGATGTCAGTTGTTTGTTAGGTCCTTTGGAGTACAGAAAGAGAGAATTTGAAGGTAAGATGATGAAATAAGGTCCTAATGAGGTATGAGGCTCAATTTCCAAGGAAATTATGGGAATGTGAGTATTTTAAAAGTTGTGACATGCTATCCTAGGCATGTTCATGAATTTTTTGGATTAGGTCTTGAAGGAGAAAGCTTGAAAGTTGGTTTTGAGGTTTGAAACTAGACAAATCCTTAAGAAATACCTTCCTTATGAGGTATGCCAATCATTTATTAGTACTAGTATGAAAAATTGAGTATGGAATTTTTTTGGCATGTTGATTTAGGTATGTGGACAAATTTTAAGTTCATGGTTTGGAGTATTTTGCAAGATATTGAGTTTTTTGGTAAAATTGGGTTCTTGAAAGTGGTGTTTCCCAACTGTAAGTCAACTTTGTGATGATTTTTTGTATGTTAATATTCTAAATGGGAACCTAATAAATTTGGAACAAGTTTATATGTGTCATATATAAGATTTTGTAGAATTGGTTTGGGTTTTAAGGTCTTATTATTCATGAACAATCGTTAACGCCAAAACAACTCAAAAACCATCCTAAAACCTAGTTTGAAGTTGATTGGAAATATATTACTCATATAGGCCCAAAAGTGAATTGTTTTTCTATTTTGATGATTGGATCATGTAGAGGAATCTCCCAGCTAGCTCCAAGTGGTTTTTTGTTTAGATGAGTTAGTGGACCCTACTGAAAATGGTCTGTTTCTAAAGATTTTGTTGTACTAGTCAAGTTTTACAAAGGACCAACAAAATAAATGGATGTTTGAGGAATTATTGGACATTTCATACATGTATATGATGATTTATAGGAAAATTTTATTCCCTAAGTGTCTTATCCAATTCAATGTCTCATGACTATTTTTGGGACAATTTTGGCAATTCTAAGTGTGCATGGTGAAGAGATGTTCTTGAGTCCTTGTGTTATGGTTTGTGGAGTCTAATGCACTTGGTGATGATGTTGAGGTGTATTAGTACCTATTATCGGTCTGGAGTACACATTTCGTTGGATGACTATCTGACTTATGACTTTTGCCGGTACAATGGGATCCCCTCTAAGTTGTGGGCGTCTTGGAATGAGGGGAACCTCCAGAGAAGGCTGGATCCCTTTGACGAATCACTGAATTCTGTATTCTAACTAAGTTTAAGGTTAGAAGGAATGTAATACTGAAGCATGTAAAGGTGATACACTAAAAATATGTGGGGCTTGGGCTTGCACAAACACACTTATTGATTGGTAAAAGAACTGCTGAGATTCACTACAATAGCTTATTTAATTGATTTGCACCCACAAGGTAATGCAATACACTTTAATGGCTTGTAAAACGATAAAAAATGTTTAATGGAGGTGCTGTAAAACTATAAGCACGTAAAGGAATATTAAAATCACTGAAACATGCCTTTAATTTGTTGGAACATAGTGTAAAAAATCTTGCAAATGGAGGAAACAATATTTTATTCAATCATAAGGTGGAAAAGTACAAAATTCTTGCAACATTTCTGTACAAAAATTAGCCCCCCCGCCCCATATGCTTTAACAAATATACAATATATAACAATAAAATCACTCCTACTCACACTCAAAAATAACACATGCACTATTTTTGAACCTCTCCCATGCATGGTCAAAATACACAAAATACAATAAGTTCAAGGCTAATATTAGCCTGCGAGCTCACTTCCCACTCAGTGAAACTAAAGTTGACTAGTCAATCCCCCTTATCAAGGCTCAAAATAAAACATGTTGTATGGAGATGCTTGGAAAGGTAAATTAATTTTTGTCCCTTCCTCCAAAAGCTATTTTTGGCTTTTTGTGTAAAAGCTAAATATTTTTTCCTTTTTGTGGGCAAGAGTTATTTTTGGCATCATGCACTTGACACATGCATGGTTCTAATTTTGTGGTGTTGGGCGCTAGTACTTGGCTAATAATAGTTTTTTGTGTAATTTTTAGTACTTGGATAATACAATGGCCGCTTTTCTGAGCTGGGTTTGATCCATTGTTGATCAAGCCAATTCGTTTACTGCTTTGAATTCCCAAAGGAGGCTGGAACTTAATAAAATGAGAGGCTCTTAGAAAACTATTTTTGTCTACAACTTCTTTTTACTGTTCCTTTCTTGCTTTCATGAATTTTTGTTGGTTGGGTACATCGTAATAACTGTCTACATTATTTTTATAATAATTGTCTAAGATATTGCAATTAGGCTTATCATCACCTATCATGGCCTTACCAGAAAATGTTACGTTGTGGTGCAGGGTCCAATAATGGAGATAGTAGGTGAAAAGACATTCACCTTTTTAATAACCTATTTAGAATGATATATGAATTTAATACAACCTGACTGTATTGTATTGTATTATTATTATTTAAACATGGAAGCATGAAATGTTGAATAAGACAGTTTTAAAATTGGTCAATATTCTCTTATTCATTGATAGAACTAAAAATATATATTAATTTATATACAAGTGTACAAAAACCAAGTCTATGCAGTCAACTATTCATTAAGTAATATTTTCATTGTATGTACATCATATCTATTACAGTCACTTCAACAAGTCATTTCTGAAGACTTTCTAAACCAGATCTCAAATATAATGCACTATTTTTGATATAAGAGTCTTCAATCCCTAGTAACCACCTGCATAACAATAAATGAAATTATGGTCAGGCTCACCTTTCATAGTGTTTAAAAACTCAGTACCATATGAACAATAAATTGTGTAACCAGCTACATAAAATAATAAAAATAACCAACTAAAATATTATCCATTGGATTAAATCCCAATAAATCTCAACCATTCGATTGAACTATCATATTGAATCCATGTCAACTAACATCAACCAATCAGAATTTAGGATGATAGAATAAAAGTTGAAGGATGGATTACAATTCCATTTGTTCCTGCAGTTTTCATCTCTCAAAGTTGAAGAAGTGAGGAGCAGTGCAGTTCAGGTAAGACACTTATGAATTACAAACTATTTCATAATTCAAGCCCTCTATTTATTTTTTCAGTGTTGCATATTGCAGCAGTGTTGTATATGTCAGTAGAGTTGTATAGTCCAACACTGTATTATGCTAAGTAATGACTATACATTAGAATGAGATATATAAGAAAAATAAACAACATAGTAAATTCTTAAGTTCATATTATGCTAAGTAAATTCTGAAATATAGTATACAACACAGCTGAAATGTACAACACTACTGGAATATACAACACTGCTGGAATATAAGCACATAAGTGTTCTATAGTCCAACAATGTTGTATATTGCATTTCTGAATTCCCTATATTGTTCATTTTTTCCATATATCTCATTCTCTAGTGTATAGTCATCACTGCTATATTGGCATAAGTTTAATTGTATACATAAAAAGATGGAAAGTATTCTAATTACATATGCAAAATTTATATTGAAAACATAACTTTAAATTGAAAACAGTGTTGTATATTCCATCAGTGTTGTATGTGCACACTATAGTAAAGTTCATATTATGCTAAGTAAATTCTGAAATACAATATGCAACACAGCTAGAATGTACAACACTACTGGAATATACAACTCTGTTGGAATATGACCACATCAGTGTTCTATAGTCCAGCAGTGTTGTATATTGCATTTCTGAATTCACTATATTGTTCATTTTTTCCAGATATCTCATTCTCTAGTTGAAAAGTATTTTTTCCAATCATCACTGTGATATTAGCATAAGTTTGATTGTATACATAGAAATTTGGAAAGTATTATGATCACATGTGAAAATTTTATATTGAAAACATAACTTTAAAAACTACATAGGAAGAGTCCAACGAATACACTAGAGAATGGTATATCATGAAAAACGCAACATTTCCACTTATGCAAACAATATAGTGAATCTTGCAGGTTTCTACCAATAGTAGGAAATCCACTTTTGCATGGCCTTTCAGATGAGGCAAGAAATTCTGCATACAACTTTATTAAAGAACACCAAAAGCAAAAAACTAACAACATTGTGCTCATTTCAAGTTTTCAAATATACAGGGAAATTTTTAGTTCTATCAATGAATAAGAGAAAGCAATTTTACTTTCAACATTTCATGCTAAATATTCATACATATGGACCCTGCACCACAACCATACTATTAGCAATGCTTGAGTTTCATCATTAGAAATTTATAATGAAAACATAGCTTTAAAAACTACATAGGAAGAGTCCAACGAATACACTAGAGAATGGTATGGCAGCAAAACCATGGAAAAGTCCACTACAGGCAATCATATTTATGCCATGGCAGCAAAAAACTACATAGGAAGAGTCTAACGAATACACTAGAGAATGGTCTATCATGAAAAAAAGAACAATATAGTGAATTCTGAAATGCAATATACAACATTGTTGAACTATACAACATTGTGCTCATTTAGTCAAATATACATTGTCTATCCAAGCACTTTCTCTATTCAACATATTCCATACAAGTTTCATTGTCATAATGAAAACTACAAGTTCAATTAATTCCTAAAAATGAAACAAAATCATTCATATTCTAGCAATCATCTTTCGTTCAACAATTCCAAAATCATATTCCACTAGTCATTTTTGGTATATTTATAGTTTCTTTTCCAACAATCATCTTTCCTTCAACAATTAGAATTGAGTTGATAACCATGTACTTCTATTTTGTATTTCATGTTGTGAATCAGGTATTTCATTTACACCATGAGAAAAGGTGCTATTGCTAGAAGATCAAGGAGGCCCAAAGTGAGAGGTGTACAATTATCACATAATGTAAGTGATGAAGAGGATAATTCAGCACCAACTGGTAATGAACCAGAATGTAGAAACCCACCCATTGTCTCAGTTCAAAGAACATCTGCAACAAAGAAGCTTAGTGTCATCCGAGGTTGGACAAAAGAAGATATGGAAAAGGCGATAGATGATGTTGAGTTTAATGGGTTCTCAGTTAGAGCAGCAGCAAAGAAGTATTCCATTCCACCCACATCATTACACTATTGGCTAAATGGTCTCACCCACATAAAGAGGAGGGGTCCTCCAACAGTTCTAACTGAAGAAGAAGAAGAGGAAATTGTTGAATGGTGCAAAGAAATGGCTGATATGGGTCATGGCTTGGAGTTAATGCAGCTAAAGGAAAATGTTGCTCAGATTTGTGAAACAAGACAAAACCCCTTCAGAGATGGGTTTCCTGGTAAATCATGGTGGGCTGGATTCAGAAAACGTCATCCAGACCTTGCAATCCGAACCGCTGAGGGACTTGACAGGGATAGAGCTTTAAACTTGCACCCTGCAATAGTAACCAAATTTTATGATAATTTGGCCAAATGCTATGGAACCTATTCATACGGCGCTCATAAAATCTGGAATTGTGATGAGACTGGTTTGCAGGCTGGGAGAAATTGTGGAGTGCGTGTAATTGCTAAGAGGGGTAGTCGTAATGTCCCAAAGGTAATACCAAAGAGCAGGGAGTGGATCACTATATTGTGTTGTGTCAATGCAGCAGGTTTGTCAATCCCAGGATTTTATTTGTTCAAGGGAAAGAGAATGATAAAGAATTACATTAAAAATTGTGAACCTGGAGCATGTATGGCTGCACATCCAAATGCATGGATGACAAAGGAATTGTTTTTAAATTGGCTATGTCATTTTGCACGTTCAGTACCAGGAGGTGTTTCTCCAAATAATAGACACCTATTGATATTTGATGGCCATGGCAGCCATGTAGCATTACAAACTGTGGAGGAGGCAAACAAATTGGGCATTGATTTGATAACACTACCAGCACATACTAGTCATAAGTTGCAACCTCTTGACGTGAGTGTGTTCAGCCCTTTCAAGACATATTTTAGAGCTGAGAGGTCCAAATGGATGGCAGAGAACAAATGTGCAGATGTGAAAAGGAATGGCATTGCTGAGCTTGCAAGTAGAGCCTTAAAAAAGGCACTAACACCATCTAACATAATTGCAGGTTTCAAAAGAACTGGTATTTGGCCATTAAATTATGATGCTCTCCTAAATGACATGGCATGCAGCCAAGCATTTGACATGCAAGGTGAGGAAGATGTTGATGCTGTCACAAACATTTTGAGCCTATCTCAATGAATAAATCCCGAATTAAATAATAGTGAAGAGGTGGTACCTGAAACTCAATTCATGCAAAATGTTGACTCAAGAGATGATATGGAAGCAGCTGCAACACATGGAGTGGAGCTAAACGGTGCTCTTGGAAACCCAAGTAACATCATCAACAATAATGAGGGGTCTTCAGATTTTGTAAGTAACAATGATTTGTCCTTGCCAAGTCAAGTTAACCCGCCACAATGGTTAGAGGATGCCATGAAAAACATGGGTTACAAGCTACCATCCAGCACAGAAGATCAAAGCTTAAATCTGCCTTCCTTTCCTGAAGGACTAGAACAAGAAGCAATAATTCATTACTATGCAGATGTTGGAGATGAGGATGAACAAGATGAAGTCGAATTTCAAGAGGATGCTCAAGAAAATGAAATTAACTTAGAAGTTATGCAACATGAACCTCAACACCCTGAAGAGATTGAAATCCAAGATGGACGTGGTACGTTACTTTCCCATTTTCTACGACTTCCAAGGGAGATCATAAACAAATCAGATGGTTCTATTAGACTGAGTAGGCATTCACAGATTTTGACTGCACCTGAGTACATGGAGCTATTGGTTGATGCGGAAAGAAAGAAGGAGGAACAAGCAAAACTAAAGTTAAGGAAAAAAGAATTGGCACAAGAAAAAAAGGTTGCTAGACTTGCAGCAAAAGAAAAAAAATTGCAGGAGAAGCTTGAAAGAGAAAGGGGGAAGCAGGCTAAGGAGCAACAAAAAGAGATTGAGAAGGCACACAAGCAACAAAGGAAAGAGCAAGAGAAGAGGGAGAGGGAACTTGCAAATCAATTAAGGGAATACGAAAAGAGGATGCGTGTAAGTTCTCCAACTGATCATGAAAATCGAAGGATTTTTCAAGATATGTTAAATATTCAAATTCCAGGTTATGCTCAAATTGGAACACCTCCATCACTTATGAATAACTCTTGTACAGTTCCATCTTGGTATGTATCACCTCATTTACTTTGTACAAGTTCAAGCAGTCCTAGTAGTTCATTTGCAATGCCACCATGGATGCAAGCTTCAGCAGGGCAACCAACTCCTTTGTCAACAATAGGGGCAAATCCCTTATCAAGCGGACAACCAAATCCTTTTTCAGCAGGGGGACCAGATCCTTTATCAGTTGGGCAACCAAATGCTCTGTCAAAAGGGATTCTAAATCCCTTTTCAGCTGGGCAATTGAACACTGTATCGGTAGGAAAAGAAAATCCAAAAGCAGTATTGAAAGAGGGCAATATTACTTATACTAACTAAGATATTGAACATGTGCTCGTAAACAATGTTTATTACCCCATATGATGATGGTAGTAATTTTGTTGGTGATACCATTTTGCTAGATGTATTCACCGAAGTCTTCCTATGTAGTCTCTAAAGTTATATAGTGCAATATAAATTGTGTATGTAATCAGAATACTTTCCAGCCCTCTATGTATACAATTAAACTTATGTTAATATATCAGTATGATGATGCTCTATATTTTACACCCTATTTGGTGGTGTAATCAGAATACTGATATAAATTTTGCGTATGTAATCAGAATACTTTCCATCGTTCTATGTATACAATTAAACTTATGTTAATATATCAATATGATGATGCTCTATATTTTACACACTATTTGGCAGTGTAATCAGAATATTGATATAAATTTTGCGTATGTAATCAGAATACTTTCCATTGTTCTATGTATACTTATGTTAATAATCAAACTATTTTATGATTAAACAAATTTCTTTTGCTGAATGGCAAACAACAAACTTTCCATAATAGTGCAGTGTTTAAAAACACTAAGGATCATTGCCTGAATGAGAACCCTCTCACCTCTGCGTTTTCTTCTCATCTTCAAAGCAGGCTGAGCCATTGCCGAGGAAGGTGCAGTTCAGGAGTGGAGAAAACCCATGCTACCACCGCCATGAAATGTGAGGAGAAATGGTCGCATGATTTTTGCAAATGAATAGGTCCAAAACAACATTGAATGTGCTCCGTTTCCATTTTGCGTGAAATCCCAATGCTGGATTTGGCGGTGGCAGGTTCCATAAACTCTGGCTGGCGTATTAATGTCTGGTGGGTGAGCATTCATATAATTGTCTCTAGTTGAACTACAACTGGCGCGGCGAATGGACGACAGCTGGTCCCAACCAAAAACAATGCCAATTTTGACATCCCCCAAAAACGCGGCTCGTACACGTGGCAGTGACCTGGAAATGAGGTGGCAAAGGAATGTAGGAGGTCAAGAATTTAGTGCTGCATATTCTGGTGGTGTTTTTACTCGCCCACGTGGCAGTGACGTGGCACAGTGACTGTGCAAAGATAGGGTGCACCACAACCGGTGCAATGCGTTCCAGCAATGCAGCCCGTTGGAGCAACATGTATATATGAACCAGGGAAGACACTTGAAACATTTAGACTCAAGATCGAGAGAACGCTAATACAGAAGCGAGCAATTACAACAGAAAACAATGTAAATGGCAGTAACAGAGAGTGGTAATGCCAAAAATGATGAAAGTTATCTTCAAACTTTGAAAGCCAAAAAAGGCATTTGGCCCATGCTGAAACCAGGAAGACACTTTAAGCTAGAAAACCATTTTGAGCAATAAAATTCCATAGAAAGAAAGACATTTGTATGCAGCAACTGAGATCTTATCTCTGGTGGTGAGCTTTTATGCCAACCCTCTACAATTTGCAATATTTTTTCCTATTATCTAAATTGGTTCTGTCCATAAATATCTGTCTATAATTAGACAAAGAAAATATTCGATAATTTGGTCTGGGAAATAAGAAAATAACCATACTGGGTATTGCTAGAAATCATCGCTTTGACCACCAGAAATTGCTTAAACGGGTAATTGGGTATTAGAAAATAGATTACGTTAAGTCCAATGATGAGGTAATGTTGCTAAGTACTTTAAAAAACAATTGGGTACTGATACAAAAAGAAAACAATTGGATACACTAAGAGGTGAAGCAGAAATTACACTGATTGGATATTGGTGAAAGTGCAAATATGCTATTAGCATGGATTGAACTGGCTTGGAATACTGAAAATTAGGTTTTCTTCATGTAATCCCGGGCCAAAATGAAATATATACTAGGATATGAATTGAATACAGTTCATGTAACAAAACTATAACATCAGCCCAGAGATAAAAATTGAGAGTTACTTTACTTGATACCCAAAACTATTTATAATTGGGTATTAAATAAATGCGTGCTAAAATTCACCAGGATGAAAATTAGGAGTTCATTGACATTAACCAGCAGAAAGTAATTAGTAACCAGCACTAAGGAATCCCATTAACAGTAATTAGTAACCAGCAGAAAGTGACATTAACCCAAGTTGAAAACGCATGGCCACTGGCGGTATACCCTGGGGGATATGGTTAATTTTTTAGACTGAAAAGTTACTCTTTTGGATTGAAACCCGAGACTGGCACAAATACTTGGAAATGGCCTAAACCAGCGATTGCACAGGAAATAAATCAATAAACCAACGATTTTACGCTTGGATTTGTAAAATATGACAAATGAAAAAATAAATTTCTTTTGCTGAATGGCAAACAACAAACTTTCCATAATAGTGCAGTGTTTAAAAACACTAAGGATCATTGCCTGAATGAGAACCCTCTCACCTCTGCGTTTTCTTCTCATCTTCGTAGCAGGCCGAGCCATTGCCGAGGAAGAAGTCGGTCAGGAGTGGAGAAAACCCACGCAACCACCGATCTGCAAGGCGAGGAGAAATGGTCGCTGGAGTTCTGCAAATGAACAGGCCGAAAACAACAATGAATGAGCTCCGTTCCCATTTTACGTGAAATCCCAATGCATGATTTAGCGGTGGCAGGTTCCATAAACCCAGGCGCGCGCATTAACATTTGGTGGGTGAGCATTCAATGCATGGCGATTAAACGAACTACAACTGGTGCGGCGAATGGACGACACCTGGTCCCAAGCAAAAACACCGTCTTTTTTGACATCCCCTAAAACGCGGCTCGTACACGTGGCGCTGAGGTGGCAGTGAGGTGGCAAAGGAATGTAGGAGGTCAAGAATTTAGTGCTGAATATTCTGGTGGTGTTTTTACTCGCCCAGGTGGCAGTGACGTGGCGCAGTGACTGTGCAAAGATAGGGTGCACCACAACCGGTGCCTCTCCCCTAAGATTGCTTTTGAGCCTTCTGTCTCAACTTGTAATCTCCACATGGTTGGAATCGCTTTGTTTTATGCACTCTGGAAATCTGTATTCTCCCCGAGACTTGGTCACATGTGTTGGAAATTGTACTTGTAAACATGGATGACTAAAATGTTGATACGACAAATGAATTTATGGATATATGGACTCTATTTTTGTTTCTTAAAATTTTTATGGTTTCCAACATTGTTGTTGAAATCTGTACCCTGCAAGCTTCTTCCTTGATGAATAAATGTCTTCTGAAATGTGATCTTGCTAGCTGTAGATTGTCCTACTCTATAAAGTAGTTTAATGTTTTGTTTCCTTATTTTTGGAACTTTCTAGATTGCAAAATATGAATATTAACCAGTTTCTTAAAAGCATCTGTTTCTTTGAACTGGATAATCTAAGGCTGGAACAATTGGATGGCTTGATCTTGTAAACTTCTTTCTTGATCTTAGCTATTTCCCCAAGACTTGCAACTATTTTATTACTTCACATGCATTTGAGAGGTACATCTTTTCAAGCTGTGAATATATTGCAATGTTTACTGTAATTTAACTTTTAAAACTAGTCGTACTTGAGAAAACATCTCTGCAGTTTCCATGTCTGAAATCCTCTCTATGTACTTCTAAAATTTAGACATAGCAGCTGCAAACTTAATGCAATCCTATCAATTGGCGTTCCTTCCACTTATGATAAGAAAACTGTATTTATGATCTTGATTTGCTTCTTCTGGAATAAGATGTAGACCACATTCTTGTTATTAAAAACAACATACTTCATGTTGATTCATACTCGCAGATTGTTTTCCTAGAAACTGACTCATGACTTTATCCTTATATGCTTGATGAAGCTTTCTTTTTTGTTAATCAAACATGATTAACTATGAATGATATTTCTTCTCACTACATGTACCTACACATTCAAAAAATAGCGAGAAAGTATGATGGAGGTTTTAAACCTCTCTTTTCTTTTCATTATTCGTTGAATTTTTTTTAATAGCGTGCTTCTGAAAATGATTCTTAGATGAGGATATCATGCTCTCTGCTACCCTGTTTCTGGTTTTCCATCATGCATTCTTATATATACTTATTTAAGAAATTTATCTGCATGAAGTTATAAGTACATGAGACGTGAGAACTCCTGGAGTTCTAACAATATATTTTCTGTCAACATGTGCTGCAACTCAAGAAAAGGAGTATGGAGATGATGCAAATGCAAGCGAGAAGCAAGGGGGAAACCAACTAATTCATGCAATGATGGGTTTCCTCTCTCCTCACTTACTTATAGATTTATGTATATGCATTTATTTTTATTGTACACATTGATTAACTAAAAATGGAAATTAATAGTATAATTAATATGATTAGTTAATCTAAGTAGAAATTAAGTGCAATATGGGAATACAAGACCTATTTTATCTTTTTATTATTTGAATATGTATATTAAAATAAATGCAATAAAAGTGGTATGTTACTAACATGTAAATAAATTACCTTGTTGTGTGCAGGACAATAACAGAATGGTATGCGGACTGGGAAAGCTATGCCATGATGGATTTAGGAAGGGCAGAAGTTGAATGTATGACCGTACTGAGGTGCCTAGGAGTGTACTGGGGCATGTCATCACCAATCTGGCACTATGATAATTCTTCACCGGGAACTCCTCGTGCTATGATTATTTACTAATGCATAGCTTTTAGTTTGGTGGATGGAATCTGGAAACACAACAACAAACATAACACAAGAATACCATAGACTATGATAAGAAGGAATGACGATAAATCTGAAATATAAGTGTAAATTATAATATCAACATGAAATTGTTACAATCTCACCGATGAGGTACTTCAAGTGTTATTGACTTCACTTGCCTTCCAACAATAACTATGGGGGAAACTTCACAATTACACTTCTTAATGGCTTCTTTAACACACCTTCAAAATGATGGCTTCCTTTACACACTTACTCATACAATATTTCTCACTACTTCCTTCTATGCTAAATGAGGGGGCTGGCCTCTTTATTTATAGGAATTTAGGCTTATCCATCTTATCTCTAAGATAGGATAGGAAATCTCTTCTGGCCAATCATATTTCATGCCTAAACTCTTGCCTTTACATGTAGGCTTATCTTCTAAGATAAGATAAACCTTATCATCTCACATGGGTTCCACCTTTTTAGACTTTTCCACAAATAAAATACACAATATTTATGACATCACTCTTTGTCCTTATTACAAATATAATATTTCTAATTCCTAATCATGTAGACCCTACTTCTCTACTTATCCCAACTTTGACATTTTAACATTACCGGACCACTTACGACAAATATTTACTTTTTACAACATTCATATTGTACTTTGACTGTTACCGTACTCTACATTATTGGCGGCACCGTACTGACGGCGCCATTATCTTCTATCGGATGCTACTACTAATTACACTTAACAACATCCTATTCCTACTACATACATTAATGAAATAGAAATTACAGAGGAAAATTTTAGTGTCGACATCTTCCCCCTTCCTAGCTTCTACTCCGTCCTTGGAGTAGACTATTCTGGTGCCTGGAAAATATTCAACTTGTCGTGGTTGACCCATTTCATAATGGGAGTTCCATCCAATTCCTCCAGTCGGTATGTACCATTTTCATGCACAACTACTATTTTGTAGGGCCCCATCCATTTTGGAAGAAATTTTCTCTGTCTTCTTTTTTTGTATCTAGAATCATATACTAGAACCAAGTCATTCACATGAAATGGAGACCAACGGATATTTTGATCAAAGTATTCCTTCTACTTTATTTTCTTCTTATAGCTTGTATCCTTTGCTATTTCCCTCATTTCCTCTAGCAAATGAAGATGTACCAACCTTTCTTTTACTGAATCACTTTCATCCATCCTTTCATTTTCATAACTCTCACAGTGGGAATATCAAACTCAATAGGAACAACTGGATCAATGCCATAGGCCAACTGAAATGGGGAGTATCCTGTTGCTGACTTTGATGTTGCCCTATATGCCCACAATGCTGCATGAATCCTTTTATCCCACTTATGTACCTGCAAGGCTACATATTTTGCTAGAATTTGACACAACACAAAATTTGTTCGTTCCACCTGTCCATTTGTGCTTGGCTTGTATGTTGTTTCCTTCTTGTGCTTAATAGAAAACTTGTTGACTAGGGCTTCTACCACCTCATTAATGAAGTGGCTTCCTTGATCTGTTACAATTTCTAATGGGCAACCAAATCTGGTGATAATGCGTTCATATATGAACCTTGCCACTTCATCCATGGAAGCTGTTTTCAATGGCCTAGCTTCAACCCACTTGGTTAAATAATCTGTGGCAACTACAATATACTTATTTTGGCATGGGGTAGTTGGAAGTGGACCTACAATATCTATTCCCCACTTTTCAAAGGGACCAAGTGGAAGAATAGGGCATGATGGAGCTGATGAAGTCTTATGGTTACCATGTGTTTGACAAATATCACATGTCTTACAATAATTATAACAATCTCTAAAAAGAGTGGGCCAGTGATAACCTGCATCCAAGATCCTTCTTGCTGTAAGTTGTCTAGAGAAGTGTCCTCCACATGTACCATTGTGGAGTTCTTCTATCAGCTTCTTCCCTTGATCACGTCCAACTGCCCTCTTGTAATGTCCATCAGGTCCTATTCAAAATAATACTCCATGCAGAATAGAATATGGACGACTGGCTTGAGTAATCTTCCTCTTAGTCTTTGCATTGGCACCATCAAGAAACTTGAATTCATTCAGATAATTCTAAATATCTATGTATTCACTAGGGATTGTGTCAAGGGATAACAATGCTGTATCTGAGAAATCATCATCATCACAAGATGAACCTAAACCATCATAGGCTCGAGAGAGTGCATCTGCATTGACATGTTTCTTTCCTGGCCTATCTATAATATCAAATTCAAATTCTTGTAGAAAAATTATCCATCTTGCTATCCTCCCTGATGGGTTAGGCTTATTGACAATATATTTTAGAGCCTGATGATCTGTCACAACTATAAATTTCTGCCCTAGCAAGTAATTTCTAAACTTCTTTACAGCAAAAAATGATAGCTAGAGCCTCTTTTTCAGTTACAGTATAATTTACCTCAGCACTACTCGTTTGTCTGCTCCCAAAGTAAACTGGATGATCATTCCCATTTTCATCCTTTTGGCTCAGAGTACTTCCTAGTGCTGCATCTGAGGCATCAGTATACACAATGAATGGCTTGCTCCAATCTGGATTCTTTAAAAATAGGTGAAGACACCAGGGCTTCCTTCAGTTGTTCAAAAGCTTCATGCGCCTTATTTCTTAGTTCATAAGTAACATCCTTCTTCAAGAACTGGGTTAGTGGCTGTGTAATCTTTGAGAAATTCTTGATGAACCTTCTATAGTAACCCACATGGCCTAAAAATGATCTCAACTTACTTCTATTCATAGGAAATGGTAACTCTTTGATTTTTGAAACTTTATCAGGATCAGTATCAATAACATCTCTGGATACAACATGCCCTAACAAAACGCCTTTAGAACATCCAAAGACACACTTTGTAGGGTTTAGTGAGGCTTGTGCTTCATCTAACCTTTGAAATGCTGTCTCCATCTGGTGCAGGTGGTCCATCTTGCTCCCATAGATGCAAAAATCATCCAGAAATATTCTGATGAAGTTCTCAATGTAGGGTTCGAACACCCTATTCATCAATGCTAGAATGTTGCCGAGCATTACACAACCCAAAGGCATAACTCTATAAGCAAACGTTCCCCAAGGAGTGGTAAACGTGGTCTTCAACTGATCTTTCTCTGCTAACTTGTACGTGATGGAATTCCTTGTAATCACAGTGAGATCTGTTTTATGTACCTTTGTCTGGAAGTGTGCTGGTTGGAGGTAAGGACTCCTTCTCACTCGTCATACACGCATCACCATATTTATTTGTTGAGGACGATCATATTTTAATTTCTTCAGATAATTTGTATGGGGTCCTGAGTCGGTGTTACTGAAGGATATCCATGACCGAACCATCAACCTCACTTTCTTCCTCTGTGTCCCTTCACTCGTACTAGAGTAATCAGAGGATGTCCACTCTCATTTTCACACTTTATCGACATGTTTCTACCGGAGGATGCACGACCGGTAAAGGACCCGGGAGGGTCATCCTCTGCTCCAGCAACTCCCACACCTCCCACAAACGACCACCCACAAAAAGACCGCATCACCCACAAGGAACACCCCCTTGCCTATCTCTGTATCCTAATGATCTCAGTATTGTTGGTGCATGACGCGCCGAGCCGGGGCTGCCCAACAGATGGGGGTAGGCAACAGACCCAGTTGTCAGGTACCGGAAAGGCGACACACAGACAACCCCAGAACAGAGGGGCCATTTGAAACTAACCCCGGCCGGTGTAGTTTTTGGTGCTGATTGAATTGGACCGGAACAGACGGTTGAGGGGCGATCCAAGGTGAAACCCAACATACATTACAAGACTCGATGAGTACAGGCCCTGCAGCACCTCCAGCAATAAACAAGCATGATGGAAAGACCAGGACCAGAGACCGCAGCTGGGGAGCAGAGGGGAGCCCGCCTCGGCCGCTAAACCAGGGACCTCAACCGCCTTCCTTCGGTCGAGCATGGAGGGCCACGTCGGCAACGCCCCGCCTCTGCGCGCAGAAGACATAGCCAGGAGGTGACCATATGTATAGGTGGGAGGCCGGTTTGGGACAGAGCGGCGAAGATGGAGTAGTTGTCGGTCCCCTGGGAAAGCAGAAAGCCTGCACAGGGGCCCACGTCGTCTCCTATGGGGGGGCGGACGTGTAGCACTATATCCATTAGCAAAACTATAGCACTTTTGGCCAGCTATTTCGTCCAAAATCTGATATGAGAATGGAAGAGGGTAATGATCCTTCTTTGTTGCCTTATTGAGCTTCCTGTAGTCAACACAAATGCGTAGCTTCCCATTCTTTTTTATTGAGATCACAATGGGAGAAACCCATTCTGAATTCTCCACAACAAATATGAATCCTGCATCAAGCAACTTATCTATTTCTTCTTTTATAGTCTTGAAAAAATTAGGATTAATTCTATATGGCATTTTCTTTATGGGCTTAGCACCATCTACCAGTTCAATAGAATGTTCTACCTAACTTACTTGATGGAATTCCTTGTAATCAAAAGTGAATATGTGTATGTACCTTTGAAAGAGTTGGAGGTAGGATTCCTTCTCACTCTTCATCACAGCATCACCAATCTTTATTTGTTGGAGACGATCATCAATTTATTCTTCAGATAATTTTATGGGGTCATGAGTCGGTGTGACTGGAAGGATATCCATGACCGAAACATCAACCTCACTTTCTTCCTCTGTGTCCACTTCACTCGTACTAGAGTAATCAGAGGATGTCCACTCATCATTTTCATCACTTGAATCGACAGGTTCTACCTTATGATGCCGAGGGATCACGTTTATTTTCACCCTCTCTCTACCACGTCCAAGTGTCATGAAGCCTTCATTCCAGCAGTTTTTTTCATGAACTCTCCTTAGCCATGGTCTTCCCAACAATATTGGGTATGCAACAGTACCATTTTTCATTACCTGAAAGTCTACCACACATACAACACCCATAACAGATATTGCCACATTTGAAACTACACCTTCCGGTTTAGTTTTTTCCTTATTTAATGACCTTAACATAAGTGTTGAGGGGCGATCAATTTTTAAACCCAACATATTCATTACAGACTCGATTATTACATTAACTGCAGCACCTCCATCAACTAAGACATCATGAATTGAAATACCATTACATAGTACCTCAGCTTGTGGAGCATAGGGATCCGCCTCTGCCTCTAAAACAGGGACCTCAACCTCCTTCCTTCGTCGAGCATTGAGTCCACTTCGCAGCTCCCGCCTCTTCTCAGAAGACATAGCCAAGAGTTGACCATATGTAATATTTGTAGGCCTTTTGGACAGATCTTCTAAGATGGAGTATTGTCCTTGTCCCTGTGAAATCAGAAAATCCTGCACACCCAACTTTCTTCTCCTATGTTTCTTACTAGTTTCTCCTTTCATCTTCTTAGGATCATTTCCATCTTGGTTATCTTTTTCTTTCTTTCTTTTTGTTACAAACACATCTACTTCATTATTTATGCTCTTATGTACTACATCAAAAGAATTCACAGGTGCCTTTCCTTTATCATTATCTCTTGTACCAGATGTAGAAGCTCTATCTGGACAATTATACTTATAATGACCCTTTTTATAACAACCATAACAGACAACTTCAGAAATATTTCTTTTTGGACCTCTATCTCCTCCCTGAGAACTAAATTCCTTTCCTTGAAGAAGATTAATAGTTAACTGACCATCTTCTTGAGCAGATCTTCATACTCAGTAGATGTACTAGGAGAAAGATTTTTGCTCACCGAGAGTGGTTGTGGATTCTGAACCAAAGGTGCTGTTGTAGGCTCTACTTGAGCAACAATTTCTTTGGGCTCCTCTTCCATGCTTTCTTCTTGCCTTCTTGCAATCTCCTTTGCTTGTTCAATGGTAGTTGGGTGGTCATACTTCACTCGTTCTCTGATCTCTGGCTTCATCCCAAGAATGAAGTGCTTACATAGGAGATTATCCACGCCATTCATCAACCCATCCGCTAATCCTTCCTTCCGGATCTGGGCATCGAGCTTCCTCCTTAGCTCTAGAACACGAGCATGATAATATCTTATCTTCTCCTTCTCTCCTTGGGCTAGCTTTGTGATATCCATCATGAGATTTGCATATTTTTGTTGTTCACCAAATTCTTCAAGAAAACTTTCAGTTAATGAATCCCATGATTTTTTCACATTTTCACCTAGTGTTTTAAACCACCTAAGTGTTGAACCATCCAAAAAGGTAGGAAAAAATTCAGTCCATTGTTCCCTTCTTATGAGGCCATTACAAATACAAGATCGTTTAAACTCTTGAATGAAAGAGGAAGCATCTTCATTAGATTGGCCTGAAAAAATAGGAATCTTCCCCATTTTCAAAAGTAACCACTGTAAAATACCAACCCACAAGTACAATCAACAAGACTTATGTGCTCAAATAATTGGACTAACTACAATAGAAAGTGACTTTACACCTTTCTACAATAAAATAGGAATGACCACGGTAAACTATGGTAAAAATTGACTTACTGCGGTATAAAATTGACTTTACTGTGGTAAACACTATTCACAGTAAAAAGTGAAGTTACTGCGATAAATACTATTCACGGTAAAAAGTGACTTTACTGCGGTAAATACTATTCACGGTAAAAAGTGACTTTACCATGGTAACTAGTATGCACAGTAAAAACAAGGTTACCCTCCAAATGATTTTTAACTAAGTGGGAATATCTCTCCAGAAAATCCACCAATGAGGAATGGTCCTGGCAACGTAACCAAAATGTCATCACTAATCCGGCACTATGATAATTCTTCACCGGGAACTCCTCGTGCTATGATTATTTACTAATTCACAGCTTTTAGTTTGGTGGATGGAATCTGGAAACACAACAAACATAACACAAGAATACCATAGACTATGATAAGAAGGAATGACGATAAATCTGAAATATAAGTGTAAATTATAATATCAACATGAAATTGTTACAATCTCACCGATGAGGTACTTCAAGTGTTACTGACTTCACTTGCCTTCCAACAATAACTATGGGAGAAAATTCACAATTACACTTCTTAATGGCTTCTTTAACACACCTTCAAAATGATGGCTTCCTTTACACACTTACTCATACAATATTTCTCACTACTTCCTTCTATGCTAAATGAGGGGGGTGGCCTCTTTATTTATAGGAATTTAGGCTTATCCATCTTATCTCTAAGATAGGATAGGAAATCTCTTCCGGCCAATCATATTTCATGCCTAAACTCTTACCTTTACATGTAGGCTTATCTTCTAAGATAAGATAAACCTTATCATCTCACATGGGTTCCACCTTTTTAGACTTTTCCACAAATAAAATACACAAAATATTTATGACATCACTCTTTGTCTTTATTACAAATATAATATTTCTAATTCCTAATCATGTAGACCCTACTTCTCTACTTATCCCAACTTTGACATTTTAACATTACCGGACCACTTACGACAAATATTTACTTTTTACAACATTCATATTGTACTTTGACTGTTACCGTACTCTACATTGTTGGTGGCACCATACTGATGGCGCCGTTATCTTCTATCGGATGCTACTACTAATTACACTTAACAACATCCTATTCCTAATACATACATTAATGAAATAGAAATTATGGAGGAAAATTTTAGTGTCGACTGGCACCCAGGGTGCCTTGGTCTGTGTTCTGGGTGCTGGAGACTATGGAAAAGCTCAAAACTTGAATTTGACAGTGTTGCAGTATGTCTATGTTGTCTTTGCTCCTATCACATGAGTGTCACAATAATGTCACCTATGCTACTGTAATTATTGTGTGAAGATCTACCTATAAAAACCTATCCAAAGCATCAATTCCTAAAAAAGAAGAATGCATATGAATAGGTCAAACTGACCTCAATTGCCAAACTAGTGGCATTACGACTAAGAACTTCATTACATTTCGGACCCAATGTAGTTCTATGTGCTTTTGTGTGCAATTTTGTGCCTATGGTGCCCTAATGTCAATGACGCGGTAGTTGGGGGAAATAACTAGATGTAAAAATTTAAATGGTGGATGGAATGGAAAGAATACAACCCTTTCCCCTTATGCTTGTGTGATGCAAATGTAGAAGAAGCCCAAATGCAGTCCCTTACCTTAGTAGCTAGCTTCCCTTGATAGTAAGATGTCTGCCCATAATGTAGTGAGTATGATTTGTTTATATATGGATCTCTTGCTCAAATTTTGACACTAGTGACCCAAAACTGCTGACTATGACCTAGGGGAACACACAGGGTAATTGTTAGGACCGACCTCAAACATAGAAATTAAGACCACAAATTACAACGACTAAAATCACGGACTGGGGCACCCTCGTGCAACCCTAGGTGCCCCATCACAGACTTAGATACGACAATTGACCAAATTACGACACCCGAGACATCCTAAAAGATGCCCAAAACTATAGAGACAAGTGACGATTGAACGAGACAAACAACTATGACACCTGACCAACTGACCACAAAACCTAAGGATGGGTCACTAGTGAATAATTTAATTGTGCAAGATCCATATATAAAATAACATACTTGGTAGTATAAATGTAATAGTAAGTGTGTGATTTTGTGACTACATTTACCCCCACTTTATGTTGGTGAGCGGAAAGCTTGCTAACATAAAGTAGATAGAGATGCGTACCTGAGAAAAAGTTGGAGAAGCCCATGTTGTAGAAGAATGTACAAATGTGTAGTATAAGAGTGCCGATAGAAATAAAAATCATGTCAAACCATGGATCAATGAGTTGATCCATGCAGCGTAAAAATGTAAATGTCACGATGAGGTGTGGGGAATGAAAATGATGATTACATTTTTAGATGGTTTCGAACGTATTTTTATAGGTGGGTAGGGAGTGATCAGTTCCTAACCTGAACGCTTGTATATGACTAGAATAATTGGAGGATTTGGGCATCCTGCCACCAGAGGAGGAGTGAAGGGAGAAAAGTGTATTAGCCTCCAAGCTTCAACTACATCCCCAAGATCTAGCCGTTGTAGATGGACTCAGATCAAAATGGTGTGATTTTTGGGTCCAAATGATTTTGATTAAATAGTTGACCCATATAGGAGTGATAAGGGGAAAGGAACTCTTTCCCCCACTCCACGGGTGTCACTGCAACGTGAAAGGCTTCCAAGTTAAGTAATCTGGAAGTGAACGCGATAGAAAATGAGATTGCTTCCAAGTTGGGTCATCTAGAAGCGAACATAATAGGAAATGAGATAACTTCCAAGTTGGGTCATCTGGAAGCAAACACAAAATATAGAATAAAATCCCAAGTTATTTCATTTGGGAAAGTAGTGGTGAATGTAACTCTCGAGTTAGGTCATTTGGGACACCGCTTGTATATTTGAATGATTTTGGTTTGAACGCGTTGGTTTTGATTAGTTGATCGATTGTTTTGATTGGTTACTCATGAAGAGGTTTTTCGCTAATTGCCCCCAGGTTAGGTCATTAGTCGATGGAAATTGATGAGATATAGTGTAAAAGTATTTTTAGTCGCTTGTTGCCCCCAAGTTAGGTCATTAGGGGGAATTGATAAGTTTTAGTGTGTGATAATGATTTGTTGCCCCCAACTTAGGTCATTAGGGGATTTTATGGTGAAACATTATGGTATAAATTTTTAGGTGGTTGATTGACGATGTTTGAATGCATGGTGACCTAAGGGGGATCATAAGGAGACCCCCAATGATATTAACCCCTTTCAGTGAAAGAGGGAGTGATGAACATGAACAGACTCTTAAGCTTAAAGTAACGACAAGAGGTTAACATTCACATGTAGTTTAGATAATATATCGCAGAAAGGTAAGAATAGTGATGAAGTTTAGTATGGTGGAGGGTGAAATTCTAAAAAGAATGCCACAAACGGTGTGGAAATCAGAGTAAAAAAACTCAAGATATGATCAAAACGAAGCAATATGTATTATTCATGGTAATAATCACGGAATATAGACCGTAATAAAGGTGTTATTAGTAATGTGATTATAAATAGGAAAGTGAAAAGGGAACTTATCACTTCGTTTGTCTTTTATGAAAGTGTGAGAGTGCATATGGGGTGAGTAAAGATGCCTTAAGTTAGACCATTGCGTCCAACCCGGTTCGAAAGACTATAGTAGCGTCATGTACTACGATGGAGTTGGTAAGTGTATTATTTTGGTAAAAATTTAGGGTATACTAGGCTAATGAGTTGAATTTTTGTAAATTTGAGATTTTTAAGTTTCTCAGCATTAGAGATTCAGACAAGAGTGGTGAGGGCACTAGTGACCTCGTGAACTAGAACGCCCAAAACCAGGCACTAGTGTCCTGCTCTTGGGCACCCCAGTCCTGCTCCTGGACGCCCTGGTCCAGGAAAGTTTGTTGTGATGGATATTTTTAGGGAATTTGTTTCTAGTAAGTTGGTAGAGCTTTATTGGGTTGTGTAAGATGGTCTAATGTTGTGTTTTTTGTTGTTTGGTGTTTGTATAGAGGGTCACCCACTTGAGGGAGTTTCGTGGTAGTTGTCTCTTGAGTACCTTACTGGGATTAGGTTTGTCAGATGATGATTGGGATGTGATGGACCATGCCTGCCTGCGACATATAACACAGATGGGGGATGTGCCCCATAATATGCCCATGTTAAAGGCATTGTGTGATAGCTGGTGTGCTTACATGTGCACATTTTGGTTTCCCACAGGGGAGATGACAGTGACATTGGAGGATGTATATCACATAATGTGATTGCCAATGGTTGTAGAGAGGGTACGAGTTATGACAGTGGTGGATATGGAGCGCCAGATGTACTTGGCTAGATGATATTTTATAGGGGCCCAGGTACCTACTGAGGCCCATATAAGCTTAGACGTGATATTACAGTTGAGGGTTGTACGGTTGCGGAAGTTGATTACACTTGTGATAATGTCATGTATAGCAGTGGAGGGAGGGCGTGTCATTGGAAAAATTTTAGCACGTCATTTCTATCCTTCCTAAGGGTAGGCACACTGTTTGTTGCGAGTGGATCTTCTTCAGTCCAAAGGCAGAGGATCTCGTCATCAACATTCTTTTGGGAGACCTCCTAGAGCTACAGAGTTCAGATCCTTCCATGGCATCTTCTACATTCCTCTCATCTCCCTCTTCTTCTCTCTTCTTCTTCTTTTCCAAGAGATTTCCTTTTTGTACATGGGTACCCTTTCAGACTTGTTTATGGCCGGGACCCCATATTTGGCATCTTTCTTAGATTAGAGAGTGTGTTTTTTCTCTTGTGGTGGAAGTTTATCCCATTGGTTTTTACTTCACTACTTGAGTTCTTCTTTTTGTACATGGGTACCTCATCAGGATTTGTGCCGGGACCCATTTCTCGTTTCTAACTTGCCACCTCATCCTAAGTTACGATGAAGGGGGGGGGGTGTTGGTGTGTGTATTTTCCACATCATTAGGTGAGTCATCTCACTTAGGTGAGATCGTAGGTCCACGTGTCATTTAGGGGTCATCATGAGATTCTCTTACACGTCAGTGCATCATATGCGTCATTGGGAGTTACACAGGAATGTAACTCCCCCTCTCCACTCGAGTTTTCATGATTACAACACTGTGGGTTACTCAACACCTCCTATATGTACACCCCATTTGATCTATGAGATAGAGAAGAGTTTTATGGCTTAACCAGGTTTTTCTTGTATTTCAAATATTTGTATGCACATTCGGTTGATACTTACTCCTCCCGAGAACTCTTCACGCTTCCGTTCGCACGTCCGTTGATGTGCACGTCATCCCTCGTGATCCTTGCTTGCGAGTTTTAAACCCTCTTTCAATGTTGTCCCCTAAAGACATTGCTTAGATCAAGTAATGACTCCATCAAGCTGTCTTATCTACCCTCGTAAAGGTGTAGTTCCCGAGCCAAATTCCATTGGATCATTACCGAACTCCCAAATTTTGAATACTCCATATTCTTAGAGCTCCCGAATTAGCTGGACAACCATCCATATTGAGTTTACCCAGTAACATTTTTCTAGCCCCAAAATTTTGATTCTTAGGTACACGTCTCTTTCCTAATATTCACTGCAGAGGTTTTATTGAACACAATATTAGGTGATGCAAAATAGGAAGATTAAAATCATTGCACAATGAAAAGGAAACATACTAAAAACATGCCACCAAAACAACTATACAACCCCATCGCTAGTGGTTGGCGAGAGGTCATTGATTGACCTCCTTCCTTCATTATCTTCATCCTCCATCGAAATTGTTACTAATTCAGATAATTTTGATCATGAGACTCAAAAATACCCCCCATAATTTGGACGTCATGTACAAGTGATTATTTGTCTATACGGCAATTTTTTTTAAAATTTTTGGACACTTTTACATTACATCGACTTTGACAACAAATTTCAATACACATGTTTGAAGATGGAAACAAAACACATGAATGATGACTTCAATTTAATATGATAAAATGAGGTCATTATTTCCAAATATGTATAGAACACTAACTATTTGAATTGAAAACACAATGATAATAAAATAAAATGATACAAAATGACAACTATATTAAAAATTCCAATTAAATATTGGAATCAATAGACAAACGATGAATAATGTAAAATTTAGACAAACTCATATAAAAAATAAGACTTAAGCAACTATTTTTAGAATTTTAGACTGACTCTAGAAAATTTAACATCACTTTTTAATATAGAAAAAGGATATGCTAAAAATAATAACTAGATTAAGGATACTAATTGAAGAGATGACCTTAATCTAAATTGATATTGAATTTTTCCTTTCCCTTAACAGATGTATCATCACAAAAAAGAAAATATAAAATAAGTTTTTAAAGAAAAACTTTATTGCTTTATTGCTTTATTTGTGGGCATGGCTTCTGCTGCCATACTCTCCTTTTTAATACAATCCACTGCCAAACCCACAGAAAATATGTAGAAGTGGGAGCTAGGTGGAGCAGGTCACATGAAGAAAAATGAGCATGTAATGAAGCCTTTATTGTTTGCACCAGAATCTCTCGTGAAAGAACACTATACGTCATAAAGAAAAATACAAAATGCAATATGAATAATGTAGTGTTTGTTTTCATTAGAGCGCTATATGCGTTGGCACCTCATTTAGAGAGATTTTAATGCTCACCCAAAGTGCGCATAGCTACCAGGTCCCTCCTTTATATTTACTTGTCAAGATTTTAACATGTATTTTCAATTGCCCAAGCAGATATGCAAGACCCCTCTCAGGCCACTGCCATTGCCTTCTTCATGTCACTGTAGGCCATCAAGACCAAGATTGATAGAGCCATCAAGTAACGGGCTGTTGTGATGCTGTTTTTTGGCTGCGATCTGGCTGTCATCGGGCGGTTCTAGAGCTATTTTTTGGCGGAGCTCTTTATGCTGTTTCTCTTTTGGTTTCTTTTTGATCTTGCCTTCTTAGTTCTGGATCTTTGTACGTTTAGATCCATTTTTCACCTATATTGTAATATCTGGCTGTTGAGCCTTTCTTGGTTGACTGTTTTTCCCTTCTTTGGGCTGCTTCTCTCATCTTTACTATCTGGCTTTTGAGCCCTTTTGTATACAGGGTATAGTCCCTTCAAAACTATTTGCCCTTAATTAAAAAAAACATGTATTTTCATGATAATATTTACCCAAGTACTCATTCATCATACTAAACCATTGCATACACTTATTTGAAACACATGTAATAAGGAAACAATGAATATGGATAAAACATAAGTAGGATCAATTGCATAAACACATCTCCATATTCAGTTATATAAATGATCATAATCCAACCACAATCATCCATTAATCTTTAGAAACAACTACATAGTCAGAAACCGATACATAACATCCAATACATGTGAACACAGAGTCATGCACACAACCATATCAAAGCAGTATAACACATGATAAGCATCATAATTCTAGTCCTAAGCCAAGTATTTATAGGAGTGGGGTATTTCCCTTCACTGCCCATGCACTTCCCAATAATAGGCGTGTTAAAAAATAACCATGCATACTATACATGCATACTTTTAAAGGCATTTGCTAATAATAGATTATCTAGTAATATCCTGCTTCAAGCCTATTAATAGCTAAACTCATACATGTGCTTTAATCCTTCATCTATATGTTCTTTCTAAAAAAATAGCCATTGCTTAATCGTCAAGGTATCCTTCTTTTATCTTGATGCAACACCAACCCATATCCATGCATGCATTCAATAAAAATAAGGTTTCAAACTGAGAATCTCACTTACTCTACCAATAAGACCATCCCAAGCCCAAATAGGCTTATAATTTGCAATGTTTTTAATCTTGTTTTTCCTATAAAAGGGTCTTCAAAAAACACTCCTTTGCCCCCTTTCCTGAATACACCTCACTCCATATTGTTATTATCTTCAATCATGACATACAAAGAAGGAAACTATTAATCTTACCCAATTCCTCTAACTGTCACACTTCTTGTTTCATTGACTCCTAGCCCATTTTTGTAGATTTTGTCTTTTAGGATCCTTTTAGGTCTTCTAGCTCATCTCCTCTATTCACACAGTTCATAATCAAGGATATAGAAACTATGAAATAATACAAATATCTTAAGAATCAAGTTCTTACTAAACATTGTGGAAACTGTCCTATAATCCTTGTGCAAAGTCTCTAGTCTTTGTAAACAAAATTGATATTTCACATTTTGATGAATCCTATAATGGTATGGCCATATTATTTATGGGAATTAAATATAGTCCATCCAAAAAATGCATTTAAAGTGATTGAAAGGTTCATAGCTACCCCCTTTTCCCAAAATTGCTCTATAATCCTTTAAGACCAAGTTCTTGCACAAGTAGTGGTTAGAGTGATGTTCCTTGTACATAGTTCCCTGTTCTAACTACTTGTGTTCATCACCATATAAAGGATAAATAATGAAATAATAGTTTTAATTTATCAATGTTATTTATATCCCTCTATGCAACTTTATATACGAGATTCCATTACTACATTCACTAACATGCTTAATCAGGGACTGTACAATCACAGTTCATAGTTCAAAAGATCAACAACATGGAACCAATGAAGAATAAAGAAACTTAAATCTTGAGACTAAAAATAATACGCTTGTTTTGCATGTAATAGTAAGACATTAAAAAACAAGTTCCCAATACTCCTTTACACAGTTTTCATTCAACTTTTGCAATCACATTCACAATCTTGCACACTCAGATCCGAGTTATCTACTAGGGGAAGAACATTCAACCTCAGATTCATAGATAATTAAATTAATATCAAAATAGCCTCTAAGACTTCTCTATACAATGTTGACATGCTAATGTAAAGGAAAATAACAATTTATTATGCTCAACTCAGAATACAAGATTCAAAAACGAAATTCTTCATACAAGTTACTGTGCTCTATACACCTCCATAGTCTCTTTATTTTCATTTTTATTCTTTCCTTTCCATCCTTCCTCCTCAAGGATTCACAACTAATTCTTGCATTCAAATTATCTTCTTCTTATTTATTATATTTCATGTTATTAAAACCTAACTAACTTCACTTATGGTCTTTACATGTGACCTTACACACGCAAAAAAGGTGCTTTACATTATTTTTTCCTTTTCATGACTCTCATTATCACACAAGATCACCTATACACATATTATGAATCAAATATAACCATTATAGACCTTACAACCTCTAGCAACCCCTTAAAAATTTTAGCAATACCTTTTGAAGGATTAACCAGCCACTACCAAGATTAGCATTAACCTTTACAAGTTTGAAATTTGAATTATATGTTTTAGAGGAAAAGTTCCCTTTTTGAATCTTAAGAACTCTAAACCACCTAGAATCACTCTCTCTTGACTCCACACACATAATTTGACCTCCTTAAATTTATGACCATGAAAATATATTTTCAATGAAGGTGTTTAATGATGCTCCTATATCATACACCCAAGGCAGTGAAAAAAATCCTTCATAAACTTTGTTTGGATATTCTTATTTTCAGCCGAGTCTTTGTTTTGTTTGTCTTTTGTATTTCCATCTTCATTATTCTTGTATGTTTCATAGCCTCCGGGCTCCCACAACCTGTTTTGTATCCTTGAATTTTGTTTACCATTGCTCCTTGGCATTTTGAATTTCATATTTATCTCAATTACCTTCATACTGCCATATCTCATACCTGTACATATGAACATATCAAATAAAAATATAGAAATTTCTTCACCTTTTATCACTTCTTTCATACATTTGTAGTACATTTCCTTCATGTAGTCATCTGGTTCTTTACCAATTAATTTATTTTCTTGCCATTTTTATTGTTCTCCATCATCTTTAATCTTCTCAAGACACTTGAAATATGTATCTTCTTCTTCTTTTTTCTTATTTTCCTAAGAAATTAGTTCTCCTTCAACTGTAACTTCCTTTTTCTCTTCATTTCTAGACAAAATTGAAGACAGTTTTTCTATCTTACTCATGCAAAATTGATTATCATTTTTCTCAAGCTCATCATTTCCATCCAGCCACCCACTCATTCTTTCTTGTATTACGCTCCTCAAGTTCACTAGCAGAGTATCTTGGTACAATTTCAATGAATTTACCCACAAAGTGAACATTATCATGCACCTCATCATCAAAAACACCTACCTTGTTTTAACTTTTTTCTTCTAGACTCTTTGAAGAGTTTAAAAGTTGATCAATCATACTCATTTCTCTCTCAACATGATAACATCTTATTCATTTATAGCTTCATCAAACTTAGTATTGTCATATTCATCTTCTTTAGCACAATTTTCATGTTTCTTCCATGTTTGTTCTTTATTCTTGTAAGAGCATTCATAAACTTTCCATGTAGCTTCCTTTCTCATTTCTTTGATGGCTATACATTCTTATTTATTTTCCACACCTAATGGATTCAAACCACCATAGATAGATTATTCATCAAATATTTGATAAATAACTACTTCACCTTGGAATTTTCTTGGAATGTCTTGATGAATTTGTTCACATTCTTGCAAATTTTTTATCTTCCATTCTTGAACTGATTTCTTCATCTCATCTAGTTCTCTTACATTATTGTTCACTTCATCTTCCATAAATTTATGAAGTATATTCATCTCATTCTTGGTCTTATCTATCCATCTTTTTCTTGTCATGTGCTTAGACTAGTTTCTTGTCCTCATTTATGGTTCTTGCTTGCTCAAGTAACTTGATCTCTGTCCTAAATCAACTTTTATTTCTTCTTTAGCTTGTGAACTTGACTTCAAATATTTGCAAATATGTTCTTCACTTGCATTCCTTGTCTTTATATTGTTCCTTAGCCATATAGGCTCAATGTAACCATTATTCATGACTTCTTTTGAATGATGAATTTGATATTTCCTCTTAGTGAATTCTTGTTTCTTCTTGGATTTACTAGAAGTGTATTCCATACCTTTTTAATTTAATTTCTTATCTTGAAAAATATGATATGTACTCCATATTTCATCTTGAGCATCCATTTCTTGCTTTTTTATTCTTTCCTCTTCTTCCAAATAGTTCTCCGATGCTTCATGAAATGGTAATTATTCTTCATAGTCTTCATATTCAGATTTAGCATCTTCCATTTTGTCCTCTTTTTTTTTTACTAGTTGTGCTTGCATAATCTCAGCCTCATCTTCTTTCTCTTGGGCTTATTTTGACCTTATTCTCATCCATTTTGAAGTCTTATTCATCTCCATCATACTAGTCTTCATACCTACAAATACCCATTCAAATACATAGTTAGATAATAAAAATAGATCCCACAAGGCCCACACGAATATCTCCTTCATCGTCATTCCTTTGTTTTCTCTTTTCTCATTCTTCTCTTCACATATTTTCACATCTTCCTCCACTATTTCTCTCTCTAGAGTCTTCATATTTTGTCTTTGAATCTTATTCATGAGTAGCCTAATATGCCACTTCACATTATTCTTTATTCAACACTCAAACCTTTGATCTTCCATTCCCATCATGAATTTTATCATTGCTTCAAGCCTCTCAAATATGTCATTTGCCTCTTTTTTCTCTTTTTCTAAGAAAAACTTTTCCTCTTTTAGGATTCTTTAATCTTTGTCATAACTTATTCCTTGTTTCAACATCTTGGACTTGTTTCCCATATCTCTCTTCAATCTCTCCATATAACCTTCTCTTTAATCTTGTTCACCTTGAACCATTAGTCTTCACCTAGGTCTCTTTCACCCTAGTATTTTAGACAACTTACTCCTTTAGCTTCTTATCTTGAAAATCATTCACCAATTCAACACTTATTAGATATAAACATACCTCATAATTCCATGAAAATTGACTAATCAACAATATTCTATAAGGATTCAATCATCAAAGCACACATAGTACCAAGAAAGTTTCAAACTTCAAAGTCCATCCTTCATAACTTAGCATTTTCAATGTAAGTTTTAGAAAATTTCACTCTTTAATGCTCATAATAAGAAATATTCTTCTTTAAGGCCCAATCACTACAAATACACACCTTTTGAGACAAATTCAGTACCTAAAAGTATGTACAATCACCTTCAACAACTTCCTTTTTACCTTTCCTTCCACAATTTGTTTTCTTCACTCTTTGCAACTTGACCATCTAAATCATTAGTACAAAATATGAATTTATAAGATTCAAAACCGTGCTCTGGTACCACTAATGATGCAACATCAACCGATATCCATACATGCATTCAACAAAAATAAGGTTTCAAACTGAGAATCTCACTTACTCTGCTAATAAGATCATCCCAAGCCCAAATAGGCTTATAATTTGCAATGTTTTTAATCTTGTTTTTCTTACAAGAGGGTCTTCAACAAACACTACTTTCCCCCTGTCCTGAATAAACCTCACTCCATATAGTTATTACCTTAAATCATGACATACAAAGAAGGAAACTATTAATCTTACCCAAATCCTCTAACTGTCCAGCTTCTTGATTCATTGATTCCTAACCCAATTTTGTATTTTAGGATCCTTCTAGGTATTTTAGCTCATCTCCCCTCTTCACACACTTCCTAATCAAGGTTATAAAAACCATGAAATAATACAAATATCTTAAGAATCAAGTTCTTACTAAAATTTGTGGAAACTGTCATGTAATCTTTGAAAAAAAAATTGCTCATTCACTTCTTGATGACTCCTCTAATGGCATGGCCATATTATTCATGGGAATTAAAGATAGTCCATCTAAAAGATGCATTCAAAGTGATTGAAAGGTTCTGTTATCCCAAATACGCCCCCTCGACAAATTTGGTCAAGGCAACTCCTGCACATAAGGAAATTATGAAGGAAATGACTCAGACCCACGAGGTCACATTCCAGGATGACAAACAGGTTACAGGTTGGCTCAGAAATGAAGGAGCAGTGTCGTAAAGAGAGCAATGCGTCCTAGTGGTGCTTATTTAAAGATGAATCCATAAAGGGAGGCTCAAATAAGCCTCACATCTCCATGTGTCCCAGGTCAAAGCGGGCCGTCGGGGGGAAAGTTGGTTTCTTGCCCCATGTTATTCTAAAAGGGATACAAGTTGCAAAATGGGCCGCAACTCCGCCCAAGGGAAAAAGTCAGCATTTGAGCCCGAGTCTAGCCAAAGCCCACCCTCTTGTATGGACCCGATACAAACTTTGAAGGGGCATATCTTTTGACTCAGGGCTCGAAATGTTGCAAATTTGACACCATTTGAAAGATCTCAACCTCATCTACACCATGAAGGTCTGAAACTTTAATTTTAAGGAGGTTAGGTGAAGAAAAATGGAGGAAACATCTTCTGGCCTTCAATACAATATCCATCTGTCTCAACAACTAGATCGGATTTGATCTGTTTCTACCATTTCAACTTCTTTCAAGGCGCCAAACCAAGGATCGATGTAGTAAAGACAAATTTAGGGTCATATTTTATCAGAAGCATTAACAACAGTGGTTGAGTTCCGACCTGCTTTTCCCACTTCTCTCTCTCTTTCTTCTTTTAGGTTGAATCTATAAATACAAAGGCATGATTCATTGTAAAGGGTTGTTGTTCATTCTTCTTCCCTGCCCCCCTCTCTCTTTTCTTCCCCAGGGTCGAAAATGGAGTCTAAACCTCCTTTCATGGCTCTGTAATGACATTCTCTTACCTCTTGCCCACTAATGATGTACTGTGTGATATTTTGGAGCAATAAATTCTATTTTGTGATGCATTTGTCCATCCTTTGCTTATTTTATGTTCTCTTGTCACCTCTCGTCATTGCAGGGTATACTGTGCATATTCTGATGTTTGTTGCAGGTCACAGGAGCTATGTTTAATGGGTTTTAAAGTGGTGTTCTGTGTGAAATTTATCTCTAGTTTGTGGTGCATCTTGTCCACCCTCTCCTATGCTCACCTCTCTCCACTTCAGGTAGCTAATATTGTGACCAACACTCCCCTTTTCTTGGTGTTATCACATCGTTAGTGTAGCATTTCCCTCTTTATGCACTTTCTCTCTCTGTGTCTCTTTGGCATTGTTAGGATAGGTATAGTTAGACACCATTTATGCATTAGGAGTAGTTTAACATTAGGATCAGGAAGAAGAATCTAGCTTTCTACGAAGGGCCATCTCAAGTCCACAAGTCCCACAGCTTGAGAGATGGTCCAATGTTATGCAAATCACACCAAATGAGTCTGCCTTAGAAAAGCATATTTTTAGAGCTCATTTGGGGGTGCTGTGATTTCGCGTTAACATTTTTGGCACACCTGGTGGGATAGGTCTGAAGCACCTTACCACTTCACTTCATCAGGTTTGATGTGCTCTTGGTGAAGATTTCAGCCCGACTCCATCTAGTCAAAAACCCATTCTCTGAGTTGCAGACCTTTTCCATCCATTTCCACTCATTTTCATCTATTTTCCTCTTCCATCTCTTCCATTTTCTCCCATTCCATGAGGTTGTACAATTATGACTTCATTCCCTTCATGGAACTCACACTTACAGTAATATAGTCCGCCTCTAATGTATTTCCCAACTCCTCTAGATCAACATTATAATCAGATCCAAGACAATTATGCTTACCCATATGAGCAGTGTCAAAACCTGTTTGACTATGAAGCTTATCAAGGACAAGGGGACGCATATGATGGCAATAGTTATGAAGAGGATGTTGGTCTATTGGAGAAGATTCAAAAAATGGAGGCTGACATGGTTCAATTTAGGGAAAAAACTCAAATGATGGCTTTCAGAATTGGTTACAGGGCACCTTGTCCATTGGAAGGCCCTTTTCTAAGACACTACAGACCTCAGGAGAAGTTGGACTTCATGATTGGAATGCTGCCCCAACTTGCACAATGGATTGAGGACATTGGGGCTTATGAGAAAAGTGCGGGATAACCTTGTCAATGGGTAAGTCAATCACCAACTCCCTGCCTTTCATTTTCTCTCCCTCAATCTTTATCATTTTGACAGAGGTAAGAGTCAAGCCCCTCACTTGCTGCCCCAAGTGTTAATTTCATTTCTCCATCCCCTAGTCTTCTATCCCACCTCAGTTTCTCTGTCCTTTTCCCTTCTAAACCCAATTCCCCTCTACAAGAGCCAAAAGAAATGCCTTCCCCTCCATTAAAAACAAGGAAAAAACTAGTTGATACCCCACCCACTAGTCCTCTTTCCTTCCCAAGTCCATGTTGGGAAGAGACTCCAAAAACCAGCCAAGGAGAACATCAAACAGAGGAACCCAAAAAAGAAGAAATGATAGAAAATCTGAAGAGTTGGGCTGCTAAATTTGAGTTTTCAAAGGTTCCCTTGTTGGTTAAGCCTATGGAGGAGACTGAGGTCAAGCCGCAAGTGGTGGAATCTCTAGCTACATCACAAGCAGGGGAGGAAGGATCTACTCCTAATCCAAAAGAAGAGGAGTACATTCCGGATGTGGAGGAGGACCATACAGTTTTAGAGGCTCCAAGTGCGGAGCAGGCCACAAAAGAACCTTCAGTTCTTCCTCCCACTTCATCCCCTTCAAGATCTGATGTTGAGGAAGAGTTTGAGCTTTCAAACTTCATGTTTGAGGATGAAGGGAACCATGGTGAGTCAATTATAGATCAGGAGGACACCATGAAGGAGGTTGAGCACCTGCAACAAGACAACAAGGAGGTAGATTAACTGTCTGAATTGGAGGATTGCCTTGATGGAGGGGAACCCATGGAGATCACATCATTTTTTTTTCCATCCATCTTCCACGCACATGAACCTGCTGCCATGAAGGAGGATATTCAAGTGAAAATGCCTGCACTCCATAATGGCCCTCTGAAACTAAGATTGGAAGATCTTGATCTTCCATGTTATTCAAAGGAGGAAGAGAAAAGGCAGAAGGATGTCATCATGTCTCTCACACCATCCACATAAGAAGGTCCATAAGAAGACTTCATTTTTGAAGTTGAATTTTAGAGAAATAGGCACATCTAAAGGATCAGACCGTGCTCGATCAGGTACTTGGCTTCATTGGAGCCAAGGGAGAAGCCAAAACCAGTCAAGCCCACTCCAGGGCATGAGGATGAGCATCAAAGTACCAATGGTCATCATCAACACCTCCAGAAGTCCGATGCAATTCAGATTGATGAGGTATTTTCCATTAATGATGATACCTTGATGATTTGGGTGGAGGACTGGCTTATTGTTAGTTTTTCACTCATACAAGAAGCTATATTTAATGTCAAATAATTTGCATGGCTGCCCCTCTTGAGAAAGGGAAGCTACTTCTCCCTGCCTGTAGCAGATTTTTTTTAGCATTCTTTCTCTCTAGTTAGTGTAGTAGTAAGAGTAGACTTTGTTTCTAGCAGAAGAAGTGCTTATGCACGCTCTGCATGTCTCATTTGAGGCATGTATGATTTGGTCTGTGCATATAAGTTTTGTCTGTTTTGCTCCAAGGGTGCATAAGGCTAGGCTCTTCAATATTCATGGAAAGAAGACACATAGCGGTCTATAACAGTTGCTAGCTCCAAACTGGAACAAATCCAGAGTAACTTAAGCCGTTTCGAAATAGCCCATTTCAGGGATAAGTGAAAGCCCGGGTAATACAATTTTCTACTCTCAGAAACTCCATTTTAAGATTTTCTTATGAAAATTGAGAGTGCCGATGCGTGGGCAGATTTAGAGTTAGGCAGAGGTCAACAAAGTGTAGAGAGTTGGGGTGTCCATTTTATAAGAAGGATCAGTGTCAGGCCATCATTGTTGACTCCATGCCCAATGGATACTTTAAAGCCACTGGTCTCTTCATCTAGCAGGCAGATGTACCTGTGACCCTCCAAATTGTTATCCCAAATTCGCCCCTTGGCAAATTTGGTCAAGACAACTCCTGCACATAAGGAAATTATGAAGGAAATGACTCAGACTCGCGAGCTCACATTCCAGGATGAAAAAAAGGTTACAGGTGGGCTCGGAAATGAAGGAGCAGTGTCATAGAGAGAGCCATATGTCCTAGCGATGCTTCTCCAAAGATTATTCCATAAAGGGAAGCTTAAACAAGCCCCACATCTCCATGTGTCCTAGGTCAAAGCGGGTCGTTGGGGGAAAAGTTGGTTTTTTTCCCCTTGTTATTCCAAAAGGGGTAAAAGCTGCAAAATGGGCCGCAACTCCTCCCAAGGGAAAAAGTCACCGTTTGAGCCCGAGTCAAGCCAAAGCCCGCCCTCCTGTACGGACCTGATACAAACTTTGAAGGGGCATATATTTCAACTCAGGGCTCGAAATATTGCAAATCTAACACCATTGGAAAGATCTCGGCCTCACCTATGCCACAGAGGTCTGAAACTTTAATTTTGAGGAGGTTAGGTAAGGTAAATGGAGGAACATCTTCTGGCCTTCAATACAATATCCATCTGTCTCAACAACTAGATCATATTCGATCTGTTTCTACCATTTCAACTTCTTTCAAGGCGCCAAACCAAGGATCGATGTAGTAAAGACAAATTTAGGGGAAAATTTTATCAGAAGCATTAACAACAGTGGTTGAGTTTCAACCTGTTTTTCCCACTTCTCTCTCTCTTTCTTCTTTCAGGTTAAATCTATAAATACAGGGGCAAAATTCATTGTAAAGGGTTGTTGTTCATTCTTCTTCCTTTCCCCCCTCTCTCTTTTCTTCCCCAGGGTCAAAAATGGAGTTTGAATCTCCTTTCACGACTTTGTAATGGCATTCTCTTGCCTCTTGCCCACTAAGAATGTACTATGTGAAATTTTGGAGCAATAAATTTTGTTCTGTGATGCATCTGTCCATCCTTTTCTTATTTTATTGTCTCTCCTCACCTCTCGTTGTTCCAGGGTATATTGTGCATATTCTAATGTTTGTTGCAAGTCATGGGAGTTGTGTTTAATTGGTTTTGAAGTGGTGTTCTATGTGAAATTTATCTCTGGTCTGTGGTGCATCTTGTCCACCCTCTCCTCTGCTCACCTCTCTCCACTTCAGGCAGCTAAGATTGTGACCAGCACTCCCCTTTTCTTGGTGCTATCACCTCGTTAGTGTAGGATTTCCTTCTTTATGCGCGCTCTCTCTCCTTGTCTCCTTAGCATTATTAGGATAGGTATAATTAGACGTCATTTCTACAGTAGGAGTAGTTTAGCATTAGGATCAGGAAGAAGAAGCCAAATTTCTCTAGAGGGCCACCTCAAGTCCACAATTCCCACAGCTTGAGAGATGGTCCAATGTTATGCAAATCACACCAAATGAGTCTACCTTAAAAAAACATATTTTTAGAGCTCATTTGGGGGTGCTGTGATTTCGCGTTAACAAGTTCACAAGTACTCCCTTTTCCCAAAATTGCTCTATAATCCCTTAAGACCAAGTTATTGCACAAGTAGTGGTTAGAGTGATTTGGAGATGAGCACAAAAAAATGTAAGCTTCACTAATCTCTATTTTACAACCCTAATGTGCATGCAAAATTGGGAGTCTCAACTCTTTGTATTGTTCTTCCAATTTCAAATTCCTTCTCTAGACCCTCTAAACCCTTAATTAGGTCTGCTAACACCAATTGTTAGGTGTATACTTGATTTCAAGGGGTTTCATAACAAAATGAATGGAATTTTTATCACCCATTAAGGGTTTTGAGATATGTATAAAGTTTCAAGACAAGAATCCTTCATTAACACTTACTTGCTTTGCAAACTGGTCCTTACAACTAGGATTCCAAGTGTATCATAGTCTATGGAACCAAAATGTCAGAGATATCTGTGTATTCTACCATAGGGACTTCAATTTTATTTCATCATCTCCTTTCTTCATCCCTTATCATTGATTATTAAGAGTTTTGTGGAAAATGGGTATGATTAGACCTTTCAAAGAATAAACCCTAGCTTCACTTGACTATTTTTAATAGTACAGACCTGAGGTATTACAATTGGTTATAATTTTCTTATTCCTTAGAGTTTTGATCTCAAACTTCTCAGGTAAAAAGGTGTATACCCTATTCTTTCTCTCACCTTACTAGTGGGATATGAAACCCTAGCAAAATGCTTATCAAAGGATGGATTGTCCTATTCCTGCATGAAAACCTTGTGAATGAAGTTCTCTTTTTGCCTATACTAAAGCATAAACTCTTCCTTTAAACATAAATAATCCTTTTATCCTTGAAATTCCTCTATTTTAATTACTTGATGAGTACGATTAGTTTATGGAGGTTCCTTTTACACAATTCCTTGTTCTAACTACTTATGTTCATCACCATTTAAAGGAGACATCATGAACTAATATTTTTAGTTCCTCAATGTTATTTATATCCCTCTATGCACATTTCTATTAAAGATTCCATTACTACATTCACTATAATGCTTAATCAGGGATTGTACAATCACAGTTCACATTTTAAAAGATCAACAAATGGAACCAATGAAGAATAAAGGAAATTCAATCTTGACACTGACAATAATACACTTATTTTGCATGCAATAGGAAGATATTCAAAAACAAGTTCCCAATACTCCTTTAAATAATTTACATTCAACTTTTACAATTACAGTCACAATATTACACACTCAGATCAGAGTTATCTACTAGGGGCAGAACATTCAACCTTAGATTCATAGATGATTAAATGAATATAAAAATAGCCTATAAGACTTATCCATACAATGTTGACATGCCAATGTAAAATAAAATCACAGTTTATTATGCTTAACTCAGAATATAGGATTCAAAAATTATTTTCTTCATACAAGTTATTGTGCTCTATACACCTCCATAGTCTGTTCTTTTCATTTTTCTTCTTTCCTTTCCATCCCCCCTCCTCAAGTATTCATAACTAACTATTTCATTCAAATGATCTTCTTTTTATTTATTCTCTCTCATGTTATTAAAACCTAACTTCACTTATGGTCTTTACATGTGACCTTACACACACCAAAAAGGTGCTTTACATTATTTTGTCATTTTCATGACTCTCGTTATCACACATGAGCACCTACACACATTATGACTCAACTAGAACCATTCTAGACTTTACAACCTCTAGCAACCCCTTAAAAATTGTAGCAAAACCTATTGAAGGATTAAACACCCACTACCAATCTTAGCATTAACCTTTACAAGTTTGAAATTTGAATTATATGTTTTGGAGGAAAAGTTCCCTTTTTGAATTTTAAGAACTCTAAACCACCTAGACTCACTCTTTCTTGACTCCACACACCTAACTTGACCTCCTTAACTTCATGACCATGAAAGTATGCTTTCAATGAAGGTGTTTAGTGATGCTCTTGCATCATATCCCTTGCTTGGTGAACACTCTAAGTCTATTTTTATCCTATCCCTAGAAAATGGCTAAGTCATCAATATTCCTGTATGTGTAATCTCACGCGCAACCCTTTTCCTTTTACAACATCTGCGCATGCCCTCTCATGTGCTACTTATGCTTCCTTACACATGTGTGTTCCTGCATGTTCTGGCCCTTAGTCACTTTCTCATCCCAATATCACCCCACACTAGGTATGTTGTCCATCCTCGGCAACACTGGAAATTGTCACACAAAAATAATAGTAGTACCTCACCATGATTCAAATAATGAAGAATAAAGATTATGTCTTGCATCCAATAATCAAAGAATAAATATTCCTTACACGAAAGGAGTACATAAAATTTCTTGAACAATATTTTCTCAAGTTCCCTCCACCCTTATGATTCTTTAGTTTCCCTAACTAGTTTGGCATCAAAAATATCGGGGACTTCCATAGGAGTTAATTCATCAATCCTTCCCTTCATCTGTTCGATTAGGATTTCTAAGTGTTTTACTACATCATCTAATGCATCCATCCTGTGCATAATCTAAGGGAAAATCTCCTTCACTATATCCTTGTACACTATCTTCAGGAGTGTTAGAGTATCCCTTTTTTGTTCTACTACTGCAAGCAACTTTTCCCTCTTTGCCCTGCTATTTCTCATGTTGGTGTAGATTTATTTCAATTCTGCCTCATCCCTAGTAGTTAGCATGCCAACCACTTGGTAAAATTCTTGGCATTGGTAAAAAAGAAACCCTAATTTTTCCACAGCCTTCTTAGCCTCTTTCACCAGCACATCATACTACGTGAGGTGTTCCTCAACATGTTCCCTATTAATATTCTTTTTCCATTTCAATGCTTCTTCTGATGACTCTATTGTGAGAACCTTTTGCTCATGCATGAGCATGTGTGCCAAGTCCTATAGACAATGCAAGGTTGTCTCATAGGAAGTCGAAACTTGATCAACTGGATTCAGGTGCACGAGTGTAATCGCATCGATGATGCATTATACCTTCTTATATGTCGCACACATCCATCCTTTCTCTTCTATTAGCTCTTGTTTTAGCTTCACAATTTCTCTATACTTCTGCTCAAGCTCTTTATTCTTATCCTTTATTTTCTCATCTTTTTCCACCATCTCCTTGTGCATATTCTTTATGCGACAGTCCTTGTCAAAAATTCTCACCCCTACCTCCATCGATAGTTTGTTAAGTGCATTACACGCTTGTCCATCTGTTAACACATGTGCATCAAATATCACGTATGCTTCCCTTGGTGTAGACTTAAGTCAGGTCTCAGTTATCGATTGCGCACTAACCTAAAACTTAGACTCTTCCATGTGCGTGAAAAGGATTCTTCCTTCATAAAGAATGACCAACATAAGAGATCTTTTATAGCCAATGTACTCTGATATAGTGCATGCAAAACTTTAATTAGATAATCAACATATTAGATAATAGGGCCCTGGAATGTATGCCTTGAATTCATATTCTTTCCATGGGTCCCTTTCAAAAAACCAAGCACAAGGGGGTTCTCCACGCCACCTAATTCTTCTTCACCCATCTTCTTTTCATTTCCCCTTTTGTGCTCCACTTTGTGCTCAACAATGCGCTCTACCTCATGTGCAATACAACACTCAACTTACGGCTCAATAGTGTGCTCAACTTCATCCTTCCAAGTAGGCTCCTGCCTATCCTCCAAAATATGAGTAATAGGCACTTCATAGCCTTCTTCTTGTTAGAACTATAATATTAAGTGAATCATAATATTTAGTTTATATTTAAATGATATAAAATAACTCATATTCTTATTATTTAAATATAAACCTTATATTAGGTAGTTAGTTATGTAATTAACTAAACATTAAATCGGGGAGGTGTGCCTCATCACTTAAGAAGGTCATAACCCTTCGGGTTATTTAAATATGCCAATAGGCCATGAATGATCGAGGTAATTGGGTAAATACATGGAGTCGAAGTGGGGAGGGAGTTTACTGGACTGGATGTAAAAATTCCTAGATAGAGCTTTCTCCACACAATTTTTTCTATATATATTTTATTGTTTTAATTATTTTTCTTATTTTTAAAACCAAAATAGAATTTAACGTAATTTTTTCTGAGAAAAATAGTTAAAATAGTTAGTTAAATTAGATGGGTTAATTTTTTCGAAATGACGATTTTGCGACACGACAACTAAATTGTTGTCATCTTTTGTATAGAAAACTAAAAAAATTCACTTACATTTCGATTTATTTTTGATATCAAACTAATACATTCGTGTATAGACTATCCAATTGATAGGACCTCATTTTTTTGGTGTAAATTGATCATTTTTTTTATTATGAGGAATAAAAGATGACAGGGGGATCTCTATTAAACTCTTTTCTAATCCTCATTAATTATTTATTTCTATTTACGCAAAAATAGGGTCTAATGAGTTTTCTAATTTTCAATTGATAAATCTCAAATGAAGATGATGAAAATAATCATAGTGCTAATATAATAACTTTATAAACTACTTCTATTACTTCTAATTTAAAAGTATATGATTTTTTGAATATACTGTTAAAAAAGGAGTTATTTTTTTCATAATTAAATTTTATGGGTTAGTGAAAAATGAACTAGAAGTAACTACAACTGAAAACATACACAAAATGGCTTATATGTGGTTTAAAATTTTGCTTTGGTTTTTAATAGTTTATTCAAAATAGAATTGTTCATTTTTTGGCATGAAAAACTCATCATATATGACATGTATAGGCTTAAAGTTTTGAAATGTTTTGAAAAGTGCTTGCTTGATCATTGTTTGAAGCAAAATCCATGGGAAATTTCCATTAATGGATTATGTTTTCAGTGAATACTATTATTATTCTTGAATGATTTGATTATTTGTTTAGATATGCTATTTGTCAAGCCTTATCTCATTTATAAAGGCTTAGAAAAAAATAATGAAGATATATATGTTTTTGATAAAACATTTTTTAGAATATGATTAGTAAAATATCATTATATCATATCAAATGACATTTGGGGACACCTTTGTATATGTATTGGAGACGTCTAATACTTATTGCATCTAATACATATTATACAAGAATAGTATGTTGAAAATTTTTCAACATATTTTTAACACAATTAGTTGTTAAGCATATTGTTATATTAGTTATTATTCAAATAATAGTTGAAAATGAAATCAATAATAATTTATATTTATATGCTTATTATGATGTCTATAATGATATTGTGACTCTAATCATGCTGATGTTGTGTTAGATATAAAATATATTGGATATATGTTCAAGTTTTTTGGTGCAGGAACCATTACTTGGAACAACAAAAGCAACCAACAATATCCATTTCTTCTACTGAGGCAGAGAAGTAAAATGGAAGTAGTAAAGAAGCCATATGGCTGAAGCAGTTGTTGAAAGAGATACACATGGAAGCTGAAGGAAGTATTCCTCAGAGTGGTAATAATCTTGATAAAGAATCTAGTTCAACATCAAAGAATGAAGCATATTGAAGTCTATATGCGTGTTATTTGAGAGAAGATTATCTGCGGTGATAAAGATCTCCAATTTTTCCAGATTGAAGATTATATTGCAGATATGTTTATGAGCCATTGTGTGAAATAAAATACTACAAGTGTGTTCAATGCTTGGCCTTTCAGATTTTCCATTGAGGGGGAGTGTGCATGCAATGTTACTTCTCAATGGTCGGCCGATTGATTGACTCCTCCTCTATACTTCTATTTTAGCTTAAAAGCATTGTCAAAAGATCTTGTATGATCTATGTAAATTGGTCAATTTTACAGTAAACTGATATAGTTTATGGAAAATACAGTTCAGTGTGTGCATATATTTTTAAAGGATGTCCTTGTGATATAAAAGGCTCCTAGAGATGTGGTTTAAGAATATTTCCATGAGAAACGATGAGATTTAGTCTCACAAATACATGTGCTTGCTTAAACCTTTAGGGTTTATGAATTTTTAAATCATGTTGTACAAACAGACAAAGTTGGCATATGGGTCCCCACTTAATATTAAGGGGGAGTGTTAGAACTATAATATTAAGTGAATCATAATATTTAGTTTATATTTAAATAATATAGAATAAATTATATTCTTATTATTTAAATATAAATGTTATATTAGGTGGTTAGTTATTTAATTAACTAAACATTAAATTGGGGAGGTGTGCCCCGTCACTTAAGAAGGTCATAACCCTTCGGGTTATTTAAATATGGAAATAGACCATATTCGAATTATCGAGGTAGTTCGGGTAAATACATGGAGTAGATGTGATGAGGGAGTTTACTGGGCTGGATGTAAATTTTTTCTTGATAGTGGATTTATTCTCCGTGGTTTTTACCCATTTAGGGGTTTTCCATGTTATATCTGTGTTCTGTGTTCTATGTTCAATGTGTTTATTTCATTTATTTATGTTATATAAGTTACATTTACATTTATGTTATAATGTTAATTTTACATTAATTCATTAATTGCTGAATGTACATTTCACCCCTCATTCTGACACTTCTTCTAGCTTATTAGGTAGGATCTCCTCATAATGCGCATCGTGCTCTTCCATATACTACTCATCAATTTCATGCACCAAGGGGTCCTTCTGCAATACCTCCTCTCCCTCATCTTCCAAAGCCTCCTCTGTGCCTTCACTAGACACTACCTTTGATTTCTTCTTCACTAGAGACTTCTTTTTTGGCTGTTTCTTCATTCTTGCACTTAGTTCAAACTCCTTGCACATTGGTGCCTTCTTTATAGTTGTGATATTAAAAGGATTTGATTCCTCGTTTTCCTCTTCTTCTTCATCAGGAAGAGTATCCTTGCACGTTTTCTTCTATCCTACCATTTTCTTTCCTGTGGGTGCCTCCGGGCTCTTTAAGTAATCTTCAACATATTTCCCATTCACCATATTTGGATTTAAATAAATATAAACCTTTGTTGTCTCCAAATTATTAACTACCAAAGTAATGTAATTAGTCATATTGATATCATCTGATATCAATGTCTCTTCATATGCACTTTTCTTGGGATAAAAATATGTATTGTGCAAGGTTTGGTACGCATAGTCCACCTTATCAACGTCACATATTGATTTACGTGACTTTGAGAACCTATTCACGGTAGCCTGAAAATACCGTGTTGTTTAGGAAAACAAAAGTTTACACTAAGGACTCTCTGACCCATCCTTAAAATAAAATATGCCAATGTAGAAGTGCTGATAAACTGTAAACTTTGTCTTCCATTCCATCTATGCAGGTAGTTCACTTGGAATGCACCATTGTACTCTAAATGCCTCGCACACTATTTGATACCATTTATCTTCCATACCCTTATATGCATTATTGATGTTATCGCAAGTGTAGTCAGTAAATATTTTTTGTGGGTGATTTATCCTTGGGGGGGGAATTTCCATATTTATCGATCAGCCCATCCGGCACCCCAAGTTCAGAGAACACAATCAATAATAGAATGTTTCCAAAAGTGATATTTTCCCCTCACTTGCTTCCTCAATGATATCCTTTGCTATGAACCAAACAAGGTTATAGATTGTGCCTTCAGATATCTTCTTTGCGATATGAAGCCATCGCTTATTTACCTGGCCCCGCCTTTCCTGCCTATTCAATTTTGTAACTAGCCATGCAACCATTTTGATAATAGGACCATAGAGCTTAGCGATATCCATGACGCACCCTCCTTACTGGTACTTCATCACAGTGACCACCTTCTTCACTTCATCATCATGTTCAATGTCCACTTTAAGCTTTGTTCTTGTGCTTTGAAGACCAATAAATTTTCCAATTAAATGTGTGGTCAGGTGCATTCTCTTACCAGAGAAATAGAAAAAAGTCTTCATGGATGCGCAACATTATCCATTGATATAATTGCTTAGGTTTGCCAAAGTATGGGAGCTCATAGATCTGAATAACTCATGCACTCTACAAAATTCAAAACCCTTTATCGTCATACATAGGCTTATTGTCTGTAGTCCTCTCCTCTGTCTTCTGAATTAGCTCAATATCTATTTTACGTGCATTTGAATATGAGTGATGGCTATAATCACTAACTATCATCTTTTACACATGCGATACCTGATCCTTTCCCATGAGAACTCCATCTAGGTATTGGATCTCATAGTACCATTCCTCTTGCACATCCTTAACCATTGGATTCTCCTTTCCCTTGCCTTTTCCTTTTCCCTTGGGTGATACGGTTGCTACTATCTTACGTGCCACGTCGCGCACAAATCCCAACTTTGGAACTACTACTCTCCTCTACCTAAGGTGCCTTTAATTTCCCACTTGTTGGGTAGATGAAACACAATACAAGGATTGAAGCACATAAGGTTTTGGCATGCGGGCATAGGGCGCGCAGAAGAATGCAAAATTATAGAAAAACAAGGGCGCATCTAGGATGGTTTGGAAACATGACTTAGCTATTTTTGTAGTTAAGGATAAAGATAGACGTGGAGTACTGAGCACGAACTCTAGAAGACTTGCAGACTATGCCAAGGTATTTTGGGACAAGTAGAAGATTGGGCGCCATGCAGAGTTTTGGGCTAATAATAGGATTTTTACTAAGAGTAAACTGTAGAAGATCTATTATTAGCTTTTGCATGCTTTTGTATTCTCATGTAAGGGCGCATGGATATTATTATTTTGTAGCCTATTTTTTAAGGTGCATGGGTGGTGAAGGGAAAGTCCCCACCCCTATAAATATGTATTGATTTGCACGGTTTAGAAAATCCCGATTTATTATAGTATTATGCTGCAAATTTGTTAGCGCGCATGACCATGGAGACTGTAATATGTATGTATGAAGTTTGTGTGTTTTCAAGTATTTAATAGAATGGATCTTATTGGCTGGAGATTGGTGTTGGATGTAACTAAACATGGATCTAGCATGGTAAAAATGGTTTTAGTAATTGTTTAGTTATTGCTTCATATGGTTTGGATCTTGATCTGGCTTATGCATTGTGGTTTAATTGATTATCTGTTATAGATTTGAATTATACTTGTAATCATGCTAACATCTTGAAAACTCTTCTCTAAAGAGGGACCTGGTACCCTTGCATGCTTTTGGTGAGCGCTCAGTTCATGCTAAGTGATTTGTCAGCGCGCCTTGGGCTGTTTTCAATAAATTCTAGGCTACATCATTGGTTCCGTTGCCGAGATATCTTTTTCAGTTATCTGGCAGGATGTTGCATGATGAAGACATAGTGGTTGACCTTGGCAAGTATTGAGGAGTGGTTAGACAACTTAGAGGAGGAGTATGCTTACAGATTCACCATTAGACCTAAATTTAATGCACACGTGTGGGTTGAACAAAATCTGTATGATAAGCTTTACAAGACTTTCTTTTCCATCTTTCCTATAGAGCTGTATGAGTGGTTAGTTGCTTACACATCAAAGAGGAATTGGAGGTTTCTCACACTTGTTTGGATGCAGGAAGAGTTCTAGGCCTTTTATAATGTAGATCTGATTTAGATTCACTCTGTGGATGTTTGGTTCTATGGTATTTTGAACAACTATATTATTGAGTAAGTAGTTTCCACTTACTCTTGCCCAGAAGTTGCTGAGTTCCGATTTTTGTGCAAGCCTAGAGGATCTTACTTGTGCAATATTCCTTTAGTGATTAAGATCTTGATCGTAACCTTGGATTTGGAAGAGAAGCCTATGGATAGCTAAACCCCACTATGCGTGGGGGCAGGAGAAGGTTTGGTAAAGATGGCGGACCTAGTGGTAAAGAGACAGAGAGAAGACATGCGACTTAAGTTTAATGAAGTGCGTAAGAGGGATCTAATGAAGCAACGAGAGATCATGAAAAGAATGGTGTTGTGGAGAGAGATAGCTCGTGAAGGATTCATAGCTCACGTAAAAGGCGTGGATACAGAGCATATGGAACTCTCCCATTTAGGAAAGCATGACATGGAAACCGCTTCGGTTTCAGATGAAAAAGCGTATAAATAAAGAGTGTGGACCATGAGTGTGTGTCTGAATCTACTTGGCGACCTAGCCCTTGCACTTGGTTTTCCAGTTTCTATGATAGTTAAAAAAAACAAGCTAGTGTGGGTAGTAGAGTTACAGTAGATAGAGTTAATTTGCAGTCAAGTTCAGGAGTAAATTAGGTATCTTATTCAATTATGACGGTGCAATTTCGTCTATGATTTTTGGGGGACCGGTTAGAGGTATATTTTCTGGCATGTCTTCAGCACAAAACGTAGGCACACAGAACATTGGCATAAAGTCTAGAAGTAGCACAACTTCGTAGAATGTGGGAGTCTAGTTTAACATAATTGTTAGCACACAAGGTAGTGCATCCTCTAATCCATTACCCACTTCAGTAGGTGGAGGATCAAGAGGATCAGGTGGCTCGGGTGCTAGTGGATTTGGTGGATTTGAGGTAGAGGAAACACATGAGGAAATATAGGTTCCAGATATGGTGGACATAGTCCACGCCAACCCTAGAATATTTATATGGAGATGTCTCTTTGTATTCTAGAGTACGAAGAGATAGAAGATGCTGCTGAACACATGCATATGTGTGAGATACTATAGTGTGCAAAGGGGATTACTGCCCCAAAGGACAAGGTGAATTAGTTTGCAACTACATTGTAGGGGCACACACATAATTGGTATAGAAAGTTTGACCCTGACCAGACTTGTGTAGATTATACTACACTACGAGATGCTTTCTTGAACGAGTTTTATATCCCTGAATTTGAGTAGAAGAGCATCAACACATTGAAATATATTAAGCAGGGTACTACTGAAAGTGTTTGGGAATATGATGCATAGTTCAAGACTCTTCTTTCTAGGTTATCTTATGACATACATGTGAGCCAACATGCTCAATGGCTCATTGGAGGACTAATCACGTTTTTTAAAAGGGAACTTTCGCATAAGAATTATATAGATCCACACAAGGCACTTGAAGCAACTTTGCATGCTGAGGTGGTAGGAAGTGTAGATACAAGAGTGAGACAATTCTTGGAAGCTCATATTACAGCGATGGCTAAACAGTTAGAGAAATTATTAGCTAATTCGGCCCATGAGACGCACTGTGGAATTTCTTGTACAAATTGTGAGGTAGAGGGGCATACTAAGGATAGTTGTCCTAAGAAATTAGTACAATCCTTATTACTGGACTGTGAGATTTTTCACTTAGACCACAGTTCAAGTCAGTGTCCATTATTGCAGCGCGTGATAAGAAAGAATGTGTCATGTTACTGCAATATTTAGAGGTTGTCCACTCATGATACTGAATATTGCAGGCTGATTGATCAGATCTATGATGCTATTGATATTTGCGTGCGACATTCCAACGTTGTAAATAACTCCAAGGAGAAGGGTGAGCATAACGACCATGATCATAATGAAGGGCTCTTTGATGGCGGTCATGGTAGAGGTCGGGTTTACAAAGAAGGATTCAAAGGCCAAGATTGCGGTGGTAGAAGAAGTGATTTTCCTCGTGGGACTTGTTATACATGCGGGTCCCTTGATCACTACAGGCATGAGTGTACATAGAACATTGTTTTCTCTTTCTACGGAAAGAACCATAACTATGAAGAGTGCCTAGACTTGTATGAGCATTTGAGTAAGAAACAAAAACAAGAGAACAAGGGCATGGGAATGGTTAGAGTACAACGCAAAATAGAAGACCAGTGGATGCCAAAGTTGGTGTCAGATTGTGAGTTGGTACCTATAAATATTACTACACGCATTGAGGTTGTTCACGCCAGAGAATTTCTGAAACAGAAGCCTACTATTACTAAGGAGGAAGTTCTACATGCAAAGTATCTAGACCTTATGCATCAGAAGGAGGTTTATAAGGAAACCATGGAGGTGATTCAAAATTTACAAGGTGAGATACAATGTTTGAAAGAAAAGTCGTGAAAGTTAGAAAAAAAGAAGGTAGCTGAGCTTCATCAGATGGATGTTAATGATCTAAAGGAGGTTTATAAGATGCTACGACAAGAAAATATTATTCCTTTATTGGGGAGCTAGTTAAAGGGAAACAATCAACGTGCTGGGATTGAGCATGAAAGGAAGATTTTGCATGCTAACCTTCCTCCTCATATCCTGGATTATGACAAGGAGATCACTTGAATGTTGTTTTTGATGATTGGATTTTGTGTAATATCTTGATTGACACAAGTGTGGAAGTGAATGTGACCACTTTAGATATGTGGGTTCAGATGGGAAGACCACCATTGCAGCCATCTTCGAATGTGATGTTTATGGTGAATTGGACCAAGGCCATGCCAATTGGGGTTTTGAAAGATGCATCAATTACTATACAGGGGGCTAATTTCATTGAGGAATTTGAGGTCTTAGAGCTTGCAGAGGAAGATAGTTTTCCAACATTGCTTGGGCACCCTTGGTGTTATGAAAAGAACATTGATCTGCACTTTAATAAAGAGTATATAAGTTTTGAAAACAAGGAAGAACACATTATTATTCCATTGATAGATGAGAAATCTACACTTTATGTGGAGCCCTAAAGTGAAGAAGACTTGAAAATTTTTTATGTGCACACCATTCGAGATTCAAAAGTTATTGAGCTGTTAAAGGAAGGAGTTCTCCGGTGGGATGATGCATAGTCCATGAGTGATACTACAATTTTTACATGTGACAACTAGGAACATGTCACTTATGAAATGATTGAGCATGAGAGAAGTAATGTAGTTACATGCGTAAGCATCCCGCGCAGTATCAAGCGTTTAGGCAACAACCAGGTACCAAGGTACACCGGTGAAGAGAATCTCGAAGTATTCCTACTTCCTATTTTATACTTTGCGTGGGATGACAACACACTGGTGGATGGTTCATAGGGATAATCGTTTGGAGTTGAGATAAGTAAGAATCACTTTATCTACTAGATTTCATTGGAGCAATGCACCTACTCAGATATGTGAATTTCATGGTAATTATCCTGTTCAGCACCACGTTCAGCAGTGTGAGAGACTCTGGAAAAAGGGGCATGAAGCTTTACCACCTTCTTTGTGGGTGTACAATATCTACTTCACCTTGCATGGCTATGCGCGCATGGTATATCTATGTAAAATTGAATAGGGAGACTGGAAATTGGAAAGAACTTACCTCAGGTATGATTCAGACCTTTGACTATTTTTCAACTAAACCTTTGGTGAATGAAGCATTACAAGTCATGAGTCATTTAAATATGGGATATAGTGCAAAGACTGAAGAGCTCCTTCAGGATTTTTTAGGAGAGTCAGACCTAAGGGAACATTTTGAAGAGGAGGAGACAGATGCATAACAACTTGGGCACACCTTCCTAGATAGAGAAAAGGGTAAGATGATATATATAGTTGATGATGAAGAGGTGGAGAACCAGGATATAGAGCACACAGAGGGTACACGCGAGCCCTTGGTCAATGAAGATGAGAAGGCGTGCACATACCATGTGCCTATGAAGACCAATAAAGTAAACATTAGAACAGATGTTGAACCTAAGGATATCATTTTTTATTTTGTTTTATTTTTTACTTTTATGTTTTATTTCTGGTTTTCAACTTCCCTTATTATCATTTGGTTGCATGATTAACGACTCTACTCTCTAACTACTCTTCCAAAAATTTATTCGGATCACAACCTTATCCTCCTAAATTTGGGTTTGAATCTTCCTAAGAAATTCAGTCCCTTCAGGTTTGAGAAGATGTGGTTGGAACACCTGGACATTTTCAATAGAATTCAAGAATGGTGGGGAGTTCAAGTCCATGGCATTACTAGCTACAAATTGATTTTCAAGTTGAATAATGTTAAAAAAAACCTTAAAATATGGAACAATGAAACTTTTAGGAATATATTCCAAGAGAAAAGCAGGGTTGCTGAAGATTTACAAACTATTGAGGAACTTATGGAGGGAGATGGCCGCAATCCAGTTCTCAAAGATCAAGAACATAAATTATTGATTGAATATCATGATATTTTTCCCAAGGAAGAATTTTTCTAGAGACAAAAATCAAGGGTGAAATGGCTAAAGGAAGGAGATATAAACACAAAATTCTTTCATTTCACTTCGACTTCCAAGGCCAATGTTTTGAAGATAAGTGAAATCAGGAGAGAGGATGGGGAGCTAACCACGGAGGTTAAGGAAATCAATGAAACAATCATAAATTATTTCAAGGAGCTATTCCATGTGGGCCCGGTTGCAGATGAGAGTGTTCAGAATAAAGTTCTTGATCAATTTCAAAATGACATATCTCCTTAAGAAAACAAAGAACTCTTAAAGAAGCCCACTGAGGAGGAAATCAGATTTGTAATTTTTGATATGGAACTAGATAAATCTCCTGGCCCAAACGGATTCCTTGCATTCTTATTTCAAAAATTTTGGGAGGTGGTTAAGCAGGAGGTTACTGAGATGGTTCAAGATTTCTTCAGCAATGGTCATTTACTGAAATAGATGAACAACACTTTCCTCGTTCTCATTCCCAAAGTAGCTGGAGCTAGAGATATTAAGGACTTCAGACCTATAAGTTTGTGTAATACCAATTACAAAATGATTACTAAAATCATATCGAGCATGATCAAAAATATGTTAGCCAACGTCATCTCGCCTAATCAAGGAGCTTTCATTCCAGGAAGGAAAATTTTGGACAGTATTATAGTAATCCATGAAGCTATCCATTCTATTGAAAACTCTGGCAGATCAGCTATGCTTGTTAAGTTGGATATGCGCAATGCCTATGATAGGATTTCATGGTCCTTCCTTTGGGCTATTTTGATCAAGGTAGGATTCAATGTTTCTTTTGTAAACATGATCATGAATTGCATCTCCACGGCTAGCTTTTCGGTTTTGGTGAGTAAAAAACCTGAAGGTTTCTTCCAAGTGGGATGAGGTTTAAGACAAGGGGATCCTCTTTCTACTTTCCTTTATATTATTGTTGTTTATTCTGTAAGTAGGATTTTTAATCAGGATATGTCTCTGAACCTTATTCAAGGTGTTAAAATCTCAAATGGTATTCCTGCTATTTTTCTTAATCAGTTTGTGGATGATAACTTTATGTTGGGTAAAGATTTTATCCAGGAAGCCTCTAATTCAAAGATGGTTCTAAAAGACTATGAAATGGTTTCAGGACAGTTGCTTAATTTCCATAAAAGTGTTGTTTTCTTTATAGATTAGCTCATATTTTGGGGTGCAGGATCAAGACATTTCCATATTTCTACTTGGGTACGCCCCTTGTTCACAAGAGGCCCAATCTTTCTATTTGGAATATTATTTTGGAGAGAGTGAAAAAAAATCTTTCTACATAGAAGGGTATCCTTCTTATTCAGGTTGGCAAGATTCAATTGCTTTAAAGTTCCCTTCAAGGTATTGTCATTTACATTATGTCCCTCTTTAAACTTCCTTCCAAAATTATTATTTCTATGGAAAAAATTCAGAAAAGATTCCTATGGGTGGAAGCTAAGGAAAAGTTTAAGTTTCCTCTTGTGGCTTGGGAAAAATTCACTAAACCCAAAATGTGTGGTGGATTAGGATTGAAAAATAGTAAACTTATGAATGAAGCATTGATTGTCAAAGTTGGTTGGAGGGTTTTAAGAGAAGTAGGTTTCTGGGTGGACATTATCAAGAAGAAATATCTGCGGAATGTTAGAAGAATGGATTCCTTTTTCAATCAAAATGATCTTCTTAGAGGGTATCTCTTTTGGAACTCCTTTGCGGCTTCCAAGGATATTATTAATAAGGGGTTTAAATGGGATATTGGTAAAGGTAACAAAATCAACTTCTGGAATGATAGTTGGATTGAAGATAAGCCTCTTTCTAGTATGGAGCCTTAGAAAATGGTAGCGCAACATTATGAAGACAGACAAAATTTGGATCCGGGATTATGTGATCCAGGGTGAAACCCTTAGTTGGGAGACTGTAAATCCTCCTCCTAATTTCAATGGGGACTGTCATTCCTTCATGGAGCTCAACATCAAATTAAGGAATTTCTACATACCCAAATTTAAAAATAAGGAAGATTCCACTAAATGGAAAGAGGAGGAATTTGGGGACTACTTGGTCAAATTTTCCTATGGTTTTAACTTTAAGGATTCCCTTCAAAAAGGATACTAGGGAAGACTTTGGGTGAAAGATCTCACCCTAAAGGTGAACATCTTCTATAGGATGGAATCCCAGAATAATATCCTCACAGTGGACGATAATAGGAAGCATGGTTTGACAATCCCCAATAGATTTTCAGTATGCAGAAGGGAGGAGGAAAGCGTCAATCATCTTCTCCTCTATTTCCCTTTTACCCAAATGGTTTTTATGTCTATTCAAGACCTGTTTAAGTCTTAATGGACCATGCCTAATCCATTGAGGATTTTTTCCTATAGTGGGAAAGTCCTTTCAAGTTCCTTGCTTTGGTGATGGCCTAGAAGATAGCCCTCCCCCATTTTTTTGGGGTCTGTGGAAAGCTAAGAATGATTGTATTTTTAGATATCAGAAAGCTAACCTGAAGAAGGTTAGAAATAAAGTGATTGTTGTCATCAAATAAAATATCAAATTGTTTAAAGGAAAGGAAAAAAATCCTTGTCATAGAAAGGAAGAAGTTTTTAAAAGTTTCTCCCTCAGTCTAGTTGAGATCAAAAGGCATAGAATTCAAATCAAATGGATCAAATCGGAGAACAATGTTTTCGAATTAAATTTTGACGGTGTGTCAAAAGGGAACCTTGGTCCCTCTGGGGGTGGGATCATTAGAAGAAATTCTGGGGGTGGGATCATTAGAAGAAATTATGGGGATTGATTGTTTGCCTATGTTGGCCCCCTAGGAAGACAAACTGAAAATATGGCGGAGGCTAGAGCTTTACTGTGGGGTGTTAACCTTGATAAGGACAAAGGGATCAAGAATATCCAGATTGAGGGAGATTCCATTATTATTGTTAATGCCCTTAACAATAATAAATTTCATAATTGAACCTTAGGAAATGCCCTTTATGATGTTTTAGAGATATTAAAAGCTTTTGATATAGTTTCAATTAATCATACCCTTTTCCAAGGCAATACGTGCGCGGATAAGCTGGCCAATTTTGGCATACAATACCATGATTACAAAATCTAGATTAAAGGTGATCGTTTTCCCTTAACAATTAATGAAGCTATTGAAAGGGATAGACTACACTAAATTTGATGATGCTCGCACAAGTGATCTTTGGTGTCACATTTTCCAAGATAGTTTATTTAAGGGGAGCAAATTCACTTCAAGTTTCAATTTTTTTAAGGCTCTTCATACATTAGTTATTTATGTGAGTTTGGGAGATTGTGCATTACTGCCATGAGTGGCGACAAAATTAGGGTTGAGCCCTTGAGCCATGGGTTTATCAAAAACAACCCTCCTTTGTGGAAGGCGCTCATGATTGGTTGATTTCGTAAATTTATCTCCAAATTGCATGGTTATGATCCTTTACTCTCTAATGATTTTGGTATGGCTTAGACTGAGAGTAGTTTCATAGTGAGGGGGATGGAAATTGAAGTTACTGAGGGTTCCATTTCTCAAGTCACAGAGATGCAGACGGAAGGCCTTAATATTTTCAAAGATAAAACCTGCAGGGAGAACGAAATCAACATGTTTTTTGTGGGTAAGGAAAAGTATCATTTTTTCACTGATGGCATCACTAGAGCTTGCATTCCATGGATTTGGTTCCGAGGTGTGCATCCAAATTATGAAGTATATTACTTTGGAGGGTAAATATCATAAAATTTACACACACCATCTGTCTTTACTGAATATGTTTACACATAAAATTATGATGAGCATTCCCTTTTTCTATTCATGTCGTTGATTGCTTCTTTGAGGGATTTCCAAGACAACAAGGTGGACACACCTATCCATGAAGGTATTATTATTATTATGTATGAGAATGGGAAACCCATTCCGGTTAAAAATTTGAAGGTCACGAAAGAGGAGGACAACATCACCTTGGCTGATTGCCTCACTAAAATGCGGGCTGGAAAAATGTCAGTTTATAGGAATGATTAGGAGGAAGATTGGTAGAACAGAGATGTGGAGGGAAGAGGCAAAGAGAGTACTTCCAAAGACAAGGGCATTGTTGGTAATGACCGAGATTATGAGGGTATGAACAAAAAGGTCCAGTATCTAGAAATGGTGGTCCAGACTATAGAAGAAACCAATTCTGGTTGGTGTGAGGCTATGATGGAGGCCATCAGGGCTTCCCAACATATTTGCACGACCCAGGTGAATTCCAAGCAGGAGATGATCAAGCTGGATAAAAATGTCAAGGATTTAAGTGATAGGTTGGAAGTGATGGAGGAAGGAATTAAGAAAAGAAATTTCAAACTTTGCGTCAACAACTCTGATGAAGAAGCTGAATAATAACAAACTAAATTGTAAGAGAGGGAAGAGCACAACAATGAAAGTCTTGTTGTCAATAGGGGTGCTTCCCCCAAAAGTCAAAAGACTTATTAGTTTATGAAATGTTAGCAGTTTTTCAGTAAATGTTCAAGCTTGTTTTTAGGCTATTCGTTTTCTTGCTAGTCTGAGTTTTCTTTGTATGATTTACGCCTGATTAATTCATTCTGGACCATTCTGTTTTTGATTGGTTTTTTGCTGTCAAGATTTCACGATGTATCTCTATTTGTAAGGCCCTTGGGAGCTGATCCCTGTTTTTACCTAATCTACTTTTTTTTTAATTTTTAAAGAGAATAATTGCCATTGCTAGTTTTCAATTCTTCTCCTTAATTGACCTTCATTTTTTATTAGTTGACCATAATGGAAGAACTAGGTTCTTACTCAGTCAAATTCACCTTCTAGTTGGATTTGTTGTAGAAAATCCTATTTATTCAATGGCTTAAGATAAATTTTCAGTCTATAGCCATTGACCAAGAGAGTTTTGGTATTCCCATCTATGGGAGGTAGTTGAACTGATCCATTGTAAAAAACTTTCTCAATTCCATATGGACCTAACCATCTAGTTATAAGCTTTCCTGGAAACTCTTGGTACCTAGAATCAAATAACAAAGCCTAGTCTCCCACTTTGAACTTCCTCTTTTTGATATGTGTGTCATGTCACTGTCTCCTCTGATATTGTAGTAATTCATTCCTGTGAAGTTCTTCCATCCTCATTTCTTCAAATTCATTCAATTAAATTATCCTGTGTTGTTGTGATTCATCCAACTCTAATTTTTCTTGGTGTTTGTAGTCCAAATTCAATGGGTACTAAGGGATTTTTTTTTCCTTACACAAGTTCAAATAGGGAAAATCTAGTGGTGGTTTTCCAAGTAATGTTGTATGCCCAAATTGCTTCTGGTAATCTATTTGTCTAATATTTTTACCAACGTTGATTGTTTTAGTTAAGATACTTTCCAACTCTCTGTTTGTCACTTCCATCTGTCCATTTGCTCAAGCGTGATATGGAAATGAATTCTTATGATTGATTTGGTAAAATTCTACAAAGGCTTTGATCATTTTGGACATGACCTGAGGCCCTTGATATGAAACTATGCTCCTTGGTGCTCCAAACTTGAGCATAATTTTGCGACAGAAGAAGTTTGTTACTGCTTCCTCTCTAGCTTGTGAAAGAGATTTTACTTCTACCCATTTAGTCACATAATCAGTTCAAAACAAGATGAATTCATTTCCTTGTGAAGGTGGGATTACTGCTCCAACAAAATCTAGCCCCCACTATTCAAAAGGTTCAAGAACTAGTTGAGGTTGAAGAGGCATTTCACTGGACATATTAGGTCTACTCATCCTCTGACATGCATCACATTGTAAATTTTTTTTTTCCACATTGTTATGAAGGGAAGGTCAGTAGTATTCAGCTCCAAGGATTTTATGAACAGTTCTCTTTACTGCGTAACGAATTACTACATGTTCATCATGATAATCTCTAATGATATCTTATACTTCATCCTCTCTAACACATATGCATAGCACCAAGTCAGATCCATTTTTAAATAGAATACCATTTAACCATTTAAAAGTAACACTTTCTTTAAATAACTACTTTTGTTTGTTAGTAAAATTGTTAGAAAATTTTCCTATTGCTAAATAGTTTACTATATCAACAAACCATGGTGAATTTGCAGATATAGAAAACAACTGTTCATCAAGGAATCTATCATGAACAGGGCCCTCCTCTCCAGGAATGTCTAAACTCAACAAAAAGCCAACAACTGTTATCAGCTAATTTTGACTTCGTAAAACTAATAAGCATGAAAATTTTGAATTTTTTCAAAAGTATTCTTTTGTGTGTTTTATCACCCTCGTTGTGATCTTCTCGTTCTTGTGATCATTCTGGTCTTTGTTTCGTTCATTTTAGGCGAGAACTCCTCTCGCCAGGTCATAAACTACGTTAATAATTAATTAATTTATAACCCTTTATTTGATAAAATCAATTTTATTCATTTTTGGGGTTTTTAATTAAATAAATATTAATATAATTAAAAAATCAATCGACAAGTTTTTTTATCGTCGGGGGAAAATAAAGCTTCCACTTCCAATTGTCGGGGATGCCAAATTGGCTCTCCGCACCCAAATTTCCCCTTTCCTGGCAAATTCTTTTTATTTTCCCACTTGTGGGATTTCTTCTATTGATTGCCAATCCAACTTGTTGGCAAACGGGAAAAAATCTCCCGATCTCCCACATGGGGAAATAGGATGGGGATTGTCAGTCTACCTTGCCATTTCCGATGGCAAATGACTGATATTTTTTCCCTTTTTCCTGGCAATTAATGCCACTACCCGAAGGAAGAGGAGTCAATTATTTCAACGGGAAAGGGAAACGGTTAGGGGAAGATGCTTTAATTCCCGTAGCCATTTCCCTGTGAAAGTAGTTGGAATAAGTTTTGTTTGTTATTTCTTTTACGGGAACGAGAGTAATTGAGTTTTCAATGAAGGAAGTTTCCATAATCGATTTAATTGATCTGATCATGCTATTGCTCAACTATTTTTTTTGCATTTCAATACAAATAAAAAGCTAAGAAAGACATTCAGGTCACAACCCACATTGAAGGAACTCTACATTCCATGCCAAAGAAGAACACCACAGTTGAGAGGAAGCAAAATCAAGCCAATTTTCCATGCATAGTCAAGGGAGGGTAGTGCTTCCATTAAGGTGAAAGCACAATCCATGTGTGAGGTGGAAATAAAATCTACTCATAGCCAATGTAAAGAATACAAATACCAAGAATTTTTCCCAAGAAAAGGCCATGCATTGGCAGTTTTCAACTCAAAAAAGAGGAGGAGGTTATCCACGCAGTTGGAGAACATATGCCCATGCATCCATACAAGCCAAACACAAAGACAAGTCCACGCAGGGGAGAAGGCAACAAAGGCCACATGGGAAAGAAAAAATGATTTCAAAGTGGTAATCAAGACTAAACGCCAAGCAAGGAAAAATCAAAGCGTTTCTTTTTTCTTGCAAAATCCAACGTATTGCTAAACACGACAACAACAATAATAGAAAAGGATTTCAACCATTCATCAAAATCCAACGCATTGCCAAAATTGTCCATGCAAATTTGTTTTTTGTTTGTTTTCTTTGGCATCCAACAGGCCCACGTGCTGGAGGAAGAAGAAAGGTCCATGCATAGTTGTCTTAGAGCAAGCCCACGAATTCACAAAATTAGGTAGTTTTCAACGCAGTCAGAGGAAAATACTACGATACACAAGAGAAGTTTATCATGCATCGCATAAACAATAGACCACGCAGATAAAAAGAAAGGAGCCAAGAAGAAATCAAATGTTGTAGCTCCATCCATGTTGCAGAAGCCAAATCATGTTTCAGGCATTTAGACAAAAATAGTATTATGCATTTAAACGCTAATGGAAACAATGAACTAAAAAGATTAAAATTGATCCGCGCAAAATATTAAAATCAGGAGATTTTAATTAAAAATAAATATTGTTATTATTACCCGATTTGGAACTTGAGCTTAGTCTCGATATTTTTTTGTATTGGCATTTTAAATAAAAAATTTAATTCGGGATAAATACTTATTATTATTATTATTTTTTAAAAAATAATAATTATTATTATTATAAATTAAACAAGTCATATTTTCCTTGTGTAAACGGTGGTTCAAAGATTGAGATTCAATACGGTTTACATTGTTTTGCGACCCTGAGTCATTTTTTTGTAAAATTCATAATGGCTGAAAAATCCAATAAATCTGCAGAAAAATTGAGGAAGCCAGTGGAGAAATCAAATAAATTTGCGCTCAAGTATGAATTCCAAGGAATCATCCCTCCCAATTCTATCAAGTCTGCATACGACAATATCACTGATACAAATATTGGTCACATCAATGTGCAACAATTTTGTGAGCGGGTGAAAGTTGGAGGAAAAACCATATTCTCGAATAGGCTCTACCATAGCGGTCTACCCCAAGCAGCAGCATTTCTAGTCTCAGTGCAATGCCCGGAGCTGGTTATCACTTGTGTAGAGCATTATGATCCTGAGAGACGAGGAATTTATAAAGATAATCACAAGCCTTTCCTCTTAATCACACCAAAGCACATTGAGGAGTTGCTCAGCATACTTGACTTCCCTAAGAATGCTAACATCACTCGAAAGTTAGCACAAGAATTTTATGATGAATAACCCCTCAGGTGGAGCAAGATGGTTAATAACAACTGGTTAGTGACCAAGAGGCCTCAAGTTGATTGGATTCCTAAGGAGTTGTACCATGTTGAGTTTGTGGAGGAAATCAGGGACATGATCACTCTCCTGAGTCGAGTCTTCGATCTACCCTCTACTAGGATTTTCCACCCATATATGTATTAGTTTATCTGTATCATCCTTGGCAAGAGAGAGTTTTTGGATTGGGCCACCATTATCAATGATACTCTTCACAAACAATTGATCAAAGTGAAGATGACTGGATGTTTCTAAATGACATCATACCTGACTTATGTAGTGGCTAGAAGAAAGCTATTTTCGAGGCTCGAAATGAAGGGAGTCATGGGTTCATCAACTAATGTCTTCCATTATTATCCACAGTTAAGTTTCAAAAATAGCTCTCATTATTTTAGAAGAGTTAACGATGCATTCACCTTCCGCATGATTCAAAACTTGAATCGGAATACAAAAGAAAGATTCTCCAAAGAGGCGATGGATGTCCTTCCCCAATGAAGAACATGGTTTATTCAATTTTTGTCCTTTTCCTACATTCGCGTGAGTGGCTTTGCAGGTACTCCATGGAACCTTCCTAAGTACGTCAGTGACAAGTGGGCATTAATGTAGCTTGCACGACAACTATTCCAAGTTCACCGTCTTTTCAGCGTCAAACATCATTTAGGAATTCATTTCCCAATCCAAATTGGGGAATACCAATGTCAAAATCTCTTCAGTGCACAACTCATGGAGAAAGAGTTTTCCCTCATCACTATTCATCCATATGTGAAGAGATTCTAGTTTGATATCAACGAATATATGCAAAAGATTATTGGAGCAAAGTATCAACACAACCCTACCATGGAAGATTTATGGGCTTCCTGTTCAGACGACCATGAAGTGAGAAGGTGAGAGTTTTCCTGCCTAACCCTTGCTCAGATCAAGGACTTTCGCATAAAAAACCCTCCAAATTCATTGGTGGATGATGATGAAGATGTTATTGATCCCTCATATGATGCAATTGCCTTTACCCCATTGCCACGAATTGATTGGACCAAAAGAGATGAATTTTATCTTGAGAGAAAGAATTAATCGATTCTCAAAAGAAGCATATCCTTGTATGAAAGAGAACTTGCAAAGTTACCATCAATCCAAGATCATACCTTAGGATTACAAAAATTGTCAAATTGAGGAGGTCTCCAGTTAACCAAAGCTTCTTCTCAATCAACCTCCGTGCCATCTAGTGATACGCATAAAGCAAGAAAGGAGTGGTTGTCAAAATCCAATTCACTAAAGAAGGTTTCGTGAGGAGAAAAATCTAAGGGTCCTAGCCCCAGTGAAGGAAGAGAGTGTGTATCGGGTTTTTCCACTTGAAGTAGAGATTGTTCTACTCACATTGTTGATAGTTCGTAGAAGCTCATAAAAACAATTCTCAGCCATGCCATGCACAAGAGTCCGCTCAAGTACAAGAAGTCTAGATATTGAACGCTTCTGAACCTACAGTTCATGAAGAGATTTCTCAAAATCTCCTTAATGTTCAAGAAGTAGATATCGAGGTTATTTCTCCAAAAATTGATGTCATGGAAAGGATTCTCGTAGAATCTAATGATGTTGAGAACAATGGGAATGTTGCTTTGGACTCCAGGCTTCTGTATGTAGAAGTGGTGAAGGATACTTCTTTTTGGGTTGATTGTGAAATAAAGAAAAGAAAGAGGGTTGTTAAGGCAATTGTGGTGTCCCAAGATTTCTCCCTGAAATCTAAGACTAATCTATGTAAATTTGTTTGTACTTTTAAAATAATGGGTCATTTTGTGTTTTTCTTACCAGAAAGTGTCTGTGTTGTGTCAAGATATTCTCAAGGAGCCATATAAGCCAATTTCGACAAATACCCAGATGCCCAAAATTGTTATATTCTGTCGTTGGGGTTTGCCTACGGAAAATTTGTATTTAATTATTTTGAGCCCCGTTTGAGGCAAATTGTGCTCCGGTTTAACCCTGTTGTGATCTTACATGTCAATATTCCCATATACCAGTAGGGTTTTAACCAGGAATGAATCTTGGGCTTTATTTGTGACTTCTGGCAACGTTTTGTGTTTTTGGTGTTTTCCCGTTTTGTTTTCTGTGAAATTTCTCTAGGTCAATTCCTTTGCCAGTTTGGTCTGATTCCTTTCCTGGAGTATCTGGAGATCATCTATGGACGTTATGCCAGAAGGAATTTGCCACAGGAGGTCTGGTTCTCTCTGAAAAGACGAAGTCGTGCACGAAAAAGCTTCTTCTGGGTAGGTCACATTTTTGGGAAAAAGAAGGTTTTAAGCTACAATGGGATTTTTGGTAGCAGCAGGCAGGTGGGAATTTTGTACCTACCTAGCAGGGTACTTTTTCCCATGGAAGCAACGCCACTTAAGTCACAATGGGAAAATTAGAGGCAACAAGCAGGCGAGAATTTCTTACCTGCCTTACAGGGTGAAAATTCCCATTGTGAAATAAAAGAAAATCACTTAAGGCATTGATGGGATTTTCTTACCTGCCTTGCAGGGTAAATAATCCCATTATGAAAGTCAAACAACTTAAGTGGATCATGGGATTTTTGGAGCTGCGGTGCAGGGTGAATAATCCCATTGAAAATTAGCTTTTAAAAATAGAAATGCCTTCATGTCAAAAAGTGCGACCCCTTTTGGGAATAGAAGGGCAGCTTTAAATGCATTAACTAATTAATTCTTTTTCCAAATTTGGGGCCCAAGCATGAGGAAAAGTCAACAAAGGGAAAGTGGATAAAGGGAAATTAGAATTAGAATTCTAAAATTAAATAAATATTATTTATTTAATGCAACCCCTTCATGTCAAAAAGTGCACCCCATATGGAAGAGGAATAATACTTTTTTTAAGTATTAATTGATGTAATTAATTCCTATTTTTAGTGGATGAGGTCAAAGCACACTGTGAAGCTTAAGTGAACTGGAAGTAGAGAGCTAAAATTAAATAAATTTAATTTATTTAATGGCAGCCATGAGCATGCACAAAATAGGCGCCCCATTTGAAGAGAAAAGCTTGTTAATTAATTAATTAATTGCTAGGAATAGGAGGGGCAATAATTAATTATAGAATGATGAGGGTTATATAAGCATGGGCTGCCATAAGGATGAATTAATTAATTCTTTAGCAAGGAAGTGCAGCCCAGGCAATTTTGCGCCCCATTTGAAGAGGAATTTTGCTCAAAAGAAGGTGTATGTACTGCTGGAAGCTTCAAAGTTTGGCGCCTAGGTTTGAAGGAGCTTGATTTGTGTCTGAATAATTATCTGCATAGTGGTACAGGTGCTTAGGTGAAGTTGATAAAATTCATGCTTGCTTTGCATGCAAACAAAACATCAAATTTTTGGGGCAACAGGCTTGATATATGTAGATTTTTATAATTAAAATCAAGTGTTCATGTTCCGGTTGCCATCTTTGTCTGAATTAATTGCAGGAATTCATTACAGGTGCTTTTATAAGAGAAAGGGAGCTTAAATCAATGTCCAATACATTGAACATATCCTCTGAATCTAAAGAAATATCCAGATCTGCACCGGTTGTGAAGAATTCCGGCCGAATAAAGAGAAAAAGAATTGCTCAGACAAAGACAGATACGGCCATGGCAAAGAGGGATGAAAAAGAAAGCACAACAGAGTCATGCATCACTTCTAAGTTTGCTGACATTGGAGATACAGATCTAGGTCCAGAACCTCTTTCTGAATTGATTGACAAATCCAGAGCTGGAAAGACTTCCCTCATGCGTGCAGTCAAAAGCAGTGGAATCATTCGAGCTACAGCATTTCCATTCACAGCCCAGTTGCCAGAGTTCGTCATGGAGTGTGCTAGGTCTTACCATCCATTATCCAGATCAGTCTGAGATGCTGCGGGGAAAACAATAATCCGGTTGGATGCACAGTTCATCAATTATTGTTTGAAGATTCCAGCATGAAAGGTGGTGACTACTATTAGCATACAGGATGCCGGCAACAGATGGGAAAAGCATAAAGTTGACTGCGTGGGCATAATGAATAACAGATACATGAAGAAGCCCAGATCTCCTTCCAAGTTCCCGAGAACTCTTCCACGATCTAATCTAGTACAAGAGGTGGATGATATTGCCAAATTGTTATGCAGGATAAATGGCGAAGTAAATGCTCACAACTTCCGCGCATGGATGTATGCTTTCATCAGGACCATTGAAATCAACGAAGTGGATTAAATAATCAATTGGTCGGAAATCATTAGTGACAACATTGGTGAGCAGCTTCGGAATGTGAGGCGTACTTATAGCTTCAAAATGACTTCGTATTTGGTTTATGCAGCAACTTCACAGGGTATCTTCTCCAAGCTGGATAGATGTGTTCTTTCCAAGGACCCTATTTTCAAGTGCTACCCACAACTTACTGTACCCGCATGCAAGAAAGATTACAAGGTGGTCAACGATGGATTCTTCTATAGATTCATTTGCATAGGCTGGACGACGATCTAAAGGCCAATAGGGTGAGCAAGGAAGTGTGGGAAGCTGTGTCCAGGATTGGCAGTATCTTCATCCAGTTTGTGGATTTTACATACCTCAGGGTCACAAGCTTTTTAGGAGAACCAATCAAGTTGCCCAGATATCTTATTGATAGATTGGTCATCATGGAGTTGAGCAAATAACTCGTGGAGATGCATGACCTACAGTCAAAATGGCACAAGTCTACAGGCTTCTTCCCGATCACTGTGGGCCATTATAGCTGTCAGAGCATTCATAAGGCCCGAGGAATTGAAGCGGAGATGTTCTCTGAGTACGAGCAAGAGTTCTTCCCAGCACGGCTGAACTTTGATCCATTTGGAGTGGCAAGGAAGACAATCTCCCAGGAGTACGCGCATGTGCCTTCATTGGAAGATTTCTGGATGAAGTGCAGAAGCGAGTACGAGGTTAGAAAGAAATATTTCAGCAGGTTATCAGTGTGACAAGTGTTTGACTTTGGATTAGCACGGATACCTGCAGATCTTAAAGATGATGGGCCTGTGTTACTTGACACATACCATCGGATGGGAGGAGATAGAGCTGTACTTCAGGAGAGCGTAGGGGGCTGCCATACGATCGAGGAAAGGTCTGCCACCGTTCTGGTCAATACTTCAAACTGGTTGCTGACGAAGGGATATTGCCTTGATGAAGCATTAATGAATCAAATCATGGGAAACTTCGGCACAGGAGATTCCCTCAAGAGGAAGCACGAAGGAGAAAGCAGCAGAAGGCCTGAGAAGATTAAAGTGCACAGAAGGTCTCATTCGAAGGAGAAGATCACTTCTATGGCTATGATGTTAGTTCCGACTTCTCCAGCATCAAGTACTTCACCGACTGTTGCACCTCAGTAGGATACTGCCATTCCTCCGTTGAATCCAGAAACATTCATCTTTTCTCCTCAGCCACTCCATTCAGCGCCTCTTCCTGAAGAAATGTTGAAGCTGCAGATGGCAGAATTTGAAAGAGATTTGTCTTTGGATGACTCAGAGGATGATAGCCACAACACTGTAGCGGTTTCAGATGGAGAGGAATCAGAGCGCGAGATAGTGGTACACTCGGCAACTTCTCATTCTCCGAGAAGTAATTTCTCAGAATGGTTGACTTCACAGTTGGTTCCAGAGGCTAGAGAGGAAATCAACTTGGAGGAACATGACTTGCAGCTGCTCCTGAATCTAGGTGGAAAAGATAGAAAACCTAAAGTTGCTAAGGTAACTTCAAGGTTGATCATTGAGGAATCAGGACATAAGTTCGCTGAGATGTCAGTTCTGGCAGAAGGGAAGAAGGAGGATGAGCTCACGGCAGAAGATATAACAGTAACCAGAGTACCCATAGGTCAAGCCACCACAGAAGGATTGAAGCAGGACACGCAGACATTGATAGATGCTCTATTCCTTAGGCTTGACAAAGAAAAGGCAGAGAAAGTTGAACTTCAGAAGCAGGTATCTCAGTTGTGTGAGATCATTGCCAAGGTTGCTAAATCTTCCACTCAGCCAATTTCAGCACAAAAGTAGGTGAGTGATCATCTGATGTAGGAAATGGAAGATGTAAGTAACCAGGTTAAAGCTATCGATGAATGGAAAAGTCTGATCATTCATCAAGCTTCTGTACAACTCGGAGAGGTGCCAGCCCGCCTAAAGGTTATGAAAGATGCATCAGATCAGCTGAAGCAATTGGTAACAAGCACGATAGATATGAACACAGTTGCTGAGAGTAACCTGAGTACTTTGGCCGAAATAAATAAGCTTCCGAGAGAGGTGTTGATTGCGGAACAGATTGTGCCTGACGGATCAGTTGAGAAGGGGAAGCAGCTTGAGTTTGCAGTATCTTTCCATTTGGAGATCTGCAGAATTATGTTGAAAAGGATGCAGGCACTTGAGAGTATGGCATCATCTTTACCAGACAATGTCATTGCTTTCACTAATGAGGAAGTGGTCGGGAACGTTACTTCATACACAAGGACCATTCCTAGAAAAGTGCCTAATTCCCTGGAAGGATCTCTTCTGATGGTGCAAGGGAGAATTGATGGAGCTGTTAAGCCTTTCACGATGAATTCCATCAGCAAACTAGTGGCACTGCAGTCAGATATTGAGAAGTTCAGGCCTAGCTTGGAGGAGGTGGAAGCATGTATCAGGGTATTGAACGAAGGCTTGCTGCAATTCAGGATAGAAAAGGAAGTTGTGGCTAAGACAGATGGGAAGATGTTGAATTACATGTTCGACAAGTATATTCAGTATCAAAACAAAAAGAAGATGTAGATGTTACAGCTGGCGTGTCTTTCTTCTTCTACTCTTTCTTCTTCTATTTTCCATGTTCCCCGGATGTAATTGTAAAACTTTAAAGTTATTGGTTTTGAAACCATTACTTTAAGTTATGTGGAACGATTCTATTAGTTAAGTGATAGATGTGTATAAGTTTGAATATGGACCCGGATGCATGTCACTTGAAGAGGAATTAGAGGGGGATGATTGCCAGATGTTATCTTTACTTTTTGTTTATGTTCCAGTTCAGTTGAGTTTCCCATTTGTACTTTCCCTTCTACATTCTATAAGTAGGAGAAGAACCTTCGGGTTAAGGATCAGAATTCGTAAGCAGCATTCTTGTATTCTAGACTTTGTGCTGAAATCCCTGATAATTATTTGAAGCAAAGGAATAGAAAGGAGCAGATTTCCGGAGAACTTTGTGTCATGGTGCATTTTGTTTCTAGCTTTTTGTCTTAGATCTACTTATAAACTTTGTGTTATTTTAGATCTAGATCTGAAGTTGCCTTTGCTTATAATTTTGTGTGTTGATATCTATTGGTTCCGTCTATGTGCATGCAATCAACTCTGTTATCTATTGATTGGGTTGCACATCTTCCCTATTTCTTCCCTGTGTTTTATTATTCCCTTCTTCTTTAAATATTTCCTTTCTTTAACAGTTGTTTACTTGCTGCAAAACTATACAGCTATGGTTCATGAGCTGCATGGTTAAAGTAAAACCCCATATAGATACTAACATATTTTATTGACAAATCTGACATGGGAGCCTCACCGGTAAATGAGGGAGATTTATCTCATGACTGCCTAGGTTTTCAGCTATGCAGAAAATCTAGCCAACAGTTTTTGGCGACTCTGCTGGGGAACAACTATCTTTGCAGATCAAAGCTTATCTTTTGAAGATTAGAGTGTTTTCCATACAACTCTCAACCTGGCTAAACGTCCATTCACCCGATCTGTGAAGGCACAAGGAAGGACTGATCATTTCTTCAGATTGCAGAGCAATTCAATTTCAATCATCCTCCTCAAGTTAGAAGCCACAGATCTAGTCTCTCACCAGGAAGGAGAGTGCACACTCATCCAGATCCGGATCATCTTCAGCATAATCCAGCGGCTGGAATTATTCACCAAGTCTACACAAGAAGAAGATGTGCCCCACTCATCATGTAGAACCAAAATCAAAATCAGAACCAGATAGTACCTGTCCCATGGGGAGCAGCTTTTGGGCCACTGAACTTGACTCCACCTATGCACGATCTGCCCAAAGGATCCAAAAAGAATTTTTTGAAATTCTTTGGAGATGGAAAGCAAAATCTGGATGATCATTTGGTAGCCTTCTTCATATCTTGTGGTGTGCTTGCAGTGGAGCATGAAGATGTCTCGGTCAGACTCTTCATTGAGACTCTACATGACTTGGCTGGTGAATGGTTCTATCGGCTAGCTCCTGGCACCATAACCAACTGGGCCACTATGCGAGAACAATTTCTGAAAAGATTCAAGCCTGCAGAAGATGCTAGCACGTTGATTACTCAACTGATGCAGTTGAAGAAAGAGCCAAGTGAGAACATGTGAGACTTTATTGCAAGGTTCCAAAGGATTTTATATAAAATCCCCACTTCTGCCGCATTGAGCGATGAAAATCAAAAGACATTTTTTATAAACGCTTGTTGCCCGAAGTTGGATATCAGCTGAGAAGGGCAAGACCTGTGAATCTACTTGAAGCACAAAATGTTGCCGTGGAGGTTGAAGATGACTTGATCATGGCTGGAAAAATCAAACAATCATCCCACAAAGGTGATGGAGCTTCTTCAAGTACTTCAGATCCTTTGTTGCAAAGGTTGGCTAATGATATAATGCAAATCAAGAAACAGATATCTCAAGCAGGAAATGTGACCCCTTCCAGAATAGCTCCTACTCAGACCTTTAATGGTCAAAATCAAAATTGAAATAGACTTGTTGTTGCACCACAGTGGTTGGCAATTGAAGCTGCTCCAAGAAATAACTTGGAAACTAATGAAGAAGATCTAGGCATTGACGAATCATTTGATGATGAAGACTTTGTAGATCCCGCTGGCGACTCCAATATTGGTTACCTGGACTACGAATCTGACGAGGGCTATTATGAATCTTTTGAAGATTCTGATGGTCACACATTTGTGGTGTTCACAAGGTCCCAGACATGCCAAAATGTCGAATCATCCACAAGCGGCCAAAGAAGAGAAAGAGAAGATCCTAGGCCGGATGTTACTATCCTAAAAATAGGTAGTACTTTACCTTCTTCATTAGCTCCCAAAGATAAATATGAAAATTCTTTCAATTTGCAATAGAGGGCCAACGAGCGTCTAGCTAAAGCAAGTCAAGATTTTGACATTATTGATCACATTAAGAAGACCAAGGTCCAAATGTCAGAAGCTGAGTATTTGAGGGCATTTCCTGATCAGCTAAATAGATTGGTCAAGTATGTGCAAAGTAATGGTCCCAACCCTCCAACAAATAATACTTCATGGGGTATCTTGTCAAGTCCAAAGATTACTCCTCCTTCAAATAATGTGGCTGCAAGTTCTTCTCCCTCTACTTCTTCTCCTGCTACATCGGAAAGGATCGAGCCATTCTATGTATCATTGCTTATTAATGGATACAAATTGAGCAATTGCATTTTGGACTCTGGAGCTTCTGACAATGTCATGCCTGCCAAAGTTGCTGATGCCTTGGGTCTCACATTGACAAAAACCATCGGAAGATGCTATTCAATGGAAAGGCAAGTGCCTCTGGTTGGGAAAATCAAAGATGCACAGGAAGTACTTGCTTCTTTCCCAGACAAAAGATTGAAAATGACTATCCTTGTAGCAGACATCCTAGTGTCTTATGGCATGCTGTTGAGTAGAAATTTCTGTAAAGAGTTGGGTGGAGAAGTCAAGATGGATTGGTCTTGTGCGCACATACCAATCAAAGGAGTTAATCAGAAGTTAGAACCTGAGAAGAAATCCAAGTACACAGTATCAAAGTCTGAGGATCCTAGATCTCAGATCTTGTTTCAGGAATCTGATCACGGAGTCTATTATCTAGAAATGGATAAAGAAGAAGTTCAACCTGTGATCCAAGAACCACATCAACTTGATAATAAGGTTTGGTCTCTGGAATTTGATGGTAGTTGTTGTTCATTTGGATCTGGTGCAGGCGTTGTTCTTATCTCTCCTGAGGGAAAGGTGCATGCACATTCCTTCAAATTGATGTTCGAAAATACTAACAACACGACAGAGTATGAAGCACTGTTGTTAGGTATGGAGTAGGCAAGGACAATGGGAATCAAGCTCTTACATGCAAAGGGAGATGCTGAGCTGATTGTTAAGCAGATAAGAGGTCTCTATCAAGTAAAAAAGGACAAACTTTGGCATTATAGAGATCGAGTCTACTCTGCTATCCTGGATTTTTCAGCTTTCTCGGTATCTTACATTCTGAGAGAACAAAATTCTAGAGCTGATTCACTTGCAGTGACTGCAGCTTTGTTAAATCCAGATCAGCCTCCCACATTTTTCAGACAGGGGGATTACAAAGTTGAGATGGTCTTCCACCCAAAAGTTCCTGATAACGTCCAACAATGGCAGGTTTTTAACGATGACAAGCAGATTGTTGCATTTCTCCAGCAAAAGGACAACTTCGAAGAGATCTACTATGAGGGAAGCAACTCACCTCCGAGACAAACTACTGTGGGAGAAATGGATGTAGATGTCTCAGGAAGTCAGGAGATTATCCAGCTAAAGGGAAATAAAATTCCTAAAGGCTTGGTATCTCTTGAGGAAATGTTCGACAAGCATGATCAGATGCTTAAAAAGAATGAAGAAAGTGGGGAAGGTTCTTCCTCTGAGACACAGTTACTAAATTTGGGAGCCAACAATGATCCCAAGTTAGTAAATCTGGGTAAGTGTTATTTAGAAGTAGAAAGAGAAGCTTTTACAGAGCTTCTTAAGAAATACATGGATGTTTTTTCTTGGTCTTACCAGGATTTGAAAACATATCAGCCTGCAGAAGTTCAACATTACATCCCATTAAAACCAGAACAAAAGCCTTTCAAGAAGAAGATGCGGTGGCATAACCCTACCATTTTGGGAACTATCTTTGCAGAGATCCAGAAGCTGTTAGATGCAAAGATAATTTATCCCATACATCACTCTGAATGGTTAGCCAACATAGTTCCTGTGAGAAAGAAGAGTGGCGAGATTAGGTTGTGCGTAGATTTTTGCAACCTCAATCAAGCCTCATTGAAAGATAACTACCCCATCCCCATCATGGATCACACTCTGCAGGTGGTCACTAGATCTGAAATGCTTTCCATGCTTGATGGTTTCTCAGGCTACAATCAGATCAAGGTGTCTGAGGAAGATCAATATAAAACGACATTCATTACACCTTGGAGAACTTTTGCTTATCAGAAAATGCTGTTCGGTTTGATCAATGCTGGAGCTACATTTCAAAGAGCTATGGATTTAGCTTTTTCTCATCTCAAGGATGTAAGCATAGTGGTGTACCTTGATGATCTGATAGTCTTTTCCAAGAACAGAAGCATGCACATTTCAAATCTGGAAGAGGTTTTCATACAATGCCACAAACATGGTATTTCTCTGAACCCTAAGAAATCTATCTTTGTTGTAACAGAAGGAAAGCTACTAGGACACATTGTCTCCAAGGAAGGAACCAAGATAGATCCGGAACGTGTCAAATCTATTCAGACTTTTCCATTGCCAACATCCAAAAAAGGGGTTCACTCTTTCTTTGGTAAAGTTAATTTTCTCAGGAGATTCATCCCTGACTTTGCTGAGCTGACTCGTCATATCTCAAATATGATGAAGAAGACACAAGATTTCAAATGGAGCAGCGAAGGGAAGGAAGCTTTTGAGAAGATTAAGGAGGCCCTGTCAAAATCCCCAGTCTTGGTTTCACCTGACTTTAGTAAAGAATTTATTCTTTACTGTTATTCCTCTGAACACACCATGTCAGCAATCTTGATGCAGAAGAATCAGGAGGATGTAGAAGCTCCGATTGCTTTCATGAGCATGCCTCTCAAAGCTTATGAGTTGAAATATACTCCAATGGAAAAACATGCATATGCAGTGGTAAAGGCATGTAAAGCATTCAGGTACTATATTCTTTCCTCACATATTGTGGTCCTGGTTCTAGATACTGCAGTGAAATCTATCCTCACCCAACAAGAGTTAGGGTTGTTAAGAGGCACATGGGTGATGAAAGTTCAAGAATACGACCTGGATATCAAACCTACAAAGCTGGTTCGAGGAAGAGGTCTGTGCGAATTGATGACAGAGATGAAAGAAACAACGCCAAAGATCAAGAAGAGATCAAGATCTGCCTATGGTCCTTTTTATAGATCTGGTGGAAGAGTGGTACAATAACATTGCCTATTTTCTGACTTATGGAGAATGCCCGGATCAACTTTCTCAAAAAGAGAAACATACTATTAAACTAAATTCCAAAGACTTTGTTCTTTGGGATAATGGTTTATAGAAAAGAGGGATTGATGGCGTATTTCTCCAATGCGTAGATAAAGCTCAACAGGATCAACTCTTAAAACAATTTCATAACATGGCTTGCGGTGGTCATTTCTCAGCCCGAGTCACTGCTCACAAGATCCTATGAGCAAGGTATTACTGGCCCACACTTTTTCAGGATACTGCAGAGTGGGTATCTAAGTGCCAAGCATGCCAACACTTTGTTGGGCATGTAAAATTTCCCACATTACCTTTAAAACCAGTTGTAATTGAAGAACCCTTCCAGCAATGGGGAATGGATTTTATTGGTATGCTCAACTCGGCCTCCAGTGTCGGCCATCACTATATTCTGATAGCTACTGATTATTTCAGTAAGTGGGTAGAAGCCATTCCTGTTAAGAATGCCACTTCCGCGGAGGTGTGTAATTTTATAAAGGAAAATATTGTTGTTAGGTTTGGCGTGCCCAATAAAATAGTAGCAGACAATGCTCCAAATCTGTCTTCTGAGGAGATGGTTGATTTCTGCTACACTCATGGGATCCAGCTGGTACATTCCTCCAACTACTAGCACAAGGGAATGGCCAAGCTGAATCAAGTAACAAAAATTTGGTGACTATCATGCGAAAGCTAGTAACTGAGAATCAAAGAACTTGGCATAAGAAGTTATTTGATGCATTATGGGCAGATAGAATTACACCAAAGAGGGCTATAGGCATGTCCCCTTTTCAGCTATTATATGGAAGAGACACAGAGCTGCCTCTTACCTTGGAACTGCCGGCCCTACAACTTTCTAGAGCCCTGGAGGATTCTACATTCAATGATGCTATTGAAAAAACGATAATGTATCTGACTGAATTGTGGGAGGTACAAACTCAAGTTGTAGATAGATTATCAGAGCATCAAAAGAAGGTGAAAGTTATCTTTGACAAAAAGGCTAGGGAAAGAAAGTTTGAAATCAATGATTGGGTCCTTTTATGGGACAAAAGAAGAGAAACAAAAGGCATGCACGGGAAATTTGATTCACTATGGAAAGGGCCTTTTGTGATTAAAAAGATCACCGGAGCAGATAGCTTCATTCTTGCTCATCAGGATGGAGTTGAATTGCCGTTGCCTTTCAATGGGCAACACTTGAAGTTGTTCTGGACATGAAAAGCAGGGTAAAACCTGTATGTATATAAATAAAACTTTGTTTGTTTTTCCTTGTTTTGTTTTTGTGTTGTGTTGTTTTTGTTTGCCTGACCCTGTGCCCAAAAGACAAGATACGAAACCAGAGATGTTGGGATCTCATCTTTTCCCTTGTCATTTTGACAGAGGAAAAGATGTCCACAGACGGAGCCGACTGGTGTCCCCAGATTTCACCCTGAAATCTGAGACTACCCTATGTAAAAAAAATCATACTTTTAAAATAATGGGTCGTTTTGTGTTTTTATTGCCAGAAAGTGTCTGTATTGTGTCAAGATATTCCCAGAGAGTCATATTAGCCAATTTCGCCAAATACCCAGATGCCCAAAATTGTTATATTTTGTCGCTGGGGTTTGCCTGTGGGAAATTTGTATTTAATTATTTTGAGCCCCGTTTGAGGCAAATTATGCTCCGGTTTAACCCTGTTGTGATCTTACATGTCAATATTCCCATATACTAGTAGGGTTTTAACCAGAAATGAATCCTGGGCTTTATCTGTGACTTCTGCCAACGTTTTGTGTTTTTGGTATTTTCCCGTTTTGTTTTCTGTGAAATTTCTCTAGGTCAATTCCTTTTCCGGTTTAATCTGATTCTTTTCCTGGAGTATCTGGAGATCACCTATGGATGTTATGCCAGAAGGAATTTGCCACAGGAGGTCTGGTTCTCTCTGAAAAGACGAAGTCATGCACAAAAAAGCTTCTTCTGGGCAGGTCGCATTTTTGGGGAAAAGAAGATTTTAAGCTACAATGGGATTTTTGGTAGCAGCAGGCAGGTGGGAATTTTGTACCTGCCTAGCAGGGTACTTTTTCCCATGGAAGCAATGCCACTTAAGTCACAATGGGAAAATTAGAGGCAGCAGGCAGGCGGGAATTTCTTACCTGCCTTGCAGGGTGAAAATTCCCATTGTGAAATAAAAGAAAATCACTTAAGGCATTGATGGGATTTTCTTACCTGCCTTGCAGGGTAAATAATCCCATTATGAAAGTCAAACAGCTTAAGTGGATCATGGGATTTTTGGAGCTGCGGTGCAGGGTGAATAATCCCATTGAAAATTAGCTTTTAAAAATAGAAATGGCTTATGCCAAAAAGTGCGACCCCTTTTGGGAATAGAAGGGCAACTTTAAATGCATTAATTAATTAATTCTTCTCCAAATTTGGCGCCCAAGCATGAGGAAAAGTCAACAAGGGTGAAGAAAAAGGGAAATTAGAATTAGAATTCTAAAATTAAATAAATATTATTTATTTAATGCAGCCCCTTCATGTCAAAAAGTGCGACCCATATGGAAGAGGAATAATACTTTTTAAGTATTAATTGATGTAATTAATTCCTATTTTTAGTGGATGAGGTCAAAGCACACTGTGAAGCTTAAGTGAACTGGAAGTAGAGAGCTAAAATTAAATAAATTTAATTTATTTAATGGCAGCCATGAGCATGCACAAAATAGGCGCCCCATTTGAAGAGAAAATTATTAATTAATTAATTAATTAATTGCCAGGAATAGGAGGGGATATAATTAATTATAGAATGATGAGGATTATATAAACAAGGGCTTCCATAAGGATGAATTAATTAATTCTTTAGCAAGGAAGTGCAGCCCAAGAAATTTTGGCACCCCATTTGAAGAGGAATTTTGCTCAGAAGAAGGTGTATTTACTACTGGAAGTCTTCAAAGTTTGGCGCCAAGGTTTTAAGGAGCTTGAATTGTGTCTGATTAATTGTCTGCATAGTGGTACAGGTGCTCAGGTGAAGTTGGTAAAATTCATGCTTGCTTTGCATGCAAATAAAACATCAAATTTTGGGGCAGCAGGCTTGATATATGCAGATTTTTATAATTAAAATCAAGTGTTCATGTTCCGGTTGCCATCTTTGTCTGAATTAATTGCAGGAATTCATTACATGTGCTTTTATAAGAGAAAGGGAGCTTAAATCAATGTCCAATACATTGAACATATCCTCTGAATCTGAAGAAATCTCCAGATCTGCACCGGTTGTGAAGAATTCTGGCCGAATAAAGAGAAAAAGAATTGCTCAGACAAAGACAGATACGGCCATGGCAAAGAGGGATGAAAAAGAAAGCACAACAGAGTCATGCATCACTTCTAAGTTTGCTGACATTGGAGATACAGATCTAGGTCCAGAACCTCTTTTCGAATTGATTGACAGATCCAGAGCTGGAAAGACTTCCCTCATGCGTGCAGTCAAAAGCAGTGGAATCATTCGAGCTGCAACATTTCCATTCATAGCCCAGTTGCCAGAATTCGTCATGGAGTGTGCTAGGTCTTACCATCCATTATCCAGATCAATCCGAGATGTTGCGGGGAAGACAATAATCCATGTTGGACACACAGTTCATCAATTATTGTTTGAAGATTCCAGCACGAAAGGTGGTGACTACTATTAGCATACATAATGCCAACAACAGATGGGAAAAGCATAAAGTTGACTGTGTGGGCATAATGAACAACAGATACATGAAGAAGCCCAGATCTCCTTCCAAGTTCCCAAGAACTCTTCCACGATCTAATCTGGTACAAGAGGTGGATGATATTGCCAAATTGTTATGCAAGATAAATGGCGAAATGAACGCTCACAACTTCCACGCATGGATGTATGCTTTCATCAGGACCATTGAAATAAACAAAGTAGATTCAATAATCAATTGGTTGGAAATCATTAGTGACAACATTGGTGAGCAACTCCGGAATGTGAGGTGTACTTACAACTTCAAAATGACTTCGTATTTGGTTTATGCAGCAGCTTCACAGGGTGTCTTCTCCAAGCTAGATAGATGTGGTGTTCTTTCCAAGGACCCTATTTTTGAGTGCTACCCACAGCTTACTGTACCTGCATGCAAGAAATATTACAAGGTGGTTAATGATGGATTCTTCTATGGATTCATTTGCAGGCTGGACGGTGATCTAAAGGCCAACAGAGTGAGTAAGGAAGCGTGGGAAGCTGTGTCCAGGATTGGCAGTATCTTCATCTAGTTTACGGATTTTACATACCTCAGGGTCACCAGATTTTCAGGAGAACCAGTTAAGTTGCCCAGATATTTGAGTGATAGATTGGTCATCATGGAGCTGAGAAGACAACTCATGGAGATGCATGACCTACAGTTGAAATGACACAAGTCTACAGGCTTCTTCCTAATCATTGTGGGCCATTATAGCTGCCAGAGCATTCATAAGGCCCGAGGAATTGAAGCGGAGATGTTCTCTGAGTATGAGCAAGAGTTCTTCCCAACACGACTGAACTTTGATCCATTTGGAGTGGCAAGGAAGACAATCTCCCAGGAGTACGCGCACATGCCTTCATTGGAATATTTTTGGATGAAGTGCAAAAGCGAGTACGAAGTTAGAAAGAAAGATTTTAGCAGGTTATCAGTTTGGCAAGTGTTTGAATTTGGATTAGCATGGATACCTGCGGATCTTAAAGATGATGGGCCTATGTTACTTGACACATACCATCGGATGGGAGGAGATAGAGCTGTACTTCAGGAGAGCGTAGGGGGCTGCCATACGATCGAGGAAAGGTCTGCCGCCATTCTGGTCAATACTTCAAACTGGTTGCTGACGAAGGGATATTGCCTTGATGAAGGATTGATGAATCAAATCACGGGAAACTTCGGCACAGGAGATTCCCTCAAGAGGAAGCACGAAGGAGAAAGTAGCAGAAGGCCTGAGAAGATTAAAGTGCACAGAAGGTCTCATTCGAAGGAGAAGATCACCTCTACTGGCTATGGTGTTAGTTCCGAACTTCTCTAGCATCAAGTACTTCACCGACTATTGCACCTCAGCAGGATACTGCCATTCCTCTGTTGAATCTGGAAACATTCATCTTTTCTCCTCAGCCACTCCATTCAGCGCCTCTTCCTGAAGAAACGTTGAAGCTACAGATGGCAAAATTTGAAAGAGCTTTGTCTTTGGATGACTCAGAGGATGCAGCCACAACACTGTAGCAGTTTCAGATGGAGAGGAATCAGAGCGCGAGATAGTGGTACACTCGGAAACTTCTCATTCTCAGAGAAGTAATTTCTCAGAATGGTTGAGTTCGTAGTTGGTTCTATAGGCTAGAGATGAAATCAACTTGGAGGAACATGACTTACAACTGCTCCTGAATCTAGGTGGAAAAGATAGAAAACCTAAAGTTATTAAGGTAACTTCAACATTGATCATTGAGGAATCGGAACAGAAGTTTTCTGAGATGTCAGTTCCGGCAGAAGGGAAGAAGGAAGGATGAGCTCACGACAGAAGATATAACAGTAACCAAATTACCCATAGGTCAAGCCACCACAGAAGGATTGAATCAGGACATGCACAGACATTGATAGATGCTCTATTCCTTAGGCTTAACAAAGAAAAGGTGGAGAAAGTTGAACTTCAGAAGCAAGTATCTCAGTCGTGTGAGACCATTTTCAAGGTTGCTAAATATTCCACTCAGCCAATTTCAGCACAAAAGCAAAGTGAGTGATCATTTGATGCAGGAAGTGGAAGATGTAAGTAACCAGGTTAAAGCTATCGACGAATGGAAAATTTTGATTATTTGTCAATTTTTGGTACATCTCAGAGAGGTGATATCCCACCTAAAGGTTATGAAAGATGCATCAGATCAATTGAAGCAACTGGTAACAAGCACGATGATATGAACACAGTTGTTGAGAGTAACCTGAGTACTTTGGACGAAATAAATAAGTTGCTGAGAGAGGTGTTGATTGCGGAATAGATTGTGCTCAACAATCAGTTGAGAAGGGGAAGCTGCTTGAGTTTGCAGTATCTTTCCATTTGGAAATCTATAGAATTATGCTGAAAAGGATGCAGGCACTTGAGAGTATGGAATCATCTTTACCAGACAATGTTATTGCTTTCACCAATGAGGAAGTGGCCGGGAGCGTTACTTCATACACAAGGACTATTCCTAGCAAAGTACCTAATTCCCTGGAAGGATCTCTTCTGATGATGCAAGGAAGAATTGATGGAGCTGTTAAGCCTTTCACGATGAATTCCATCAGCTAACTGGTGGCATTGCAGTCAGATATTGAGAAGTTTGAGCCTAGCTTGGAGGATGTGGAAGCATGTATCAGGGTATTGAACGAAGGCTTGCTGCAATTCAAGATAGAAATGGAAGCTATGGCTAAGACAGATGGGAAGATGCTGACTTACATGTTCGACAAATATATTCAATATCAAAACAAAAAGAAGATGTAGATGGTACAACTGACGTGTCTTTCTTCTTCTACTCTTTCTTCTTCTATTTTTCACGTTCCTGGATATAATTGTAAAACTTTAAAGTTATTGGTTTTGAAACCATTATTTTAAGTTATGTGGAACGATTCTTCCCCTGTTTTATTATTCCCTACTTCTTTAAATATTTCCTTTCTTTAACTGCTTACTTGTTGTAAAACTATACAGATATGGTTAAAGTAAAACCCCCATATAGATACTAGCATATTTTATTGACAAATCTGACATGGGAGCCTCACCAGTAAATGAGGGAGATTTATCTCAGGACTGTCTAGGTTTTTAGCTATGCAGAAAATCTAGCCAACAAATTGACATTGACTTCGATGCACTTTTTAAGCTTTCAAACGATGTAATTTCTAAGAAACCTAAAGTGCTCTCCCAAATAATGGTGGATGATGACGGAAACAAATTTACGGATCTTACCATCACACAAGTTGACAAGGAACGTGATGCCATGCCATCTGCTGATTATGAAGTTTCTATACTTGGACTTGGGAATTCCACATTGGAAAGTGACATGGCGATGGCTTGAGATTTAATAAATATCATGCTAAAGAGGCTTGAGAAATATACGTGTTAGAAATCTCAGTTCAAGGCTGAAAAGAATCAATTAGTGGATTATGTTCAACATATGATAAATCCCATATCATCCACTTTCCCACTACTCAATACAGTGGCTTCCCCTGATTAAGAAACTCTCAATTTGTCAAAAGAAATAAAGACATTGGGCTATGTCACTAAATCTCAGCTTTAAGAGATTCTCGTTTTTGGTAAAGAGATGATCAAAACAGTCGTTAAGCTCCATGAAGATATTAGTGCATATCTTGATCCAATTCTTTCTTTCAAGGAAACTTATGTTTCTAACATATAAAAATTGGATGAGATATTGCCTAGTCTATAGGATATGACAAGTATGGAATCTTCAACTTTAGCTATTGAAGGAATTCTCAAATTTGAATGTTGAGGGACATGCTTTGTTTGGTGTTTGCATCTCAAATCAAGAAAGACACTTCTTGAGGATTTTATGATCCATTACGAGAGTGTATGCAATGAAGCCTTCACTTCACTCACCTTGATTCAAGAGTTCATAACTGAGATTCCTTATGATCTTGTAAATGAGAAAAATCAGAGGTATTCATTAGAACATGTGGAGGAGCAATTTTCACAATTGTTCAAAGACATGTATACTCCCGCCATCAATTTCTCTTCAGCTTCAATGGAACATTGCATCAAATTAAAGAACTTGTTTGAGAATATTCAATCAAATATGGTCAATCTGAATGAAATGCAAGGTAAGATCTTGAAATTATAGGTATTTTACGAGGTTTTGCTTCGACCAAGTGAACCTCTTGAGGAAGAAAAAATGTTCGAAACATTGGGAAGATTCAGATCCTTTCAATTGGCGAAGGCGGCGGATCCTAATTTCATTGATGGGATGAGGATATAGTTTTCCTGGTATCTGATGAAGTAGGAGAGTCCATTTCTCATACGATTGAGATAAGCGGACCCCATTTAATTGGATAAGGCACTAGTTTTTGTCGTATGTTTTAAAAGTGGTATTTTAAAATGGTATTATTATTGAACTCACTTTTGGAAAACTGTGGATAACTTAAGTGATTTCTATTTTTAGTTACTTTTAATAAAGCTGGTTGAGAAATTCAAAGTCACTTAAGATTCCCTATTTCATGTTGATGTAAAACCCTAACTACTTTGTAACCAACTTTTGAGTTATAAAAGGAAGTCAGGGGCTCATTTGTAAAACGGTGACTTTGAGAGAGGAGAAGAAAATACTTTTTTATGCAAGCTTTACTTCAAAGAAAGAAACTTTGTGTTCTTTTGAGAAGACATTTTTGAGTTAATGAAATATGAACTTTGTGTCCCATTCATTGTCTCTTATAGCATTTGATGTTCTTATGTTCATTAGATGTTAGTGTTTGAATCTTGCATGCAAATATTGTTTTGGATCTTATTGTCAACGCTATTAATATGTTGTTCTAGTTCACAGTGATCAAGATCTAATTATCTACTTGCTCATGTGTGTTCCCTTTTACTCATTCTCGTTTAACTGATGAAAACTTTGTTTTATTTGTGTTAGCTAATTATTGTTCTTCTCCATGCAATATTAAGCTCTGATTTTACCTAACTCTTGCATGTTCCTTCCATTCCTTTCCTTCATTCCATTCCATCTCCCTCATTCACTTTTCTTTCCGTTGATGTTCCAAAACACCCCCCACATACAATTTTGAATGTACATGTGTAAATATAGTTTTGGTTTTTAATAAAGGCAACCTCACCTTCATTGAGGAGGGACTTCGTTCCCACACTGTTGCATGTCATTTGCATGCGTGAAAATCCATATGCTAACAACCAAGTTATATCTCCCTAGATTATCAATAATAGTAATTTCAAATTCTTGTAAAAGGAGTAACCATCTAATGATCTTACCTCCTACTATTGGTTTGTTCATTAACTACTAAATAGTTCCATGGTCACTGTATACAAATGTCTTATACTATGTAATATAATGGAGAAATTTATTTATGGCATAAACAACAACTAGAAATTATTTCTCAGTGGTAGTTTAATTATTTTTTGTGGGAGTGAGATTTTTGCTAATGTAATAGATAACATACATTTTTCCATGTTCATCTTTATGTCCCAATACTGCCCCAACAATAGTGTTAGAGGGATTAGTGAAAATATGGAAGGCTTCTTTCCAATTGGGTCCTCTCAATACTAGGGTTGAAGTTAGTTTCTCTTTAATTAATTCAAAGACTTTTTGACACTTCTCATCCCAAATGAATTCACTATCTTTTACCAACAAATCAAACATTGGTCCAAAAATCTTACTAAAATATTTAATGAAGCGTCTATAATATTGTGCATGCCCAAGAAAAATTCTATTTGTCATAGTTTTGGGTGCATGTAAATTTGAAATTACCTCAATTTTCTTTTGATCCACTTTTATCCCTTGGGCTGAAATGTGATGCCAAGAACTATTCCTTCATCCACCATCATTAATCACTTTTCATGGCTCAAATACATGTTATGTTGTTCACATTTTGTCAATACTTTTTCTAAGTTGGCCAAAGCTTCCTCAGAAGAGTCTTCATAAACTGTGAAGTCATCCATATACACTTCAACACAATCATTAGTCAAATAAGAAAATATGGCGAAGATTGTTCTTTGAAAACTAACTGGTGCATTACACAAACTAAAAGATAACACTCTATAAGAAAATGTTCCCTAAGGGATAGTGAATGTTGTTTTGTCTTGGTCTTTTGTAACCACCCCTATCTGGTTGTAACCACTAAATCCATCTAGAAAATAAAATAATTTCTTTCCTGCTAAGTTATCCAAGACTTGGTCGATAAAAGGCAGTGGAAAATAGTCTCTCAAAGAGGTTTTGTTAAGCTCTTTGTCATCTACACAAATTCTCCACTTACCATTATTTTTAGGAACTATCACCAATGGTGAGACCCATTGGTTGTCTGATATATGGTAAATGAATCCAACTTGCAACAACTTTTCAATTTCAGTTTTAACCATGTCGTTTAATGTCGGATTTATTCTTCTTTGCGGTTGTCTGACTAGTTTGATATTACTTGTATAAATTTGGTGGGTACAAATACTAGGATGTATTCCTTTCTTTTCAATGTAAACCCAAACAAAAGCTTTAGTAAGGCTTTTTAGCATATCAAAAACTTTAGCTTCCTCATCATTAGTTAACCAACTATTGATGTTTAGTTCCTTTCCTAGATAAATGGAAATTTGTTTTTCTCTAAGAAAAACTGAATTTGGTGGTTTTAAATTCGCTCAGCAATGAAATCAATGGGAATTCATGTGGTGACATCATATGGAATGTAGTTATGTCCCCAAAGGTAAGATTTCCTTGTGGGATCAATGTTGTTATGGGACAAATGAAACTTGTTGTAGACACATTATGATCTATTTCTATCCATCTTCTTATGTTTTTTTGAAAAGGGATATGTTCAAAGCTTTCATGAAGAATGTTGATCAAATATTTAGGGAACCTTTCATTAGGTAGTGTCATATTGATACTCCAATTTAGAGATCTTGAAGTTGAGCAAGAAGACTTCGAAGTGAGGCTATAAAACTCCGAAGCGAGATTAGAAGAATCTAGAGCTAATTGAGGATACTACGAAGCAAGACTAGAAGACTTTGGAGCTAACTGAGGAGACTCCGAAGTGAGACTAGAAGACTCTGGAGCTAACTAAGGAGACTCCAAAGCAATATTGGTCATCTCTAGAGCTCTTGCTAACTCTTCTTAGATTTCTTCAACATGATTTTTGACTACAATCATAATCAAAGATGATAAATTGTACTTAGTCAATTTATAATCATCAACCTAAATATATTCTTTAACATCTATAAATTCTCTTAGAAACAAATAATTTTTTTTAACAATTATTTCATTTGATATTGTCGTATCTCTAGAATTGCAGTCTATTAAGGTTGCTACAGTGGCTAACCATGGTCTCCCTAGGATAATTGGATATCCGTGTATCTTGCTTTTGGTTTGAAGAATCATAAATTACACAAGATACTCCCATGATTCCATAGTTACAATTACGTCCTCTATGACTCATTTTGGTTTGACAATGGATTGATCAACTATTTGTAGAATGGCAGCAGTGGGTTGAAGCCAAACTAATGGCAATTATTTCAAAGTATCAGTTGCCATAATGTTAATAACAACTCCAAGGTCAATTGACACATTTTTTATTTCTTTTCCCCCAATTGTTATAGTAATAACAAGACTACCAAGGTCACCATACTTAGGACACAATAGTTTTCATGATAACATGCCAACAATTTTTCCATCTACCTGTATAGTTTTGGGATATTATTTCTTTCTTCCCGAGGTCTTGATGTAAAGGTTTTTGATTAACTTGTTCAATTCTGGTACGAAGCTATGGGTCGGGTCGGCTCGATCAAAGGGGACAATCACTTAGCCAGGATGCTTGCTGATATTGATGAACTCAAGGGGGACATGCGGCTCACTAAGAGCTTGGTCCAGTTTATTTTTAATGATTGACACAAGATGAGGGAGCAGGTGCAGGAAGCTGTTAGTAATGGGCAAGGTGGCGAGATCGAGATCCTAAAGGCCAACTTGGGGGCCATTACCAGGGATATGGATCAGGTTAAAACTATCCTCCATAGCTATATGGAATTGAGCATCGTGACTGTTAAGTCGACCATGTTACACCTTCAAACTCTGGGGTAGTTTGCCAATTCCTATTGTGCTGTGGATAGTCAAGGAAGGAAACAAAAGGTGACCCCAGATGGTTTAGACCTAGGCTCTTTGGCTGTTAATATTGATGCTATAGCTAAAGAATGGGCTAAGGTGCTGGGGGGGCTTGAAAAAGACTACAAATGAATTTGGTGCGGGGTGTTCTATTTTTTCACTATCTCTGTCTTTGGCTGTTAGTTCTGTCGATGTTGTTAGTTGCACGATGGTTTTTTGTTGCTGTTAGTTTCTCTTATTGGGCTCCTAAGTGCCCTTATTACTATGAACTTTTATACTATGGTGTTTTGATGTTATTATAAATTTGCTTAATCTGCTCTCATGGAGCTTTCTGGTTGTACGGGGTAGGGTCCCCTTAACCCTCTTTTTACCACTAATAAAAAAAAAATTCTGGTATATTTTTTTATCGTTTATAACAATGGAATTTCAATGTTCAATTTCTTTATTTCCCGGATCAAATTGGATTCTTTGTTGATGATGTCTTTGAGTCTTTCTAGGAATGGAATTGATGGAGAAATTGTGGGTTGTTCTTGATGAATTTCAGTTTTCTCCTCATGTTCTTTTTCTTTTCCTTTTGTAGGTGTTGGCTTTTTATCTGATATTTCAATTATGACAACTGGTGGTTTGTCCACAACTTTCCCTGATCTTAATTGAATGTTTTTACAATCTATGTCATTTACTCCCATGGATTCTTGTTCAGCTCCAAAGCTAGGGTTTTTTTTCCTATTCTTTGGATTTGCCACGGGTTGTGCAAGCATTTGAGGTTGAACTACCGATTCCATTTGTTAAGGTTGAGCACTAGGGGGAGGCATTAGTGATTATTGTTGATGTTGTTGAGGTGAAAACCACCTTGGTTGTGGATATTTGGTAGGTTGATTGTCATATTGTGTCCATTGTGGATTGGTCCATGACTGATGATAGGGATGTGGCATCCATGGTCAGATGTGCATTCTGATAGATCCCAAGAAATTGGTGCTCCAGTCTATGGATACATGTTTGTAGCCCATGGCATCATCCATGGGTTACGATTATTTCTTAGCATGAAGTGGGGTTGCGTTTGTGGAAACTGATTGCCCTGTTTTTGTACAAAATTAAGGTCTTCAGATAGTGTATGTTTGAGCTAATTTTTAGGACTGTTAGGAAATGACAATCCTTGGAATCATGATCTTTGTCACATATCCCACAAATTTCTGTTTTATCAAGAGGATAGTTTCTGAGAGCATGTTTCTGTCTAAATCTTGGACAATACATTGCTAATGGTTCAATGTTGTCTTTGGCATGTGCTTGCATACCATCTAATGTAGTGTTTAAGCATGCTAAGATTTTTGTTTTGAATTTGAAGAGTTATTCCATTAATTACTTTACATATGGGTTGGTCGTTTTGGCTCTCATTTTCCAAGGGCCCCCTAGTTCTAGAATATTTTCTATAGACCTGCTCAATCTGGTGGAAAGTTAAATGATTCACATCTCCTCCTATTAGATTCAGAGATTCTCTTGATTCTTCATCCAATCCTATTAGGAAAATGGTTTTAGTTAAATCTTCACTTAAGGGGTGTCCACACTTCCTATGAAGAAAGAGGAATCTATCCAGGTAATCCTCCAAATTTTCATCTTCATTTTGTTTGGCATGGAAGAATTCTGCCATTCTGTCTGTCCCTTGGCAATAATCCTAATACTTGTCTATGAAATGTTCCTCCATTTCTGCCCAAGAGTGGATAGATTTTGGTGGTAAACTCATAAATCATCTCATAGTTGAATCTTTTAGTGTAGAAGGAAATTATTTTAACTTTTCATTATCAGTCCTATAGTCATAGGTTTGACATATTACTTTGAACTCAAATAAGAATTGATTTGGATCTTTAGATGTCATACCTCAGAAAGTAGGTAACACAAATGAGGCATGTTCTTCACGGGGGTCTCATCTTCTTCATCAATGACAATGGGGTAGGTAAATGTTCTTTGAGGCACAATGACTTCCTCATTACGAGGGTTGTTTTGAACTCTTGGATGTTCATCTGCCAGTCTTTTCCAATTGATTTTGTAAAGAGTATTTTTCCACTTAGGTGAAAAATACGGTGTGGGTAGAAGGATACTAACATGAGATTGAAAACTTAGATTAACTAGATCCTCTGATCTAGATTTTCTTATGTATGATGGCCCTACCTTAGGGGAATATTATGAAGGTTGTGGTAGGGTAAGGGTTGTGTCCTCTTTAGTAGGTGAATATAAATTTTCTTCCAAATGTTCATATTGATCTAAAGATTTTTCATGTGAATGGAAGATTTGTGATTGAGGACCTTTTGGGAGAAATCTACCTTTTGAGTCTTTGGGTCTACTCATATATTGTTGTAACCAAGTAGATTCTCACGAGTAATTGTTAATTGAATAAATCTTATTAACACTAGAATGTTTCTCTAGTAACAACACAAAAAATCACGAGTCTCGTTGTAACTCTTCATTTAATAAACTTAATTGTTGATGTCATGCTAACCAGGGCAGTGCCCAAGGTTGTATGTAATAAGATTTGTTTGTGTAAATAATAATTGCTTGGTGGGACTATTTGTTTGGGGTGGTTCCTAATTCCTAAATGTTGGAAATGAAATCTATTATAGAATTCAAAATTACACACACGGTACATAATAGAATCAATCTTGCAAAATTAAAACACACACAATGCTTTACTTGAAAAACTCACAATGTTTGAAGTAAAAACACACAAAAATTAAAGCAAAAACATAACTTAAATGCTTTGAAATGCAATCATACAATGTTGGGAATTCAAGATTGTTGAAAAGAGAGTTTATTAAATGGAGATTTTCGTATAATAAATCGCTAAAATTAACTAGAAATAAAAGCAACAAATAACATAGAATAAATTGTACTAAACATAGATAAGCACATTCATGTATATATTAACACAAAAGTAAAACAATCAATACAAAAATATCAAAATCCCTGAATTTTGGGGTGAGTGGTCCCTTTCTTTCCCTTTGATAAGAACTACACCTTACACACTAAATCATTGAAGCAACAACTGTATTCAATTCAAGAGTTCTGGATCATACAACAAGATTGACTACAAAATACTAATTATTGACATCAATATGGAAATCAACGAGTGTGAATTATATTATCCTACTCCCTTAACTGACACCTACAAAACAACTGAATGAATCCTAGAATCTACCTTGTTTAGGTAACCGATAAAGAGGTTCCACAATATCTACATATTTCAAGATGAAATGATGGAGAGAGAATTGGGGAACCGATTGATTCTATAGGATTCAATTACAACAAAAGATATATAAAAATAAATTACATGATTTGTTCTATAACTAGTATTTCTTGATTCTAGGGTGTGTTATTCTTGAATGAGCATGGATGCATGTTCTAGGCTAGCATGGATTTCCATATCTTTAGGCGTTGAAGCCAGTTGATGAGATCTTTGAAGTTGCTAAGTAGACTCCGAAGCCAAAGGGTCAAACTTCAAAGTTACAAGAAGAGACCCCGAAACCAAAAGAAGAGACTCCAAAGCCACATTAAAATATTTTGAAGCTATATAGAGGCTCTGAAGCTTAGCGGACTTGGATCTTTAGGCCTGAAACTCTGTATCTTCGACAAAATCATACTTTGCTTGATCTATATGCACAAAAATGAGTTCTTTTCATGATATTTACTTAGAACACAGTGGTGGAAAGAATACACACACAGATCTAGTAAAATGCATTTATTCTTTACTTTGGATTAAGAAAAAGTTAGAGAATGCATGCATATTCAAACAAGGGGGAAGATAAATAGTGTCATTTTAAAACTATTTAATGAGATCATCACACATGAAAATCCAACAAGTTTATGACAACTGTTTGGTCATCCAAGAGTGTTATGCACACTTTCCATTCACATCATTTATCAAGTTCCTAGTTCCTATGCTTTTGAGATGAATTTGTTGACATATGGGTGGATCCACTCTCTTAAGAGTAATATAATTACCACAAAGAGAGGATAGAATCTTGTCATACACAATGCCTTGCATCTCATGGATTGTAAGGCATCTCAACACAAGGAGATCCCAATACTATGTGTGATGTAGATCCTGAGAAGCCAAGGTAGGTTGTTGATCCATGTATTCTTCTCATGGTCATTATAAATTAAACTATATAATATCATGTAATCATCTTCTCATTATCTCAACTCTCAACTCGGAATTGGACTTTACAAGATCATTGTTAATCTATCTCACTTTGTCATTGCAATATTGATAATTTTCATTTATCAGATGGATTTTTAATTTATTAGTCTTATTTAATAATTATTATTTTGAATTTCAAACTTTTTTAGTTTGTTTAAGTTATTTTAAATTTCGTTTGTATTTTTGAAATTAAATTACATTTAAATAGTCATCCCCAAAGCCCTCACCCTTTCCATATGCCCCATTCCCAAAACAAGAATTTTTTAACTGTCCCCTGCCACCCCAAAATTTTAGATTATTTTGCTAGCACAAAAACCCCATCCCCACATCCCCTCATCCCATTGTCCAAGAGTCTTAAATAACTATACCATTTAAACAAGCTTTCATCCTTGTTGGCACAAGTATAGAATAATACACAATGTCAATGCCTATAGCTATGCCACCCACCACCAAATCTTAATCTCAATCTCACAAGATTATGTAGAGTCATGGCAAGGAGGGGCTACAAATTTTGCGTTCTAGACATAACTCCCTTGCACACTCTACTCCATAACCTCAACCGTAATAGACTAACATTTCAGAGAAAGCCTTGTTAGGGGGTACACGTCCACTCTCGAAAACTTTTACAAAAGAAGTTCAAAGACTTATGAGAAGTGCATAAGTTCGAGGATGGTCAAACCACATAAGGTCAATTGAAAGAGATGATACACATTTTGCATACCCACAACCCCATTTAATCTCTTCTACATATCTTCAACTATTGTAGCCCTTCATTTAAAGGAAATCTCTTTTAGAGTGTAAGAAAATATAGGCCACATAATGGCAAGTACATGTATAGTAGCTTTGTAATGACATAACTCTTAAGAGTTGTAAATGTGCGTTGTTGAAAGGACACTAGAAATGAATCTAAAAACTAATTAAAAAAATCATAGACCATCAGGGGATGATCCGATAACTAACTCCCCCACATAAATGTAAATCCAACTACTACAACTCTCATTTCCATTGCCAGAGTATCTTGTTGGAAATGGTAAACATGTGAGATGAATAGGTGAGGTTAGCTCTACTCGAGACAATTGTTAGCTATGCATTATACATGACACATGTATGTTAAAATGTTAAAAAATAGTGATTATCAAATGACTAAGTAATAAACTTCTCTAGAGACCATTTTCTTCCCTTATGGTTTTTGAACCTTGTAAAAATTTACTCTAGTTTCGTCACAAAATACAGTTGGGAATTATTAGGTTAGAGGAAAAGAGAAGGTTGAAGACACCAAAAATTTACATTCTCCCCGGCTTAAGATTATTTGCGACCAAAGACGACTCATTTACGACACTTCACAATATCGTCCTTTTGACCGTCTTCAATTAATTCATGCCCTTCGCACCCCTCACGTCCCTAAAGTCTAAAAATAATTATTTAATTAATTATTATTAAAATTAATAAATATTCCCCCTCACCCCTCACTAACTAACTAACCACCTCTAAAACTACCTCCTAAAAATCACTAACCTATTCCTAACTAACTTCCTAGAATTCACTAAGTAAGTCTTTTAAAAAAGCTAACCCCCCTTATCCAAACCTAGTTTGTTTTTGCTTTTTACCCTCCTCCCACCTTAACTACTTCGAAACATGCCACATCTAGTTCGGAAAAGGAGAAAATCACCCATCTAACTAACTTAGGATTTCCTGCAATCGCCGACAATTTACCTGATCATCAGCGATCTATAAATATGTGCATTCATATCTCCTTTGGGGGGGAGAATTCTCACGCATTGCAGGTACATTGTGCTTCATTTCCGCCATACTAGAGACCATTGTGTTCTTCATCAACTTTCACTAGTGTTACGTTGCTCCAGAGTTGTCACATTAATCAGCCAATTGCTCGTTTTCGTCACCAAGTCATCTCCCTTCGTTTGTCAACCAAACCATTCTCTTACGTAAGGTAATTTGCTTGTTTTTGTTCATTTTTAGACATTGTTTGTAGGTAATGTTTGTCCATGTATTTATAATATATCATCAAAGCTCTGAACTTACCTTAAATGATAGCTTGGTAGAGTTTCTTACCTCTGTTTTAATAAGTTGTTAAAACTAACAACAATCGCTAGCGATTTACCTTAATCGTTGGCGATTCTTGTGTTATTTTGTTTTTTTCACACTTTTATGCATAATCTGATTTAAATGTCTTGCTTTTTCTTGTTATTTGCTAATATTTTGTCCAGAATATTTCTCTCAGATGGCATTAGGTGGCACTAATCATCCCACAACTGACTTTGGCGCTTTTCCTATCATTCGGCATCCTCCATGATCTTGAGCTCTACGCAATCCAAAACACACCCTTCAACAGTCTAGAGGCTATTTTTGCAACAACTCAGCGCATCCGAGAAGCTACCAAAGCATTCTGGGACGTGTACAATGAAGCCATAAGACTCCATGTAGATTTTGCATAGTACGAGTATCATTTCGAGGTTGGCTTAGACTTGTCAGAAGACCACAACATAGTGCCTGGAGCTGAAGACCACAACCACATCAACATATCTAGCACCGACATTGCACTCTCTCCTTTTTGACATCCCAGAAGAGTCCTTTGACTTCTTTGCCGAGGATTACATTTCTATCCCTGATTCTGACACCACTGTGGGAGAAGAAGTAATTGATTATGTAGCATCTAACGTGTTTGAAAATCTCTATACAGACCAGAATCATGATTTACGGGTCTAGATCATGATTAATGTTAGCCGTATGTGTATCTAACCTAAATAAGTGGTGTCTAATAATCACATTTTCATCTTATCATCTTTTAGCACAATCATAAATATTAATAAAAGCTGAAGTGTTTATGAGGAGTAACATTATCTTGTCTAAAGTGTGATTTGTAGGTTTGTTTATAGGGAAAGAAGCTTTGATTTATTGTTTTCATGGAGTGTAACAAAACATAATCAATATTGCTGGTATGCTAGAAACTCTGCCATATTGAGGTCAAGCTCGGTTGTTGCCCCTTGAAGTAATAAAGAAAACCCAAGGTAAAAACCATGCTAGACAAAGGCTAGAAGATGTTTCTATTATGCCCTCATGGAACATTTACCATGTTTCATCAAATGCAACCTCCAAGCATTCTACCCGATCAATTCAACCTTTGCAAACACACTCTCAACCTATGCAAATAATTTCGCAATAACAAATACACATTAAAGCCACTAAATTCATAGAAAAAATTGAGCCACACCAATTGAAATTCCATTGAAGTATGATTGAAAGAAAACTTTAAATCATAATAAAAGATGGAACATCCAAAGAAAAAAAACACATGCAATTGAAAATTGGCTCCACATACATGGGAGTTGAACCATTAGTTGTGCACCCTAACTTGGCATCCACGTGGCACATAAATGATGCCACATAAGCATTTAAATTTTTTCTCACAATTGAGTCAGCATATGTTTACTATGTATTTTGCATTTTATGCATTTAGTTGGAGGGAAAGTCACATTGTGAGATGATTTAAAACAACAAATTTGAAATGCATTAAAAAGTAAGTTAGACCTAAATATGTGTATTAGGTATCTTAAAGTTGTAAAAAGTAGTAAATATAGGACCCCTCTCAAGTATTGGGTAATCTCCCCTACTTGTAAAAGTATGGATAGGACATCCTAAGTGAGTAGAGAATATGTTGCATTAGAAATATTTTTGAAATGAAATGGTTTTAATGAGATCAAATGGTGGTGTCCCCAGATTTCACCCTGAAATCTGGGACTACCCATTTGAAAAAATTTCTTTTTTTTAGAATAACGGGTCTTTTTGTGTTTTTATTGCAAGAAGATGTTTGTATTGTGTTGAGATATTCCCAGTGAATCAAAAGAACCAATTTCGACAAATACCTAGATGCCCAAACTCATTTTATCCCTCCGCCAAGTTTTGTCTGCGGGAAATTTTTATTTAATTATTTATTGAATAAATAATGTCCCGTTTGAAGTAAATTGTGCTCCGGTTAAGTTTTGCATGCTAGTATTCACTCATCTCAATAGGGTTTTCACCAGGAATGAATTCAAGGCATTGTTTGCAACTTCTGACAACGCTTTTCACTTTTATTTATTTCTTTTGCATTTTTCTTCGGTTTTCTCCTCGGTTTCTCTGTGAAATTCCCCTAGGTCAATTCTTTCGTCAATATAGTTTGTTTAATTGTTCGAAGCATTTGGAGATCATCTACCAACACAACGCCAGAAGGAATCAACCTCAAAATGCAAGCTTCTAACCAAAAATGATGAAGTCATGCACAAAAAGCCTCTTCCAGGGAAGTCACATTTTCTGAAATTAGTGAGTGTAAGCTACAGGCAGGTGAGAATTTATTACCTATCTTGCAGGGTACTTTTTCCCATGAAATCAAAGTCATTTAAGTTGTGATGGGAAAATTAGAGGCGACAGACAGACGAAATTTTTTTACCTGCCTTGTAGGGTAAAAATTCCCATTATAAAAAAAAGAAAAATCACTTAAAGCACCGATGAGAATTTTCTGCCTGCCTAGTAGCTTAACTTTTCCCATCAGAAGGTTTTATTCACTCAAACAAGTCGCACTTTTTCAAAGGGGGCTAATTTTAATGCAAGTCACACTTTTTGGAAAGTCACTTAAGCTACAGTGGGAAAGTTATAAGCAACAACCAGGTGAGAATTTATTACCTGCCTTGTAGGGTAAAAATTCTTATGATGAAAGTCAAATCACTTAAGTGGAAGAAGAGATTTTTAGAGCTGCGGTGCAAGGTGAAAATTCCTATAAAAAATTGACTTCTTAAATTTAGAATTTATCCATGTCAAAAAATGCGACCCATTTGGTGATTAAACAATGATATTAATGGTATTTATTAATAGCTGCTTTGCCTAATTTTAACGCCCAAGATGAATAGAAAGTCAATGCATGAGGATAAGCCAAAGTGAACTAAAGGTAGCATGCTAAAAATAAATAAATAAAATTTATTTAATGGCAGTCAACAACATGCAAAAATAGACACCCAATTTTGGTGAATAAACATCATTGTTTATTAATTAATTGTCAGGAATAGGGTGGACAATTATTAGAAATAGAATGTTGAGGGTTATATAAACATGGGTTGTCATAGTGAAGATGTAATTAATTCTTTTTGCAAAGGATTGCAACCCAGACAGTTTTGGCACCTAAGGAAGGAGGATTTTTGCATCAAAAAGTGTTTCTCAATGCCTAAAAACTTTAAAGTTTGGCGCCTAGGGTTGGAGGAGCTTGATTTAAGCCTTATTATCTGCATGTTGGTATAAGTGCCCAGGTGAAGTTGAAAATATTTATGTTTGCTTTGCATGCAAACAAAACCTCAAATTTTAGGGCATCGAGCTTTATACGCAAATTTTTGTGATAAAAATCAAGTGTTCATGCTCTAGATTCTGTATTTGTTTGAATTAATTACATGTGCTTATATAAGTAAAAGGAAACTCAAATCAATGTCAGGTACATTGAATATATCTTTTGAATCTGAAGAAGTTATTAGATCTGCACAAATTGATTTAATTGCAAGGGATTTTGGCAAAATTAAAAGAAAAAGAACTCAGACAAAGATTGTTCCAGCCATGATAAAACATGATGAAAGAAAATGATCAGCGGAATCATGCATAGCTTCCAAATTTGTTGAAGTCAATGATATAGACATTGGCCCTAAACCTATCACTGATTTAATTGACAGATTTAGATGTCATAATTACAAAGGCTTCTAGCAAAAATTCATCCTCTTGTTTCTGACATAGCCCATGTAGAAGTCAATGCATGGGAAATTCTTTCCAGGATCTTGTGCATGTGCTCCCAATCTTCCAGTTGAAGCCTTCATCGAATTTACTTTGCATGTACTGAAGAAGAATTGTAAAAGTTTCAAGGATAGAAGGGAAGACAGGTCAAAGGCAATACTTGCAAGCAAATCACAGTCACTTGCTTCTAGATCCAGCTTGGTGAGAATCAAAGACAAAATAGTCAATTATATGTAGAATATGGAAGAAGAACAAGACAAGGACGGTTGCAGCTTTCTTCTTATTTCTTTTCCTCTTTCTTTTATTTTCTCCGACAAAGTAATTGAGCAATCAATTAAATTATAAAACTTAAGTGATTGATTTAAAAGTCGTTACTTGAAGAAGTCAATTACTTGGAAATAGATGACAGACATGCAAAATAGAAGGTTTTATTTTTTAGTTATAAATCATGCATGTCATGTAAAGATGAATTCCAGGAGGAAGATTGCCAGTTTCCCTTTTCATAGCTTCCACATGCGAGAATTTATTTAAAACTTCCTATCTGTAATTGCCCTTTATACACTATAAATAGAGGAAGAACCTACGGATTAAAGAATCAGAATTTGTAAGCGGCACTTTTGTGTTCTAGACTTTGTGCTGAAACCCCTGACAGCGATTTAAAAACAACGGAATAGAAATGAGCATATTTCCGAAGAACTTTGTGTCAACGGTGCACTTTGTTTCTAACTTTTTGTCTTAGATATATTCATAAACTTTGTGTTATTTTAGATCTAGATCTGAAAGTTTCCTTTGCTTATAATTCTGTATGTTAATATCTATCTGTTTTACTTACGTGCATGTGATCAACTCTGTAATCTATTGATTGGGTTGCACATCTTCCCCCTTTCATTCATGTGTTTCTATTATTTTCCCCTTCTTTCTATATTTACTTTCTTTTACAGCTGTTTACTTGCTGCAGAGTCGTATAGCTATGATTCATGAGTTACACAGTTAAAGTAATACCCACAAATAAATATTAGGATATATAACTGACAAAATCTTACACGGAAGCCTCACAGTAAATGAGAGATTTATCTCATGACTGCCTAGGTTTTCAACTATGCAGAAAATCTAGCCAACAAATGGTCTATGGGATCATCAATTACTCTAACTACTAAAAGGTCCGCAAGCCCAACGGTGTTTTTTAAAAGGCGACTCCTTTTACTGAATTGAGTCAACATCTCTGCTAACCGTTTTATTTTGTTTTCCTTGAATTTTTCTATCATGGAACAAACTCTTAATGTTTCCACGCACTTGGCTTGAATATCAGCATATTTTGGACATTCAAGGATGAAATGCTCATTTGTTTCGATTGCCCATGTGGTGCATAAAACACAAACCCTTTCTTTCCACTATTCCTTAGGTGTCCATCTTCTAATTTCACTTCTGAGTCAATAGGAACTAGTCCTTAGCTGAGCAATGAGGATCTTTTCTCTCCATTTAATTTCATCCCCTATATATGTTTGTTCGCCATGTACATGAGTGGTATTGAACGATAAAAAGTAGTGTTTTCCCCTGCTTGTTATTTCCTCCACATCACTGTTTTGAAACTTTTCATTCACATGATGTTTTGAGCAAGGGGAATTTTAATGGTGGCACAAAAAGACAGGAGGTTTAGATGTTCAACTACATGGATTGTTAAAGCAAGTTTAGGGATTCAATGAAATAGATTAGAAACTCATAGCTGATATTTCAATACATGGGGTGAACACATCTCAAGTATCTATTTTCCATTTTAAAATACCTTTAAAGGGGGCCTCGTGATTTCAACCTTCCATGTGGCAAATACGGGTTTAAATGAGATGTGCATGTCGGACATATGACTAGCTTTTCAATGGTGGTAATTTGAGATGTTGACATGGCATCTAACTCATTGTGGGCACCCACGAAGTTAATATTTGCAGGCATTGGGCTCCCTCACCTAGGGATATGTCACACTTTCTTAATGCTGACAACAATTACTGTGTTGGTACCCTTCCACATGCAAATTATTGATTTTAAAGCTTTGTACAAATTTGATGCCACAATATAAAGCCCAAGCATAAACACATATAAAGACACTACAACTTTTCATCATTGGTGTGTTACTGCTGAATATGATGAACATACTGATAGTCAATTTGTTGAGTTTAACTACAAATTGGAAAAAAATCTTCAACTGCTTCTTATGTTGGCCATTTTCATAGATTTAAAGGTCCTTAAAACCCTCATATCCAGACAGCCCGGCCCGCAGAAAACACTTAAAAGAACTCACACCCAGAAATTCATATTCACAAGCTTCCTGTTCAAAGCCTTTGAAATTCATAATCACAAGCTTCCTGTTCAAACCCCTGGAAATTCATATTCTCAAGTTTTACATTTGAATGTTTATTCTCACGCTAAGTAGATTGATGTCACAGCAGTTGGCAACATTCAAATCAGGTTCAACAGAAGATATTAGTCCTCGATCAACTGATTGATCAGCATTCTGAATTCAGTCAAAATTAATCTTCATCGATCATATTTGGCTAGTTTTCAGTACTTTCGTTTATTTTGACTGCCACCAATGCGAGGTCACTAAATTTCCTAGATGATATTGATGTCGGTACAGAATATTTGGCGCTATCAGACTTACCTTATTTTCCTTAATTTTTCTCTCTAAGGCAGCTAACCATCTAGTCTATTAAATATTTCATGTAATTGTAAATTTTTGTAACGCTGTTTAGTTTCTATTATGAAGTGCATTGAGCAAATCTTCTCTTGACTTAAGGCTACAATTTATCTATTAGTCTTGGGGCTATTGTAGATAAATTCTGGTCTGCATTTAAATTGTAACTTTTTGCCAGCTATAAAATATACCGTCTTTTCCGGATTTATGTGGAACATCTCACATCAAGACTCTTTAAGATGACCATAAATTCCAAAAATGATTTTGAAAATCCCAAACAACGCTAAGCAAATGGCTCCTATTGTTCTGCAACCAGAATTTTTTATCATCATCATTACTTTTTAAAGCCACAAGACGCAGTCAAAAATAGATCACTAAGGCAAGGAAGAATAGACTGCTTCAGTGCAGAATAGGGTGCCACCTATAATATGCGAGCACTATGCTATGAAGACAAAGGCCAAATCATAAGTATATGCAATATTTACAAGGATAATTTTCACCATAAGATTCTATCCGACTTGTGCAATCTGAAAACAAACTGAATAACTTAATCAGAGTCTGAAGAAGTATCCATCAATGAATCATCAAAAGAAAGCACCATTTCTGAAAGAGACTCTCCTAAATCCTCCACATCGGCCTTCTGCAAACCCCATGTTTCTAGCAAATGACCTCCAGGAGAACCACTTGCAATGCCCCAATTCTGGAGGTTCTGTAACCTATTCTCCAGAAATGGTAGAATGGCTTTACTGGATCTCAACCTTGTAGCAATGGGAATTGACAAAACATCAAGACCACCCCGTCCTGGAGGTTTAGCAGAGGGACTGGGCAGTATTTCTCCATTCTGACCAATGAAATTCCCAAAAATACAGGGGAAAGGGAATGGTATAGGAAGTGGACATTGAGAGACAGACAAGTGGCAATCTGGCAATCTTCTTGCATGGCCTTCGTGTTCCGGAAAGATAGAGTCTCTTACTTCGGAAATAAAAGCTTGACCTCCCCGTCCTGTAACCAAAGCAGATCGAATAATTTCTATATGTACTAAAAAACAATTTCAATAACCACGGAAGCTATATAAAAGTGCAACAACAAAAAATTTGTATTTATTTTGATGACTGAAAGCCATAACATATTGAATTAAGAGAAATTTGACATTTTGTTTTTGCTAGTCATAAGTTAATCAAATACATCTAAAGATGCGATAAAAACCTGATGCATATTTGCCTGCTAGGACTTCTACCAAATTCTGGTAAAGAATTGTACCCACGCCCTTTGAGATTAATACAAATGAATAGTGACTTTACCTGAGTGTACAGCTCCCTGAATCACTAAGGCTTCAGCTCCTCGTGTATCAGTGGAATTATCTGCAACATTAGGTGTCAATGAATGCAGACTTCTTTCTAAAACACCCCTGTTTTGAACACCTGAAATAAGCAGAATTGTATCTTAGATTCTTAGCAAACCAAACATTGACAAAGCTTCAGCATTTACATTCCAATGGATGTTATTCTTTTTAGTTTCAAATCAAATCGACTGCACAACATTCCTTATGGAAGACCTGCTATAGGAGGTGCTGGGACTGCAGCATCCAAACTTGCTACAACTTGCTGCCTGTATTGATGTGAGAGGGTCCTTATCATCATGTCCATGTCCAAACTGCCGATACCAACTTCTGTGATGTCTGATGGTCTTGATGCTTCCATTCTGAATGGAAGAGTTGCAGTATGAAAAGTAGATGCATAAACCGCACTAGAGTGGAAAGGCTTAGAATCATTGATACAAAGGAACCGAGAAGCTTGGCCTTCAAAAAAAATCAATGTAAGCAAAAGATAACATAACTCATACCTGACAAAAGTAGCTTCTAAAGAATTATTGTTTAATTTGCCCAAAGAAAAAGTCCAACTCAAAATGTAAAATTGCATTGGCAGATACACTTTATATTCAGTATACTCTATGAGTCTGTGACTGTATTACTTTTACTACTGGTTTGCTCAACTTCCTACAGTATTTTACTTGAAGTGTTCAGATTATAAATAGTTACAGGGAGATCTGGCATACAAAAGTTGAGTCAATGTATCCCTTTTAAGAATATATTGTTTTGAAAAAAACAACATGGAGATAGATAAGCTTATTTTCAAGGCACAGTATATGATCTCTCATTTATTTCTGGACATACAGTGCTCTTAACATTTTTTTTCCTTGTTTATGAGATTTTGGAGTAATTGTTTCATCAAATTCTACTGCAGATTCTCAAAAATTTGTGAAACAATTTGATAGGAAGAAGTTTAATCTCTGGAAGCTGACAATGGAAAAAAAACTTTGTGAAACAATTTGCAAGGAAGAATTCTTATCTCTGGAAGCTGACAATGGAAATGCTGTTGGTGGAAGACTTGTATGGATTGGTGGATGGAGCCGACCCAAATCCAGAGGAGACATTATTTTTAGATGCAAATAATAAATGGGAGATTGAGGATGGAAAAACCCGAGCATGCAAGATCCATCATTTTGTTTGATAGCAATATTCCTATAGTCACAAAGATGGATACAAAACAACAGGCATTGGACGATACATTAAAAATGTATGAGACACAGTATGTGAGCACAACCATTCACTCGAAAAAGAAATTTCTTGGGACAGAGAAGCAAGATACTGAGAAATTGGGAGAGTATATGTCTAGGTTCAAACTCTCAAGGATGATTTATCATCCTGCAGTACTTCTGTCTCCAATGAGTATGCTATTATTACTCTTCTGTAAGCACACCTCTTTCTTATGAATGGATTGCATTGACTTGTCCAAGTTGTGACAGACAATCCAACAACATATATAACAAGGAGACTTCTTGAGGAGAGGCATCTACACTTTTTAAAACCCCTTGTGCAACCCCATTGCATTGATCTCTTGTTTAAAGACATAAGAAAGACGACATGAGTGAAAAATGTGGATGAGGCGGCAAGAAATATCATAAATTTCATCTACAATCACCCTTGGATGCTAAGTTTGATGAGAGTGCACCAACAGAAAGGAGTTGGTGCAAGCAGGAGTCACACAATTTGCCACCTTTTTTTAATCACATTTCAGGCTCACTAACATCTCTTAGTAGATATTTGTGAGTGCGCTATGGTTAGAGTCTCTTTATGCTAGGAAGGCTGAAGGGAAACAGGTTGCAAATATCAATTTAAGTGATGTGTTTGCGAAACACACAGATGAAATCCTTAAAGTAACTTGCGACCTAACTATTTTTTATTTATCATTTATTTTATTAGTATTATTTTTTGGTTTCTCTTAATTTTGATTTTAAAATTGCACATTATTTAATTTTAGGTGTTAGACCTTTGGTTAGAGTCACTTGGTAGATTGGGGAAAACACTCAATGGGTTATTTGTATGAGGCCATGGACATGACTAAGGAGGCCAAAGAGAATTTTTGTGATCAAAATAAAAGAAAAAAAATGTTGAAGATCCCTTGGTCTATTGGTGTTGATGTATGGCTTTCAATGGGCCCACAAAGGATTAAGTCTTAATTTTAATGATGTGTTTGCGAAACACAAAAATGAAATCCTTAAAGTAACTTGCAGCTTAACTATTTTTTAATTATCATTTATTTTATTATTATTAGTTTTTGGTTTCTCTTAATTTTGATTTTAAAATTGCACATTATTTAGTTTTAGGTGTTAGACCTTTGGTTAGAGTCACTCGGTAGATTGGGGAAAACACCCAATGGGTTATTTGTATGAGGCCATGGACATGACTAAGGAGGCCAAAGAGAATTTTGTGATCAAAATAAAAGAAAAAAAATGTCGAAGATCCCTTGGTCTATTGGTGTTGATGTATGGCTTTCAATGAGCCCATGAGGGATCAAGTCTTGTTAAGTGCAAGACTTGGAGACACTTGACACGGAGACTCAAATGGTTGATGTCAGGATCATGCCTTGGGTGATTTTGACAGCGTGGATACCCCTTACCCATAGTTGCTTAGCTGAAGGTGTTCATTGCTTTAGATTGTTTGCTTACTTTGCATTGTTGGATCTATATGTTCCCTCTGGAACTTAGGTAGAGATGTCATCAAACTACGTAATTCAGTGCCCAATTGTAAGACACCCTAGAGGTGCTCAATCAAAATAAAATAAAATGTGAACGGAACAAGAAACTCCACCAACATATATATGCAGTGGCCTACTATTTGAACCCTAACTTTTTCTATTCCGATTCATTTAAGGTTGATGAGGAAGTTATGGATGGCCCCAAAACATGCATAGAGAGGTTGATCATTAACGAAGGCCTAGAGATGCAATTCTTGATGAGCTATAGATTTACAAGAGTGCAAAAGAGAGGCTCTTTTCTTCGTAGACATGCATTTGAAGGAGAAACACCCAACATCCAGGTAACAACACATCGGGTCATTTTTTTATAATCTCATTACTCATATATACTAGACTTCTTTCATTTATCCAAGTTTAGTTGACTTACAAAATTTAAAATGTTTTAATGTCTTATGTGCAGATTATGGTGCAAGGCACCAAATCTTTAGAGGCTAACCGTGTGCAATAATGCCAAATGTGAAGCTCTTTTGGGTGTGAATGTAATTGGAAAATGTCTAAAGTTGTTCACACAAAGCAGCACAACAGGTTAACACAACTCAATGACCTTGTTTTTGTGTGATACAATCTTCGTCTTCGTGTGAAACAAGTGGATGGGCAAGAAAGTCACGAGGCAATAGACTCGGATGATACTGATCCATAGGCTGAATAGATTGTTGAGCATGAGAGTCGGGATGAACAATCCATGATTACCGAGGACATCACAACTTTGGAGAAGGAAGCTGAAGAAGCAATAATGTTAGGAGCAGTAGAAGCGTATCTTTGTAGATGATGATGCAGAGGAGGAATCTTTACCTTCCACTTCTAGGGGGCAGAAGACTAGGCACAAAAGATGATATTCATAGAATCATATTAGTATATTTTGGTGCATTGATGACTATAATCTAAAAAATTGAGCATTGTAATTTGTACTCTTTTTTGGTCGAAAACTTAATAGAAAATATACTTATATATTCTCTATATTCAATTCTCATGTCATTTAATAGTTTTCTTACTTATTATTTAAGTTTATTTTATGAATTTATATTTTTTAAGTAGCAATAAATTTGTTGAGTCCCAAGTCTAAGTTAAAATTTTGGGCTGCCGAGTAATTGCCAAGTACAAGTTTAACTATAGCCGATATAACCTAAAGTTTCTATTTTCCCATATTTCTATTTTAAAATTAGGAAAAGACACCTTTCCATGGACCAATGAGAATGCACTTCCTTTGACCAATAGAATTGCACCATTCCCTCATCCCACAAAAAGAAGGAATGGATACCTTAGCTTTTCTACTAATACTTCTCATGTACATGCAATTTTAATAAAAGAATTCACATATAGAAGAATTATTAATAGAACAAGACTCATGTACAGTATAAGTAGTCATGTTAGAAGTATTAATAGGACAAGACACATGTACAATAGAAGTAATAATATAACATGAAAAACTCTTGTCCATGAGAAGTGTTAATAGAAAAGCTAAGGTATTCATCCCTTTTTTTATCGGATAAGGGAATGGTGCAATTCTATTGGTCACAAAAAATGGTGCAATCCTACTAGTTCGTAAAAAGGTGCCCTTTTCTATTTTTAAGATTGCTAAAATAGGAAAATAGAAACTCTAGGTTATATCGACTAACCTAAGTAAGCTGAAACCTAGGTGTAATGGGGCATCTACACCAACATAGATCGCTTAGTGAAATCAATTTGTTTTCTTTGCCCGTTTTTATTTACCATTCACTTGTAAATCAACAAATAACAAATGAAACTTGGTATATAGTATGCTTCCTCTCTCAATTTTTAATATTTTAGTCATTGTTTTGCTGAAGTCAAAGAATAATTATCGAACTACTAGTATTAACCCTAGTTTTGCATGTTGTTTCCTTCACTGTTGGCAATTATATAATAGTAAAAGCAAAAAAGGATTTCATACTTTTAGCCAAAGAAGGTAGCCCCACTGGTACTGTAAGACCGCTAAAAGACGAAATTTTGACAAAAGATATGGCATCGTGAAGTGCCCTTGTCATTGAACTTCTTAAATCATGAAGCTTTGTGTAACTGCTAGGATCTCTTGCAGTATACATAAGAATGGGAGTGCGTGCATATTCATCTGCTACTGATTCAACAAAATCTGCTGCAACACTTGCAAAACCACCAGAATCGTCAACAAGAAATTGAAAACCCTGCAAGCAAACCAGTCCAAAAATAATCAGATTAAAGAAACACAAGAGAACCCAATGCAGATGATGCTACTAGTGCTTCCAATACAAAACTATAGAAAATGCTCTAGGAAAATAAAAATGAAAGTTCTTTGCAACAGCATAAAACAATGATATGAATAGCATAATAGGATTGCGAGGCAAATTTTTATAACAGAGCAGTATTAGATGGCAATAACAGGTAATGTATAATTAAGGGAAGTTGACATAAACATCTAGGTGAGAAATGAGAGTTATTTAAGTCTACTTTATTGGAACTGTCATGACCCATTGTGAATCATCATATTATTACACTAACAATATAAGTATTTTATCCCTCAAGTTCTACATGCAATATATCTATCTAGAATTAATCGGTATTATGAAAATGTATGATAAATTGAAGTGGAAAGAAATGTATAGGTAGAAATGGCAATTATAGAATGGGCTAAACACAATCGTTTCTGTCTACTTCATGAGCAACTGCCAATACCCAATTTGAATGGCCATAATCCTACCCTAACAAGAAAATAATTTTCCATCCTAATTTCTTCTATGCAGCATATCTATCCAGAATTCAGAGGCATGACATTAAATTTTAATTTATATCTAGCCACTGAATAATATAGCTTGTTGTCTTGATAAGTTGGAGCGGTCGGCTTTGCCTCCCTCCCTACCGAGATAATCACGAGAGGGACCCCCCTCCCCTTTGCGGTTGCGGGGCGGTCCCACATGGTGAGAGAGACAGTTAAGATCCGATCAATATCGAGATAGAGAAGGGTCACCATGGGGAAAATGGTGGCATTTTTCCTAATCGACATTCTAATAATATATCTACCTAATTTATGGTAGATGATGAGAGCACAGTATGTGCTGCCTTGAGCTTAAAAAACTAGGTGAAAAAAATAAAAGTCTGCTGTGTGCTGAAACTCACCTTGAGGTCAAGTCTAAGAGTACTAGAAAGTCATGCTCAAAAAATTGCAATAAGCACAAACTCTTTGAAATAATAAACACCAGAGAAATGTTGTAGGTATGCCAAGTGTAGCTTTTGTAGCTAGACTGCACGCAAAAGCCTGGAACCCCCCTGTACCAAGCCTGATACGTTTCTGGTATGGGTACGGGTACGTGCTGGGTACGCTGCAGCTACATACCTGCAGGTCCTTGGTACGTCCCAGGTACGAAATTCCATACCTGGGATATACCAGGGACCTGCAGTTAAGTACCTGTAGCGTGCCCAACCCAAAGTTCTTCCATTTTCAGTTATCAAATTATTTAAAATCTGTTTTCATGTTCCATGAATGATTTTGTATGCTCTCTTTCGTCTAGATTATTCTTCACCCTGTGTGGAGCTGTGTGGAACTTGCATAAAAAATCTTTCAGAATTGTAAAACTGATTCACAAACAAAGCTGTCTGCAAAGCTCTGCTGCCAATAATATAATTTTTAGACTCCTGAAATGTTGCTCGAAGCACAAAGATTTAATATAACTATTTAGTCTTTTTATAAGTCTATATTTGGCGGTGGAAGATTTTTGTCTCCAATCACTTGCGGTGGCTCCCTTTTACTTTTATACTTTATTTTTTCACTATAGACTTTGATAAAGTTTAAAATTGGTATAATTTAAGTTTTTTAAAATATTTTTTAATTAGATTTTTTAATATTTAATTTAAAATATTGTATTAGATTTAAATAGATTTTAAAATTTGAAATATTTTATAACTCAAATGTATTGACGAATTTTTTACCCTGAAGGTGCTGAATTTGTTTCAAATTTTATCCTCACCGAACACGAACACAAATACGAACCTGGTGACACGAATTTTATTCATACAATCTATGTCACCAGGTTTGTATTTGTGTTCGTGTTTGGTGAGGATAAAATTCGAAACAAATTCAGAACCTTCAGGGTAAAAAATTTGTCTATATATATATATAATGTACCATACCTGAGGTTTTAAAATTTTTCTGTTTCAGTGTATTGTACCCGTACCAAAACAGTCTAGTTTTGTAGGTATGTGAAGCGTCTCTGTAGAAATTTAGAGATGCAGTGATTGATCTTGGAATGAAATTGGCACATTAAATTGAGATTATCACTTGAAAGGAATGAATATAAATGGCTACCCTACTTTGCTATAACTGCTATATCATATATGTAGTGACCTGCTTAGTGGCACCCTCCTATATAGCGCACTAGTGCCGTTGTCATATACTTTATTTACCATACAGCTCCATTTTGAATGGTAGAACAATGTATTTTGATTAGTACGGGCCTGTATCATGCAGACTTATGACTGCACATTACAAAAATGACAAGATAGCCATCCTAGATACTTTATTTTGAAGTTTTATGTACTATTCAATTGTCATTATACAGATTATGATGCTTGGTATATTGGATGGCATTAATAGTGTTAGATTGAAATTATAGATAGATATTATACATGTTCCTTCTCTTGCCTGTGGCTGAAGGGTGTCTGTCTTATAATGTGGGAAGCATCAATGTCTACCCAAATAGGGTTTTCAGTAACTGAAATGGCACCATGACTCTGTCTGAAACAAAAATGTCTTGATATTCCATGAACTAAGGTTTTTAAATGTTTGTAACTGTTTTCAGCAGCAGTACTGTCAAGGGTCCGGAATTTAAGCTCTGACTACCACATGACATAGAGCAGAGATGACCATACTGGAATTAGATATATATTGATATATGAGAATGAATATGCAAAAATGAGATGATTAAAATATGGTTGGTTTATAATATCTATGGTTGGTTTATAATATTTTTCTACAACATCAATTAAAACTCAATAATGACATGCAGCTGACATCCTACCTTTCCAGGTGTTGAAGTTATGAACTTATGATCATTGAACTTGTTATAATCATTGAGAAAAAAATTGTTTAGATTTGACAATCTTTTAATTTTTTCAGTGCCAGAACCCAACTTCTAACTTCTGAGGTAAAAAACCAGATTTTACTTCTGATGTTCTACCTTGAAAACAGCAAAGCCATCTCTTCTGAAAACAAGAAAAAAATCAGAAATTATTTCTGGTATCTGGATTCACATTGTTTGTTACATTTATCAAGTTCATCTGCAGTATTTTGAACTTTTAGAACTTCTGACTGTTTTGTCAGACGTTTTACACGGACAGGCATCAGACAAATGACTGATATTGCAGTCTGCACCAATATTCTAATACAGAAAACGGAACCACTTTAAACTGTACACAACAATATGCTATGTCATTTACACAAGTTACAACCATAATTTCTGCTGGCAATAGTGTTGTTTACAAACCATTACAGAGTCCAAACATATTTTTATCGTATACATGGCAACCATTACATCAGCATAATTTACTGTTCTGGGTGGTTGCATATATGCGATAACAATACTGTTTTCAGGAAGAGACATGTTAATGTGTGGAATTTGTAGCTCTGATTTTCACACTGTATTTTTTCTCCATTTACCATTTTCACTTCTAGTTTTCCTACCCCCATTCTTCTCCAGCATCCTCATACTGTTCTCTCCATTTACCATTTTCACAACTAGTTTTCCTCACCCCATTCTTCTCCAGCATCCTTGTAATGTTCTCCCAAATCCAAATCTGTTGATCAAAGGGATGGCATCCTCTTCTTCCTTTCCTCCCTTTAAACCTGCTGCAACTCCAGCATTCTCTTTACCTTTCCAAGACAAAGTGCTTACATCATTTCATTAACAATCATACAAAACAATCATAAAACCCTCTTTAGGAACTACAATGACTAAAAGGCTGTTTTCAGAAAATGGATAGTTCTTCTAAACTCAAGTCTCACTAAAGGAGATGGAATCCTGACTCTGAAAACTCAAGTAAAGTGCTCTGATCAGCAGGTTTGTGCAGACTTACCCTGGACCAAAAACCTTGAAAACATGGCTAGTATGGAACTGGAAACCAAAGGATCAGTCAATATTACAAGGCAGTCCTTGGTTCTACAACAAATCATCTCTGTTCATGAAACCATGGGTGCCAGCATTCAATCCCACTACTTGCCAAACATGGTTACTGTATGGGTCAGAATACCTCTCCTTCTAAGCAAGTACTGGACTGAACATACATCGCAGAATAGTAAATAGAACTGATGAGTCTATTGCTATGTCAGACCTCACTCTCCATCTTGAAGTGCTTCACTATGCAAGGGTATGTGTCAATATCGATTTGGAGTAGTCTTTCTTATTTGGATCCCAAGAGATAACCAGTCGGCAACTCTCTAAATTGTTAGAATCTAGAAGTGTTATATGCGAGTGCAGAAAATGTAAAATACTGTTTCAGACACGAACAGTCAAATGATGATACATAGAAAAGATAATAGAACTGGAACAAAAAAGTTTATAAGTATGTGCATTTTGTACATGCACACTTTCGAGGGAGATGTAGCATTATCTATCTTCCACTAGCTACGTTTATACTCCGATATCTGAGCCACAAGGTTACACGAACTGTTTGCATTCCAATTGTTCCAACGTCATTAGCCATTTTTGGATGACGAAGCTCAAGTGTTGAGGGGCTCTGTTATTTGGACTCTATTACTGAAGTTGTTTTGTAATGCAGTGCAAGTAGAGATCAACATGTTGACAGTCTGTTATGCAGCATCACCCGCAAGAGGTGTGAATTGAAGAGGTGAGCAATGAAGAGGTGCACAACAAGGGTTATGTAGTATTGATACAGACTACTGAGAGATTGCACTAGCACCAACAGCACACATCGAATAGTGGTTGTATGTACAAGCCACCACAAGTCATGAACAATAGCAGCTTTATGTTCCTCAAGCTTACTTATATTACAATCTTCTTTCGTACAGGTAGGGCCTGATACAAGTACCGTTACCCCTACATGATTTACACTATTTAAAGGGCAAGGCCCAGTGGTTGACAATTCATATAACCATTTAAACTGTCTTACAAAGTCTTACTAATCTACTAACCAAAATGCCAACAAAAACACGTACAAAATATGTTGGCCACATTAATTATTGCTTAATCTTTTTGACTGTCTACATCATCCCCTCTTAGATAGTTGAAGTCCTTTCCAACCATACAATAAAAACAGTCCAAGAAGAAGAGGGGAAGAGAAAGACGTCCCTGGATGATGAGTGTGATCTGATCCACTGAAGAGCTCGAAGGAGCAGCCTTCAAATGATGTCCTTGAGTTCTCAAGTCATAGAATTCAAATGTTCTTTGCTGTAGTTGTTTGGTGGCTACTAGCTCTTGTTCCCGTGCATAGTTTACCATATGTACTGCTTCTTGCATCTTGCATCTTGCTTCCTCATTGAGAATTTCCTGTTCAGTTATCTGTAATTTAGCTTTTACCTGCCCTAATTCTTGCTCACATTCTGCTACTCTTCCACTTTGTGCCTGCGTGAATTGTGCTTGCTGGGATTGTGGAAACTAAAAGCGACTCTACTGGTCCCCAATTTCCCATCTCAAAGCTGCCACTTCACTAATTAAACCATCATTCTCATGGTGCATTCATTGTTGCTCGCACATAGAAGCCTGGGGCAACAAGTATTGGTACTTATAGTTACGTGCTATGTTACATAACAATTGAGAACATTCAGCACACGAGAGGTAATTGCCTAAGCAACTTGGATGTGCGTCCATTGTTCATGCATTTCGGGAAGATCCCATGCAAAACATCATTGGCTGATGTATAATTGTGTGAACTCTGCATAGCAATCCTCTTGTATGAAGTTCTAGATACGAATTGCTTCAGTTAGTATCACCCTCACTTGTATAAAACCACTCACCACTTCTAACTGTTTAATTACACTGATATACCCCAGAGTACCTTTGTCATGGAACCTAGAGTATGTAGAACTGAGATAAAACTTCTTAGGGAGTACCACTCTCAAGGGAATGGAAAAAATAATAGAGTAGTCTCTTCCCCTACCTATGAATCCGTGGTGTCTTCCTCTAAGTCTGTTGGTCCTGCTATCTCTACTAGGCTAGTTTGCTCTCCTGTTCTTGTTTAAGCCTCTAAACATACATGTGTTGCCTCTGTAGACTTTTGGGGCTTAATTGGGCTCAAGGGATGCAGTGAACTCTCGGGAACCTCTATTTCCATATTCAGTGGTCCTCCAAATTTGTGTAACCACTTCTTGTTGCTCATCTTTTGTCTAGAGCACTTCCCTTATTGTATGAGTGTCACATATGTGCTTGTAGGAGAGCAACTCAGAAAAGGTCAAAAAGTAAAGTTCCTCAATATGTCCTTTATCCTCGTCCCAATTATCTATTTCCGACCCATCCTCTTCTTCCTCATAAGTATAATGTTCCTATGTTACTTTCGGCTCTTTTGTTACCGTTCTACTTTCATTATACTCTTCCAAACAAATACCCATTTTTTTTCCAACAGAATATTTAAGGCCAAGTTAAATCATATGAATTATCACTTGAGAATTATTTCCCCATGGTAGTGTGTGAACATTGCATCTAAGAACAAACCTATAGCATGTCAGGTCATGTAGAACCCCTTACATGACAGGGAGGGGAATGCATGAAGACTTGTTGACAATAATTCTACCCAATTATATGTTTCGCCTTTGTATAACTCGAGCATATATTTTTGTCATCCACCCAACAATATCTCATGCCCTCGAGGCTGCTAATAGTTGGCACCATATTACATCTAGTACACACCGTCATTCCTCATTTGCCAAATATTCATTTTTTATTACTTTGTGCCCTTTTGCCTACATGTTCTAAATCTCTTCCTTGGTTAAGTCTTTTCTACATGAGTGTTGGATAGCCAAAGTCTTTTTTGTACAGTGGTAGATGAGGGTTTGTGGCCTTGTTAACGGTCAATCCAAGGGAGGGTACCCCAAACACACTTATAAAATCAGAGGGAGTGTAGGTGAATTTTACCTGCTTGTCACCATAAGAAATCATGGAACACTTTTGTCTCTTTACTGCAGTTTGAAACCATGCTCCCCACATAGGGCTCAAAGTCTTTGGGGCTGAAGTAGGGCATTTGGAATATTCTATCTACTCCAGCTTTGCACAGGGATACCTTAACCTCATGTGTATCTGGTTTAATTTCCCAACAAGTTTGTGCATCAATACCTGGTAGGCTTTCCCAAGTGAGTCTTTGGGGTGGATTCGCCCCTAGTTTTATTTTTTTGTCCAGAGTTATTCCCATTTTGCTTCTTTCCACTCCTTGCTTTGTTTAAAAGTGTTGCCTATTAAAGATGTTAGAACCATCTTGTGGTTTGGGTAAAGGTTTTTCTTGGGAATTTTCTTGTCTTCTCTGACTATGACTACCCTATTCAAAAAAATTTTCATACTTTTAAAATAATGGGTCGTTTTGTGTTTTTATTGCCAGAAAGTTCCTGTATTGTGTCAAGATATTCCCAAGGAGCCATATTAGCCATTTTCGCCAAATACCCAGATGCCCAAAATTGTTTTATTCTGTCGTTGGGGTTTGCCTGCGGGAAATTTGTATTTAATTATTTTAAGCCCCGTTTGAGGCAATTTGTGCTCCGGTTTAACCCTGTTGTGATCGTACATATCATTATTCCCATATACCAGTAGGGTTTTAACCAAGAATGAATCCTGGGCTTTATTTGTGACTTCTGGCAACGTTTTGTGTTTTTTGTGTTTTCCCGTTTTGTTTTCTGTGAAATTTCTCTGGATCAATTCCTTTGCCGGTTTGGCCTGATTCTTGGCCTGGAGTATCTGGAGATCACCTATGCACGTTGTGCCAGAAGGAATTCGCCATCGGAGGTCTGGTTCTCTTGGAAAAGACGAAGTCGTGCACCAAAAAGCTTCTTCTGGGCTGGCCGCATTTTTGGAAAAAGGGGGTTTGAAGTGGATCATGGGATTTTTGGAAGCAACAGGCAGGTGGGAATTTTGTACCTGCCTAGCAGGGTACTTTTTCCCATGGAAGCAACGTCACTTAAGTCACAATGGGAAAATTAGAGGCAGCAGGCAGGCGGGAATTTCTTACCTGCCTTGCAGGGTAAAAATTCCCATTGTGAAATTAAAAAAATCACTTAAGGCATTGATGGGATTTTATTGCCTGCCTTGCAGGGTAAATAATCCCATTATGAAAGTCAAACACTTAAGTGAATCATGGGATTTTCGGGCCTGCCTTGCAGGGTAAATAATCCCATTGCCAATTGACTTTTAAAAATAGAAATTCCTTATTCCAAAAAGTGCGACCCCTTTAGGGAAAGAAAGGCAGCCTTAAATTAATTAATTTAATTAATTTCTTCTCCAATTTTGGCGCCCAGGCTTGTGGAAAAGTCAACAAAGGAAAGTGGACAAAAGGAAGTTGGAATTAGACAGTTCTAAAATTAAATAAATATTATTTATTTAATGCAGCCCCTTCATGTCAAAAAGTGCGCCCCATTTGGGAGAGAAATAATATTTTTTTAAGTATTAAATGATTTAATTAATTCCTATTTTCAGTGGCTAAGGTCAAAGCATACTGTGAGGCTTGAGTTAACTGGAAGCAGAAGTCTAAAATTAAATAAATTTAATTTATTTAATGGCAGCCATGAGCATGCACAAAATAGGCGCCCCATTTGAAGAGTAAAGCTTATTTAATAATTAATTAATTGCCAGGAATAGGAAAGACATTAATTAATTATAGAATTATGAGGATTATATAAGCAGGGGCTGCCATAAGGATGAATTAATTAATTCAAAAGCAGAGAAGTGCAGCCCAGACAAAAAGTGCGCCCCATTTGAAGAGGATTTTTGCTCAGAAGGTGTAATTAATGCTGGAAGCTTCCAATTTTGGCGCACAGGTTGAAGGAGGTTGATTTGTGTCTGGATAATTGTTTGCATAAGTGATACAGGTGCTCAGGTGAAGTTGGTAAAATTCATGCTTGCTTTGCATGCAAATAAAACATCAAATTTTGGGGCAGCAGGCTTGAATTATGCAGATTTTTATGATTAAAATTCACTGTTCATGTTCCGGTTGCCATCTTTGTCAGAATTAATTGCAGGAATTCATTACAGGTGCTTTTATAAGAGAAAGGGAGCTTAAATCAATGCCTAATACATTGAACATATCCATCGAATCTGAAGAATTATCCAGATCTGCACCAGTTTTGAAGAATTCCGGCCGAATAAGGAGAAAAAGAATTGTTCAGACAAAGATAGACACAACCATGGCAAAGAGGGATGAAAAAGAGAGCACAACGGAGTCATGCATCACTTCTAAATTTGCAGACATTGGAGACACAGATCTAGGTCCGGAACCTCTTTCCGAATTGATTGACAGATCCAGAGCAGGAAAGACTTCCCTCATGCGTGCAGTTAAAAGCAGTGGAATTATTCGAGCTGCAGCGTTTCCATACACAGCCCAGTTGCCAGAGTTCGTTATGGAGTGTGCTAGGTCTTACCATCCATCATCCAGATCAGTCCGAGATGCTACGGGGAAAACAATAATCCGGTTGGACGCACAGTTCATCAATTATTGTTTGAAGATTCCGGCACGAAAGGTGGTGACTTCTATTAGCATACAGGATGCCGGCAGCAGGTGGGAGAAGCATAGAGTTGACTGCGTGAACATAATGAACAACAGATACATGAAGAAGCCCAGATCTCCTTCCAAGTTCCCAAGAACTCTTCCGCGGTCCAATCTGGTACAAGAGGTAGATGATATTGCCAAATTGTTATGCAGGATAAATGGCGAAGCAAACGCTCACACCTTCCGCACATGGATGTATGCTTTCATCAGGACCATTGAAATCAACAAAGCGGATTCAATAATCAATTGGTCGGAAATCATTAGCGACAACATTGGTGAGCAACTCCGGAACGTGAAGCGTACTTTCAGCTTCAAAATGACTTCCTATTTGGTATACGCAGCAGCCTCACAAGGCATCTTCTCCAAGCTGGATAGATGTGGTGTTCTTTCCAAGGACCCCATTTTCGAGTGCTACCCACAGCTTACTGTACCTGCGTGCAGGAAAGATTTCAAAGTGGTCAATGATGGATTCTTCTACGAATTCATTTGCAGGCTGGACAGGGACCTAAAGGCCAACAGGGTGAGCAAGGAAGCGTGGGAAGTTGTGTCCAGAATTGGCAGTCTCTTCATTCAGTTTGCGGATTTCACATACCTCAGGGTCACCGGCTTTTCTGGAGAACCGGTTAAGCTGCCCAGATATCCGAATGATAGATTGGTCACCATGGAGCTGAGCAGACAACTTGTGGAGATGCACGACCTTCAGTCGAAACGGCACAAGTCTACGGGCTTCTTCCCGATCACTGTGGGCCATTATAGCTGCCAGAGCATTCATAGAGCTCGAGGAATGGAGGCGGAAATGTTCTCTGAGTACGAGCAAGAGTTCTTCCCAGCACGGCTGAACTTCGATCCATTTGGAGTAGCCAGGAAGACGATCTCCCAGGAGTACGCACATGTGCCTTCATTAGAAGATTTCTGGATGAAGTGCAAAAGTGAGTACGAGGTTAGAAAGAAAGATTTCAGCAGGCTATCAGCACGGCAAGTGTTCGACTTTGGATTAGCACGGATACCTGCGGATCTTAAAGATGATGGGACTGTGTTACTTGACACATACCATCAAATGGGAGGAGATAGAGCTGTACTTCAGGAGAACGTAGGGGGCTGCCATACGATTGAGGAAAGGTCTGCCGCCGTTCTGGTGAATACTTCAAACTGGTTGCTGACGAAGGGATACTGCCTTGATGAAGCATTGATGAATCAAGTCACGGGCAACTTCGGCGCAGGAGATTCCCTCAAGAGGAAGCACGGAGGAGAAAGCAGCAGAAGGCCCGAGAAGATGAAAGTGCACAGAAGGTCTCAATCAAAGGAGAAGATCACTTCCACGGCTATGACGTTAGTTCCGGCTTCTCCAACATCCAGTACTTCACCCACTGTTGCACCTCAGCAGGACACTGCCATTCCTCAGTTGAATCCGGCAACATTCATCTTCTCTCCTCAGCCACTCCGTTCAGCACCTGTTCCTGAAGAAACGTTGAAGCTGCAGATGGCAGAGTTTGAAAGAGCTTTGTCTTTGGATGATTCAGAGGATGGCAGCCACAACACTGTAGCAGTTTCTGATGGAGAGGAATCAGAGCGGGAGATAGTAGTACACTCAGCAACTTCTCATTCTCCGAGAAGTAATTTCTCAGAATGGTTGACTTCGCAGTTGGTTCCAGAAGCTAGAGTGGAAATGAACTTGGAGGAACACGACTTGCAGCTGCTCCTGAGTCTAGGCGGAAAAGACAGAAAACCTAAAGTTGCTAAGGTAACTTCAAGGTTGATCATCGAGGAGTCGGGGCAGAAGTTTGCTGAGATGTCAGTTCCGGCGGAAGGGAAGAAAGAGGATGAGCTCACGGCAGAAGACATAACAGTAACCAGAGTACCTATCGGTCAAGCCACCACAGAAGGATTGAAGCAGGATACACGCAGACATTGATAGATGCTCTATTCCTTAGGCTTGACAGAGAAAAGGCGGAGAAAGTTGAACTTCAGAAGCAGGTATCTCAGTTGTGCGAGATCATTGCCAAGGTTGCTAAATCTTCCACTCAGCCCATTTCAGCGCAGAAGCAGGTGAGTGATCATCTGATGCAGGAAATGGAAGATGCAAGCAACCAGGTGAAAGCTATCGACGAATGGAAAAGTCTGATTATTCGTCAAGCTTCTGTACAACTCGGAGAGGTGCCAGCCCGCCTGAAGGTTATGAAAGATGCAACAGATCAGCTGAAGCAACTGGTGACAAGCATAGTAGATATGAACACAGTTGCTGAGAGTAACCTGAGTACTTTGGCCGAAATCAATAAGCTGCCGGGAGAAGTGTTGGTTGCAGAACAGATTGTGCCTGACGGATCAGTTGAGAAGGGGAAGCAGCTGGAGTTTGCAGTATCTTTCCGTTTGGAGATCTGCAGAATTATGCTGCAGAGGATGCAGACACTTGAGAGTATGGCATCGTCTTTGCCAGACAATATCATTGCTTTCACTCATGAGGAAGTGGTCGGAAATGTTACTTCATACACACGGATCATTCCTAGCAGAGTGCCTAATTCCCTGGAAGGGTCTCTTCTGATGGTGCAGGGGAGAATTGATGGAGCTACTAAGCCTTTCACGATGAATTCCATCAGCAGACTGGTGGCACTGCAGTCGGATATTGCGAAGTTCGGGCCAAGCTTGGAGGATGTGGAAGCATGTATCAGGGTATTGAACGAAGGCTTGCTGCAGTTCAGGACAGAAAAGGAAGTTGTGGCTAAGACAGATGGGAAGATGCTGAATTATATGTTCGACAAGTATATTCAGTATCAGAACAAAAAGAAGATATAAATGTTACAGCTGGACTTTCTTCTTCTACTTTCTTCTTCTATTTTCCACGTTCCCGGATGAAATTGTAAAACTTTAAAGTTATTGGTTTTGAAACCATTGCTTTAAGTTATGTGGAACGATTCTATTAGTTAAGTGATAGATGTGTCACTTGAGGAGAAGTTAGAGGAGGATGATTGCCAGATGTCATCTTTACTTCTTGTTTATGTTTCAGTTCAGTTGAGTTTCCCATTTGTACTTTCCCTTCTACATTCTATAAGTAGAAGAAGAACCTTCGGGTTAATGATCAGAATTTGTAAGCAACATTCTTGTGTTCCAGACTTTGTGCTGAAACCCCTGATAGCCACTTGAAGCAAAGGAATATAAAGGAGCAGGTTTCCGGAGAACTTTGTGTCACGGTGCATTTTGTTTCTAGCTTTCTATCTTAGATCTTCTAATAAACTTTGTGTTATTTTAGATCTAGATCTGGAGTTGCCTTTGCTTATAATTTTGTGTGTTGATATCTATTGGTTTCTTCTATGTGCATGCAATCAACTCTGTTATCTATTGATTGGGTTGCACATCTTCCCCATTTCTTCCCTGTGTTTTATTATTTCCTTCTTCTATAAATATTTCCTTTCTTAAACAGCTGCTTACTTGCTGCAGAACTATACAGTATGGTTCATGAGCTGAATAGTTAAAGTAAAACCCCCATATAGATACTAGCATATTTTAATTGACAAATCTGACACGGGAGCCTCACCGGTAAATGAGGGAGATTTATCTCATGACTGCCTAGGTTTTCAGCTATGCATCCATAAAGGAGTATATCTCCTATCCGGCGACTTTCTCCAATATAGAGTCTGTAAAAGCAATTGGAAATGGGTCATTGATAGTTAATGCACTCACGTTGTTGGAGTCTACTCATATCTATATTTGTTCCGACTCTTTCTTCAGGCTGATCAGTATTGGGGACACTCATTCACTTGTTTAAACCCGGAAGATTATACCTTCTTCCCAAACCTTGGTAGCATAGCTCCAGTTCATTCTATGTACTCTCTTTCATATTGGCTGAGCTCTTGGAACTAGCGAAATTCTCTGTACACACATCTCTGATGGTACTCCCTTCAATTCTTTATAGGTCCATGCAAACACATCCTTGTATTCCAAAAATATTTGAAAACCCAAATCCTTCAACACTACGTTCCAATTGTCCCCTCTCATGATCATTTATGGCTTGTCCTTGGATCCAAGATTCACCTTGACTGTTGCTGGTTCTTTGTATTTCATATCTACCCCTCGAAGTGATGGGATAGTTCTTCATCTATCTTTGCATTACCCACTTTGAATTCCATAAAATCTAGAGGGTAGGTCGAACATAGCAAAGGGGGTTGAGCCTAATTGGAAACTATAGTTGGTTCCCTTCTTGGTTTTTAATTGACTACCATGGACTCTTCACTTTTTTCTATTTCCATAATCTCCACGAAGTTACACTTAGGATGGAATACTTCGTAATCATCCACCTGGCAATGGAAGAGACCATTGAGGGAACTTGTTTCGTCCTCAGAGCATGAGTGTAATTCCAATAGACCCTCTTTATTTGGTTCTATCGAAGCTTGACTCACATGCCCCGAGTGTTTTTCCACCATCTTTTGTCTTAGTGCCTAGAAATTCGTCATTAGATGAGGTTGCCTCTTCACTCACTGCCTAACTCTTCAATTCTATGATGTATCTTTGGCCTTTATTCTCAATTCAGCATAGACTCTTCTTCTAATTGTGGTTTTCCTGGGATACTATTAACCAACCTCAGCACAATAAAGCATCATAGGCTTTCTTCTTTTAGGAGATGACTAATAAATTTCAATATGAAAGGTTGGGTGTCAATGATTATGTTTGAGCCATGAGGACTCCAAGCCCATGTATCTCGTTTTGGTCAGCTCCTACTAACTGGAAGGTTGGTGGCCAGATAGTGGGCTCCCTCCAAGTCTCTTCCAAGTTTCTTTTGGAATCACATTGACTTTGAACCCACCATCAACAATAGTATTGGTTAGGTTCAAGCCCATAGTCTTTATGTGGACGGGGACCACAGTAGGTATTCAAGCTAAGTGCATTGTTAGTAGCATTGGGTCAATTACCTAGTCTCCTAACCAAGGGGGTTTGAGAATGTGCTTTGACTATTCCCCCCTGCATCTTCTATGTTATTGTTCTTCCTTTGGATACAAAGTTTTTCAACTCGTTATGTGTCATCATTGTCCTGTACAACAATGGTGAAGACATTACCGTACTCTATAATGATTTGTAGTAGGTTAGCCACTTTGATCGAAATAGTGTTTTGCAACACTTCCCTCGCAATCCCTTTGTTCAACTTGAGTCATTTTGTTTGTGTTCTTGTACTTTCCTAGGAAGGTCTCTTCTATGCCTCAACAATTCATGCTTTCTTGATACAAGGATCTAGATAATTTCTTTCTTTCACTTTGCCTCTAATGATTGCAACTTCTTTATTTCTTACGTCGATCATGTTGATGGTTGCTTGTTCCGGGTAGTTAGCATCCTTGTGATCTCTCGGACCACACTAGGAACAAATACGTCCATTATTGATTAGTGGCACAATCTCGTGCCAAGTGACTCCATCAGTTGCACTTTTGACATTAGACCATTGGTTGACTTTGGTCATCATACTGAATGCAGCTAATCTCACCCCCATATTGTTTTGGAGTCTTACATTATCTCTTTCCTTTTTGTATTCTCCATGTGATGGCCCCGACGATCCTCCCATACTGTCTTGGGGTTTCTTCGAGGTAGTAGGTGGTGTTCAAGGATCCCCCAAAGTAGAAAGAACTTGAGCACTTCTAATTTTTAAATTGAAGGGGTAATTTTTCACATTATGGCCATTGACTTGATAGATGTGATAAAATTAGTGTTCTTGAACATTTGTTCATTGTGTCCCCTTATTTTTTGCAATCAGTGCACCACCTTTCCTTCTTCCTTTTCTTCGTTCAATTCTCTCATCATCCTGAGCATATCCCTCTAAAATGCTTCTACAAAACCTAGCTCGAAGTCACTAGAATCAAAGTCCTTTTCACTCCTTGTTGGCAAGGATGATGTTTTATTCTCACTCTCAATGTCCATTTCCTAGTTATAAGCATCCTTGTATGACAAAGGTGGGACCGCCTTCATTAGCAACACACAAAATAGTGGTTGTATGTACCCACCTCAAGAAGTCATGAACATTAGCAACTTTTTATTCCTCAAGATTACTTCTATTACAATCTTCTTTCATACAAGGAGACCCTAGTGCACGTGCCCTACCCCTACAAGACTTGTGTTATTTAAAGGGTGAGGCCCAATGATTGATGGTGTATACAACTGTCTCATTAATCTATGGCCAAAATGCCACCAAAAACACATACAAAATGTTGGCCACATTAATTATTACTAAAAATTTAATCATCTATAGGCTGTAAGATAAAAGGTGTGAAAAAGCCTTGGGAACATATACAACCAATCCCAAAGCGCTTGTGCTACTAGGTCAGTCGCCCTTTCTTGAAAACAAATGGTGGCACTTGCATTTAGTTTAGGAAGCACAAAAACTTATCTTCTAGTTGAACCTTGGTGAACTATCTTCCTTCATGAATGAGTTGATCATTCCTGACAACATTATATAATGCCAAAGAACATATCTATGTGTGCATTGTCTCTAAGGCCTAATATGCTTTTACCACATGAAGTTGATCTATTGTGGACATTAGAATTCTCAAGGCAGAATATGCATTTGTATGGCACAATCTTCTTAAGAGTTAGTGCCAGCGGATTAGAGCACAAAATCACTTTAGGAATTCTGCCTCTCTTACTGCCCACTTATAAGAATATACTCTGAGGATTGGCTATGAACACACCTTGCATGAATGAATACCAAATGATTATATCACAAACATCAATTGGCGCTACATTACATACTAGCTCCTCTAAAAGAATGAATAGCTTATGTAATGGCCCTTTCTCAATACTAGTCCTCTTTGAAGACCTTGAGACCATTCCACTTCCCATGAGCAAAAAGTGAATGAGCAAGGGGAGTTAATGTTATGTTTTTCAATTGATTTTGTGAATTTTGCATTCTTTTTAAGTAGTTTTCTAAGCATAGTCAGGTCGGCTGGGAAAGAAGAAAAGCCAATGTAAAATTAGAAGGAAAAACGAACTATTATTTCCCCATGAAGGTCGGTCATCCTTAGAAGGTTATATTTGGCTTTTGGGACCACATCTAGCAATAAATAGGGGTCGCTTGGCGTGGAAAGGTTATGCATACTTTTGGAAATTATTTCTCTTGGAGTTGGAGCATGTTTGTTTTCTCTCTCTTCCATTGAGGACAAAAACCCTCTTGGAAAACCTATTGAGAATGAAACCTCTTAGTAGTGGGCTGGTTTGAAGACGAAACCCCTCAAGCGTGCAACAAGGTGATCTCTTAAGGAGTTGTATTCAGTTTTGAAGACATTTCTAGCCCCCTCTTGGGGTGGCGACTTGGCCTAAGGTGGTGTTCAGGGTCTTCTAGGGCACAACTACAAATTCAGCCACCATTGTGTTTCTCCTGATTTTAGCTGACGAAATCTTCATTAATACTTCATTTTGGGGCTTGGAAACCCTCCTTTCCAGTTATTTTTGTAAGGGTGTTCACAGCTGTTATTATATTTAATTAAATAACTTCTAGCTGGGGGTTGAAGGCTTATTTCTTGGTTTATATTTGTTCTAAAATATTTCTAAGGTTCCCTACATGCTTTGGATGGTGTAAATGATGCATTTTCCTTGCTATTGTTACAAAAAATCAGACTGTTGTACTGTGCTATCATAAATTTCAGTTGGCTGTTATAAATTTCAGTTTACTATCTATTGGGATTTGTGCAATTTCTCTTTTGTTTCAGTTGCAGCCCGAAAAGGGGCATTACAGCGGTATTAGAGCATAGATCTTCCCATCCCGAGGTATTCATGCAAGACGGTGACAAAGAATACACCTACTATCAAAGGAGAGTGAACACAGATTGGTGAACTAGGTTTTTACCAAAGAAAGAAGAAGTCATTCTGAAGGTTGAAGCACGACATTCAGTGGGTCACAACATTAAGGCCAACTATAAGGAGTATAGGGCTCTTCCAAAGGAGATTCGTGATGCCATTTTGCTTGCAGAGTTTATAAGAGTGAAGAAGGGTTGGTCAAGGTCTGAGCCTAGACCTTAAGTACCACAAAAGAATCTTCAACATGACTTGGGGAAAGTGACACTCTCCATATTTGATGGTTCCAACAAGGGGACAATCGATGCATGGATGAAGATGCTAGGATTAAACTGTAGACCTCAAGAATATGCTAAGGAGCCAAACCCGGGAGAATTTCTCTTGAATGAAGAAAAAGAACCAACAAAGGTAGCGGATACATCAATACTTCAAGGGGGTTTTGAGGGGGAGTCCCAAAAAGACCATGTTGAGGGGCATGCATATGATAAAAGAGCTTTACTGGTTGCTAATGTTGATTTTCAGCTAGCTGGAATTTCTAGAACAACATATAAGAAGCGAGTTAATGGTGTTCATGACTCTAACAAGAACTATGAAGATGCTCCATACATTGTCAACAAAGTAGGGGTGAAGTCAAGGTGGAAAGAGTTTCACTTATTGAATATGAAAAGTCAAAAGTGAAGGAGAACGTTGATGTAATGTCCCCTTTCCTACGCCATAGGCCTAGGGGCCAACTCGAGTCCAGGCCTTGGTCATACCCAAGGGGTTATGGACGCTGTGAGCTATTGGGTATGAATATCTAGTCCAGTTATAATTTTCTGTTGACAGGAATATAAAATGCCGTCGAAGGGACTAGATGTTATGTTTAATCGTTGGAAGGGGCCACTTAACCCCTAGTGTTCTAATTTTGCGTTGGAGGTCACCTTTTGGACCATGGCGACTTGAAAGGGAAAAAGTAACTTTGAGTTACTTTATTAATTTGGTCTTCCCTAGGGGAAAGTGCGACTTGGGCTTTTTAGGGTTCCTTGGCATGGGAAAAGTTATAAAAGGAGTGGAGGGGTGAAAAGAAGATCATTCATGCATACACTTATATTTTCTTTCATGTACAACTGCTATTTGCAAATATCTAGCTTGTGGAGTAAGATCCCACGGGAACACTAGCTTCGATGGTGAGAGATCTATCCCTAGCTAGTAGGGCACTCTTCGGTGGTGAAAGATCCACCCTAGTTTGTCATTTTCGGAGCTGAAATCAGGGTTGTTCTTCAGAGATATTTTCAGAGGGTTTCAGTGAAGGGTTTTGGAAGATTTTTGGGGCTTTTGTGGAGAAAAATCAAGGGTTTTCAGATCTGATTTGCTATTGTGGAGTTTATTCAGATCAGGTTGTCAGATTCAGAGTTTCAGAGGCTTGCTAATGCAGTTTCAAGTCCAGAAAGAGAAGACAACCATATTCAGTGAGAGAGATCATTTATTTTATCAGTGGAATTTCTTGTCATTGCATGTCATTGCATGGTGATGCATGTTACTTGCATGTTGTTGCATGTTACTTTAGTTGCAATAAAAGTGAAGATATTGGTTATTTTCCGATTTTATACCTTGCTGCCTTAACTATACCTTGCTGTCATATTTTTCTATATACTGCTGTCATAAAATCAGATTTTTATTTGTGAAAAATTTGGTTGAAAATCTTGAATATAAAATAAATCCGGAAAGGTGATATTTCAGTTGATCCTAACTCAAAAATTATGAGTCACAAGGTTGGAAGTGCTGGAGATATCTTAACAAACCTTCTTCCGACAAGGGAAGGTGAACAAATTAAAGATGAGAGTGTTTCAAAATTGTTGATTCATACTATGCCATTCTAGATTTGTTGTCATCATGGGCAGCATGATGAAAAGGATAGCCATACGCAAATGTGTGGTCATCATGAGAAACGATCGCAAGGAGGGGAGAAAGTGAAGGACACATGGAGTAGTGAAGAGCACATAGGTCCTTTCATACAATTTCTAAATTGTTTGTACAGGAAAGTTTGGGAATCGGGTGATCTTTTGAGATACAAGAAGGATATGGGCTTTGAAGAGTTCAATATTACTATTTCTAATGAATTCTTTATCTCATGGGTTAGAAAAGAGGTTCTTGAGCAGTCCTATAAAGTATGTTATGTATTCTAATGAAGTGGTGGGAAATCATTGCTCACAATTCATGGGGCACTCCTTGGAAACAAATCCTACACTTGAGGACAAGGCTATGAAGGAAGTCACCATGGTTGGGGCAGCGAGATGCTTGATGGATGAGCCATATGGTCTTTGTGTTTATTATCAAATGCTTTCCATGCAACACAATTTGGGGTTCAATAATATAACTCAAAGATCACTAGCGGAGAGTGGTGTCCAACATGTCATGGAATTGAACATTGGCTGTCATTCCTCAAGGGCTGATTGGAAATCTAGCTACAAGCAGAAATTGATTGCCGTGCACGTGGTTTCAGTCATTAAAGTAGTTTTCAGCTTATAACTGTTGTTGAAGAATTTTCAGTAAAGGAAGAGTTGTTTCCAACCATTGGATCACTCACATGGCTGATTTTGGCGAAAGATGTCATGTATGATAGCTGCTGTACCAATATTTTATCTGTTGCCAGCAACAGTACCACCCCCTTTTACACTTGTATGACAGTCATAACAATGTTGTTAGTCACATGGTGTGAAGGAGAACTCAAGGAGAACGTGTTTCTTCAAATGGGCTTCACTATTTCGAGTTGTACAACTATTGTCATTCATATTTTTTGCTTGCCCAACATTGTACTTGTAGCCATACAAGTAGTCTTAGCTATACATAGGAGTAATCTTCAATTTGTTGATGTTGTTGAAGCTTTTTCAGTCCCCATATGGTTGATTCCAACCATATCTTTGTCATTTTTGAATTTCGCGAAGAATTTAAAGTATGGCAGCTATTATCCCATTCTTTTTGCTGTAGTTTGCATTAGAACCAGCCCCTTAACTCTTTTTATGACAGTCACAAAAGTGTTTTCTGTCACAAGGTGGAATGATTTTCCTACCATCAATGAGGGATTGTTTGCTACTGTTTTAGGAGAGTTTCCGGCCACCACAAAGCTGATTCTGAGTCAGAAATTACAATGGTACAGTTACAACCATGCTTGGAGCAGCATGAATGGACCTTTAAGAATCCATCATACGAAGGGGAATTTCGAGAAGAATGCAAGCAAAGGAAGAAAGCTAGTCCATCTATCTATGAGGCATGAAGAAGTAATGTTGAATGCTCTTGTTTTTCTTAATAAGTTTGTTTCATGCGCAGGTACAAGAATAGAAAAGGAAGAGCAGCTGAATTTATCTCCCACCCAAACAAATGGTGGAGCATATGGCTTTGTTGCTAAAGTTGGAGAGTTTTTAGCCCTTGTATGGCTACCTATCGCTTCTACATCAATCATGTTATTGAAGCTTGCATGGGTTTGCCATATTTATATCATTCCTGTATTGTTGGTCATAATATTTTCAGTCATAAACAATTGTACACTTGTGCAATTTAAGAAGATTTTCTTGCATGGTCATGTTAGTGGAGGGGCTCCACTATTAAAGACAATCTTCCCAGCCATCCTAGTGCTGATTTGGATGGAATTCCAAGAGACTTGGTGTTTATGACTTATTTCCAGCTCGCATGGAAGTTGTGTTGTGCCATGCTTTGGAGGGATCAGCCCACAGTAACATTATGGGACCCATTGGAGCTCAAGGCTATAGTCATGAAGAAAGTGTATGGGGCCCTTCATCACAAGAGAAGAGAAAATGGGTACCTCGGGGGCACAGTAGTGAGCACTTGGGGCAACCTTTGGCCTCAAGGGAGTGTATGCAAGATATTCTCATGCTTTGGGTAGAAGGCTTCATTAAGGAAGAGCATATAGATGTGGGTGATGGATGGAGTAGACTTCATGATAATTGTTGGCAAAGGTTGTTCGACTTGACATCTATGGGATTTAGATGTTTTGGTTATCATAGTTTGATGGTGCTTGGGCATATGAGCTTGTTTTGGCAAGAGCTCTTTAATTTGACAGGTACAGGATCCAAATTATTGGAACATCCAAGTTTTGCAATTGTTTGAGGGAAAACAATTTTGGGAGGGGAGGACTGTAATGCCACTTTCTCAATGGTAGTCCTATTTGAAGACTTCGAGCCCTTTCCACTTCCTGTGGGAAAAAAGGGAATAAGTAAGGGAAGTTAATGTCATGTTTTTCAATTGATTTTGTTAGGTTTGCATTCTTTTTTAATAAGTTTTTTAAGTATAGTCAGGTTGGCTGGGAAAGAAGAAAAGCCAATGGAAAAGAAGTAAAATGAAACTATTATTAATTTATTTCCCCAAGAAGGCCGGTCATCCTTACAAGGTTATATTTGGCTTTTGGCACCACATCTAGCTATAAATAGGGGTCGCTTGGCATGAAAGAGGTTATGCATACTTTTAGAAATTATTTCTCTCAGAGTTGGAGCATGTTTGCTTTCTCTCTTCCATTGAGGATGAAAACCCTCTTGGAAAACCTATTGAGAACGAAACCTCTCAATAGTGGGCTGGTTTGAGGACGAAACCCCTCAAGCTTGCAACAACATGATCTCAGGAGTTGTATTTAGTTTTAAAGACATTTCCAGCCCTCTCCTAGGGTGGCGACTTGGCCTAAGGTGGTGTCAAGATCTTCTAGGGAAAAACTACAAATTCAACCACCATCGTGTTTCTCCTAATTTTAACAGTTGGAATCTTCATTTATATTTCATTTTGGGGCTTGGAAACCCTCATTTCGAGATATTTTTGTAAGGGTGTTCACTATTATTATATTTAATTAAGGAAATTCCAGCAGGGGTTTGCAAGCTTATTTCTTGGTTTATATTTGTTCCAAAATATTTCTAAGGTTCCCTACATGCTTGGGATGGTGTAAATGATGCATTTTTGGAAAGATATTGCATTTTCCTTTGTAATGTCCCTTTCCTGGGTCCTAACTAAAAACAATAGAAAATTGCACAAACCCCAATAAATAGTAAACTGAAATTTATGACAGCCAACTAAACATTAGGACAATAAGGTGCAACAGCCTGAAATTTTGTAATGGTAAGAAAAATCCAATATCTCTTCAAAAATGTATCATTCACACCATCCAAAACATGTAAGGCAACTTAGAAATATTTTAGAACAATTATCACAGGAGCCTCACCGTTAAATGAGGGAGATTTATCTCATGACTACCTAGGTTTTTAGCTATGCATAAAATCTAGCCAACAAGCTCTAATTTCAGCCATGTTATTTGTGGAGATACCCAAATTTTTAGCAAGCAAAAACTGGACCTCTCCATCTCTATAGTGCCCAATAACTCCCATAGATGCTCTGCTTGGATTACCCCTAGAAGCTCCGTCAGTATGAATTACCCCATCAAAAGTTGTTATATCCTGACCTTTGTTGGACTAAATGACTATCCTTTCATTTTTCTTATGAAAACGTGGCATAGTGGCACACTGGGGATCTAAAGATAGTTGTTGAAAGATATGTTGCCATTCTTAAGTTGGTTGTTCAGGTATAGAAACCTTATGTTTAAGGCTCTCACTCAAGTTACTTTTAATCTTTTCCCATACATAAAACTTCTTTGCAAGTTTGGCGAAATATTCTATAATTCCTCTCTTTCCACGTGTTCCAAAGGAGTAAAGAGATGCCACTCCACACTGCTAGAAACAAATTTTGCCCTGTGGGAATTGCTTTCTTCCAGGTTTCAGTTATCTATGTCAGAGAACCCAAACTATTCCATTGCATTTTAAACAACGAAGCTAGCTGTGTGTATCGAACAGAAACCCACAGGCATTTTGAAAAAGTTAGCAACAGTCCTTATAGTCTGGTTTTTGTGAAGAAATTAGACATACACACTATTCCAGCAGTTCTATTATTGTAATCCTAGCTTGTACTTGCATATCTGAATAAAAAGCTCCATTTTGGCCGTCTCATATCGCCTGTTTTCTGAGTTTTCATCGTGTTTATCAAGGTATTGTATTGCTTTGTTGTGGAAAGTCTTCCCTATAGTGTTGTCCCTTACCTTTAATGATGACAACAAATTTTGACCTTTGAATTAATTTTGCAGATTAGCCTAGAGTTGCAGCTTTTGTGACCTTTAATGATGACAACAATTTTTGACACACCTAGTGGGACCAATTATTCAAAGAATTGATGATGGTTCAACAATTTGCAAAGCATAAAGTATTCAGAAATTAGCATCTGGCGACTCCAAAGGCTTCTATAGACATACAGGTTGCAAACTAGTAAAAGTTAATGCCAAAGGTGACCAAGTCAAAAGCTAAAGGTATACCATTTGAATTTATTCAACTACCTTTATATTCTTATAGAAGAAGTAGATTTCATAGATCTTCTCCATATTTTTCCATAACTAATAAGCCAAATCAATTCCTTAAAATCCCAGAGCTTCCTGTCCTAAACTTTCTAATGGCTACTCCTAGAGTTGAAGCTTCTGTGACCTTTAATTATGGCATCCCCTTGAATATTGTTGGATACAATGATATCCATACTTTCGCATTGAAGAGTTTACCATTCTTTACCGGTTTAACTCAAACCACTATTGTAGAGCACATTAGAGACATAACAAATCTTTGCTCTATTTATAGTATCACTCAGGAGAATGTGATGATGGGACTTCTTGCAACTTCCTTAAAAGATAGAGCCTTGCAATGGTACTGAAATCTGACTGTTAATTATATCAGTACTTGGGATCAATTAGGAACAACCTTTTGTAACCAATTTGAGGATAAATCTGACCATCTTTCCCTGATTGAGGAATTGAGTACAATCAAAAGAGCCTCTCAAAAGTTTATGGCTGATTTTAATTTGAGATTCCAAATAATTTGGGAAAGAACTCTCTGTACCATCAAGCCTTCAACAAAGCATGTTTTTTTGTATTATTTAAGATCTTTAAACAATGATATCATTGTCCTAGTTCAATCCATGATGGATAATTCAATTCCTATTTCCTTTGATCTAGCTATTAGAGCTGAAAATAACCTCATAGAGGTTGGAAAAATAGCACCTAGACCTCCTATGCCTATCTTTCCAACTATTCAGCCACCATCCAACCTCAATTCTAATAGTAGCTAGCCCAACAGTTGCTAGTCCAAATCAACCTTCAGAGTTAAGTGAAATCAAAGGAATCTTGTAAGCTTTTAGGAATAAATTTATATCTATTGAGAGATAGCTTGCTCAGCCTTAAAGAACATATCAAGCTCCTTTTCAGTCTGTTAGACCTTCATATCCAGCATATCCTACAAGCAGATTTCCAGCCATTAAAGCTGATCCTAATGCTCCTACATATATGGCTCTTGTTCTAGTACAAACTAATCTTATTCAGGAACCCTTTTGGTGTGCTCCCTGCAATCATTCGCATGATCTTTTTTCTTGTGCTAATGGAATGTTAAATCAAGCTTTAATTGCATAAGGGATGATTCCACAGCTTACAGCAGTTGAGGCTCCTCCTCAAGGGGATTCTACTACAGAAGCACCAAAGCCACCAGAGGCAAATCTGGTAAATTGGCAGCAAGAGAATCAACATACAAGGGTATATAAAAGAAAAGTAGTAGAAGAACCCAAGGAGGTAAATAATTTGCATGGTTCATCTCCTTTATTTTTGATAATGCTAACAAGGTTACTGTTGCCCCTAACGTGGAAAAAGTACAGAAAAATCATATTCATAAGGGCAGATTGGAGGCACAAAAGAGCCAAGAGAAAGACGCTGAAAGGGTGCCAAAAAGTCAAGCAAAAGGGGGCAGCTCTTCCGTCAATATCATAGATCAAATGAAGAAGGCTCACGTGAACATATCCATGTGGGATACATTGACCATTCCGGGCCAAAAGGGCATGTTACAGGATGAGTTGGCTAAGCTATCACTTACAGAGGGTCATTCAGATAGATCAAATGCAGTACTTGCCAATACAGATCAACCCTCCAAGGTTGATTTTTCGGTTAAAAGAGTTGGTAAGCCTCATTTTTACCTTTCTTTGATCATTGGTGATTATTTGGTTCATAATTGCATGGTTGACAATGGTGCTAGCAGTACAGTTATGCCTAAACAGGTTGTAGATAAGTTGTGACTCAAATATGAGCCACATGACCAAGGGGTCTTGCAGTTGTATAGTACAACCACTAAAATAGTTGGAATTATCAAAGATTAGACGTTGGGCTTGCATGCATGTCCAAGTCTTCCAATTCTTCAGGATATTGTGGTTGTAGATCTACCTCCATATTTTCCCTTGTGTTTATCTAGAGATTATACTACTAAGATTGGAGGTTATTTATCATTAGATTGATCTTATTTGTTTTTCAGAACAAGGTATGGCACAACGGTAACAATCAATTTTGAGCCTCTAGCTAAGTTTCATATTGAGCCTTTTGTACTAAGGAAATCATCCAAATGATCATGATTCAGATCCCCACTCTGAGAGCATACCAGATCTACAATTGGATGAGTGGGGAATTGATCATCATAGCTTTGATCCTTATAAGCATGCAGAAGAAACATACATCAGAGAGGCTGGTTTGGGAGTTTATTGCATGCATCAAAAGGATACTTTTCTACCATTGTTGGTCAAAAATGATGAGATTGATGCAGGATTATGGAGTTTGTACTTTGATGGCTCTAGAAGCAAGAATGGATCGGGTGGAGATATTGTTTTGATATCACCAAAAGGTCAAAAGTATTTTTCTTCTATTCGTTTTCAGTTTAGTTCATGCAATGCAATTGAGTATTAGGCACTAATCCATGGTTTACAATGGGCTAAGAAGAAGGGAATTAAGTACCTACATGTATTTGGTGATAGTGAGTTGGTTACAAATCAGGTGACAAATCTAAACATTGCAAAGAATCCTTCAATGAAGTTATATAAGCATAGAGTATGGGATTTTGTAGAAGATTTTGATGCATTCAATATTCAATCAATTCCTAGATCAGAGAATAAACAAGTTGATAGATTGGCACTTGTAGGGGCTGATTTTGACATTCCTAATGAGATGAAAAGAAAAAATAATCAGCAACATATTAAGGTGGTAGTAAGGCCATCAATTCCTTATAATGATACTAATTGGTAAGTGTTTGAGAATGATGAACAGATTGTGCGTTTTATTTAGGAAGAAGCTGAAATTTCTTCAAAAAATCAGTTTAAATTGCAGCAGCAGTATAGTGAACAGATCTTACAATTAAAGACAAACAAGCTGCTCCAAGGATTGCTAACCCTTGAGAGTTTTTTTAACGGTGACAATCAACTGAAGAGAGACAAAATCAGGATGTCTACCAAACAAGAAAATTATGGAGACATAGAAATCAGCGAAGGAAAGTTTTTAAAGCATGGTAAGTTGTGTAATTTTAAGGAGAAACAAGCTTTTGTTCAATTATGCTATGAATTCATTGATGTTTTTGCTTGTAAGTATAAAGATTTGAAAGGGTTTGATGCAGAATTAGCTCAACATACCATTGAGCTAGAGCCTAATTCCAAACCGGTAAGGCAAAAGCAAAGACCTGTTAATCCAAAGATTGAATTTTGGATGAGGAATGAACTAACATAGATTATTGATTCTTGTATCATTTTTCCTAGTAAGCATTCCTCATGGGTTGCAAATCTTGTAGCCATGAGGAAGAAGAATGGAGAAATAAGGTTGTGTGTTGATTTCAAGGATCTTAACAGGGCTTCACTAAAGGATCATTATCCTTTACCATCAATGGATCAAATTCTAAGAACTGTATCAGGTGCAGAAAGGTTCTCTCTTCTAGATGGCTACAATGGTTACAACCAGATATTGGTAAAGGAAGAGGATAGATACAAGACAACCTTCATTATTAAGTGGGGAACATATGTTTACAAAAGGATGCCTTTTGGGTTATATAATGTCGGAGCCACTTTTCAAAGAGCCATGAGCATGGCTTTCCAAGGTTTGATCAATGTCAACGTTTTGATATATCTAGATGAAGTTACTGTATTTTCTAAGTGTGTTAATGATCATTTGAGCCATATGAGGCAAGTTTTTGAAAGGTGCAAACAGTATGGGGTTTCACTCAACCCAAAGAAGTGCATATTTTCAGTGCATAAGGGCAAAATTTTGGGCCACATGGTCTCCAAAGAAGGTTTGGCCATAGATCCAGAAAGAGTAAGCTCAATTCTAGCTTTGTCCTTGCCTCAACACAAGAAAGCACTTCAAAGCTTTCTGGGTAAAGTCAATTTTGTAAAACGATTTATTGTTATTTTTTCTAATATGTCTAAGCCTCTAAGTGCTATGTTGAAGAAGAATATGAGTTTCAGATGGGCAGAAGAAGAAAAAATCAGTTTTGAGGCCATTAAAGAAGTTATTGCTCAAGCTCCAACACTTGCAAATCCAAATTTCTCAAAGGATTTTATATTGTATGCATTTGCAGGAGTTAAAACTATTTTAGCTATGCTAACTCAACTAAATTATGATGATTTGGAACAGCCTATTGCTTTCTTTAGCAAAGGATTACATGATTATGAGGTGAAGTATACTTTCGTGGAAAAGCAAGTCCTTTCTGTCATTAGAGGGTTAAAATTTTTCAGATATATGCTCTCTAATAATAGAATTCATGTTATGGTTACTCACCCAAGTGTGAAAGAATTTTTGTTGAGCAAGGATCTGAACGAAAAGAGGGCTGGTTGGATCACCAAATTCGTGGAATATGACATAGACTTCAAAGCAACAAAGTTGATCCATGGAAAAGGGTTATGTGAGCATTTAGTTTCAGATTTGGAGGCAAAGAAAGATGTTAGTTTTGCACTTCTAAATCAGACACATGCAACTGAAATACCATCTTATGTGAGTTGGACTCATGACATGATTTAGTACTTGCATGCAGGTATTATTCCCCAAGATTTGGATAAGACTAAAAGAAGGTATTTTCGGTTACAAGCTATTCCTTATGCACTCACTGATGGTATTTTATTTAAGAGGGATATTAATGGTGTTCTTTTGAGATGTGTAGAGCCTACACAAGTTGACAGATTGTTGCAAGAATGTCATGAAGGTTTATCAGGTGGCCACTTTTCTCCAAGGACTACTACTCTCAAAATCATGAAAGCAGGTTATTATTGGCCAAGTATTTTCAAAGATTGCTATGCACGGGTCAAAATATGTCAAAAGTGTGTCTTCTTCATGGGTAAGGAAAAGCTTGCAGCCCTTCCTCTTCATCCTATTTCAGTAGATTAGCCTTTTATGCAGTGGGGTTTGGACTTCACTGGTATAATCAATCCACCATCCAGTTTGGGACACAAGTGGATTCTTACAGCTACTGATTATTTTACAAGATGGACATAAGCAGTTGTGTTGAAACAAGCAAATGAGACGAGTGTCCTTGACTTCTTTGAAGGCATTGTCACTAGATTTGGAGTTCCTGCTACTATTTAAGATAATGCTCTTATTTTTGTTGGTGCTAAAATTACAGAGTGGGCTGTCCGGAATGGTATCTATTTGAGTACTTTATCAAATTATTACCCACAAGCTAATGGGCTTGCAGAGTCTACAAACAAGAATTCGTTGAAGATTATCATAAGGCTTTTGGATGAGAATCAAAGGTCATGGCACACTAAACTCAAATCAGCTTTATGGGAGGACATAATTACTCCTAAAAGGTCTATTGGCAACTCTCCATACATGTTGGTTTATGGTAAGGAAGCAAGACATCCAATTTCTCTTGAGCTGCCCGCTTTAGAAATTATTCATCAGATGCAATTCTTGGAAATGGAGGTGAGATATGCAGAGCTTATGCAGTTAGATGAACTGAGGCATGCAACCATGCTCACCACGGAAGCTCATCCAGCACAGGTAAAGAGGACTTTTGACAAGAAAGCAGTTGCAAGGGTATTTAAGTAAGGTGATCTTGTTCTTAAGTGGGATGCAAACAAAGCAAAATCGGGAAATCACACCAAATTTGATGCTACTTGGAGTGGTCCTTATGTTATTTCAGCGTGCAAGCCTCACAATGTTTTTCAGTTATCACGTTTGGATGGAAAAGAACTCCCAATCCCGATTAATGGGATTTTCCTCAAAACTCGCTTTTGAGAATTTAGCATCATTAGAGTAGGATTTCAATTCAATAAGTGTTTGCATGCACATTGTTTTTCCACTTTTCTTAGTTAGTTTTCTTTCTAAGAAGTGCTTGCATGCACATGTTTTCCTTTTGTTGAAGAGGGTAATTCAGTTCTTTTGTTCAAAGGATGCAAGTTATTGACAGAATACGTGACTCCATAGCCCAATGGATGCAAAAGACTACTAATCTTTTGTTTAGCGGGCAAACAATCCTGTGATGTCGCCAAAATGTTGTCACAAATCAATGCATGCTAGAGTTTGTGCCAAAGGTTGAATGCAAATAGTGCAAATTGGTAGTGTGGAGGCTATAGTTGCATGTTTAAACTTAGCAGCAGTCCTATCTAGAATTTGCGCCAAAACATGCATGATCTACGTTAAAATTAGCAGCAGATAAGTCCACTAAAGTCAGTGCCAAGGATGTGTGCATCTATGCTAAAAACAGAGCTGGAGTTTGTGTTATTTTTAGTTATCTAAAAGCAGTGGTTTGCAACTAGTTTGGGTGCCAAAAATAAGGAGAAAAGCATGCTAAAAATAGACCCCATGCGTGAAAAGGGAAAAGGACTGATTTAAGCATGTATGTGGTAAAATTGGAATGTCCTATTTTTAGGAAGTTTTGAGATAATATAGATAGAGAGTGCTGCTGTCCTATTTTTAATGAAGAATTGTTTAACAATAAAAGCATGAGTTAAGGGGGAAAAGCAAGCTCACTTTGTTCTATTTTTAGTATCTTGCTAAAGGTAAAGAGGAGCTATTTTAAAACACGTCTTCTTTTACACCCTATGCGCCAAAGACAAAGCTGAAGGGAGGTTTAATTGTTTGCACGCTACCTTCGGATTTGTGCTAAAGGGGAAAAGAAGTTATTTTTAAATAATTGACTTCTGCCACTGGGATTTGCACCAAACACAGCAGTAGGAGAATAATTTAATTAAAATATAGTGGCAGCAGTTAGTTCTGACGCCAACAAGAGGAAAAGAAGGGAATTTATTGTTTGCATGCTGCCTACAGTCACATCTAGAGGCAAACAGGGCAGAAAAGGTTGTTTGGAGCATTGAAATATTTAATAAATTGCAGCAGGATGTCCAGTTTTGGCGCAGCAGCCTAAAAGGGACAATTTTTTATTATTTCAACACACTTGCATGCTTTCCAGGGCCAAGGAGGATGAATAAAATAATATATTTTACTTTTGCATGCAGCAGGGGTCTGAAAAAGTTAACAGCAGTCCTTATAGTCTGATTTTTGTGAAGAAATCAGACATACACACTATTCCAACTGTTCTAGTATTGTAATCCTAGATTTTAATTGCATTTCTGAATAAAAAGCTCCATTTCTGCCATCTCATATCGCTGGTTTCCTGAGTTTTCATCACGTTTATCAAGGTATTGTATTGCTTTGTTGTGGAAAGTCTTCCCTATAGTGTTGTCCCTTACCCAAACCTTTGAATTAATTTTGCAGATTAGCCTAGAGTTGTGCAAGTGTGTGGATCTTTATATTTTTGTATGCAGTAGTACATGTGTGTGTCAAATCATTGGTGTATCACCTCAATTTTCTATTTCCAGCATTCCTTCTCCCTTTTCCTTGTCAATTTTATTAGTTGTAGGTGATTCATAGGGGAACCAATCCACTCTGGAGGTTCACCTTAGTCATAGGTTACCCACAGCCTGGAGGTGTTCCAATTTTGTCAACAGGAGAGAGAGTACACACCATTTTCTATCAGGGTGCACTTCTTGATGACAACAGTCTTTTCTTTGGAGACGGATCTTAAAGACACCTCACACTCTTTTCTTTGGTGACAAGCATTATCACTCCTCCACATTATGCAAACAAATTCTTGGTATTTTGCTTTTCATGGCACCTATTTACTTTGACGTCTTATGCCTGTCACTGTTTTTCACGTATGGAACTGTACAAACACATTTTACATTTTATACTTATTGCACTTGTCTAGAAAACATCTTTACCCTCTCAGACCTTCCTTCAATTGTCTAGACTTCATAGGACTCCCAAATCTTGGCTCAAATCTTACTATTCAAACTACTTGCTTTCTAACTCCTCAAGGCTGTGTACCCTCAGCCAATACTGTGTTTTTTTTTTCAAACTTGGTATGAATCTCCTTTCCAAACTGATGTAGTACCTATTCTTCACTTGGAATTAATCTAACCTTCTTGATTACCCTTTCTAAGACAGTGCCAAGGTTCCATTTAACAACAAACTCATCCCTTCTCTCCCTTCACAATCCTCTCGTGATCTTAACCCTGAAACAGAGCATCTTTTAGGACTAGAGCAATGAGTACTGTGACTTACCAGTTCGGGCTAAAGAGTTCCTTCCCACTGTTCTTAGCATTCTTCAATGATCTTTATCACACCAACACCTTGAACACATCAAATTAATAAAGAGTCGTACCATATATGCAACTTGGACCCTAGTACATGGTAGGCTAACTGAATAGGAAGAGTTCATACTAACTGATTATCTATTTCCTCTTTCTTGAACACTGGAAGGTTTATCAAAGTTTCCACACCTATCTACAGGCTTATTGACCCTTTTACAATCTTCTATAATCTTGAAACAACCTTGACTCAAGTTCTTGTTATTCAAATCAACATGTAAAGAAATATAATATCAGAATGCACAGTGTCATAAAGCTTTCTACCTTCTCTATACAGAAACATTGTCCTTATGGTTATCCTTAGCCTAAACTGGAATGCACAAATAGAATTCCTTCACTCCAAGCTACATGCACTCACACATCCAATCAATTCCACATTTCACATAATCTTATTATGCATAAACTATACAAGTTTCATAAACACAGTTCTAACCAATTTGCAAACAAAACACAGTTTTCAATGAATGGAAATCTGAATTATTGGGTTCTTTCTTACAATACACAGATTCCCTGAGCCTCTTGGCTCTTTCAACAGCGTGCTCTCCACTTCCAAAGCACCCTTTTCCACTTCTAACTGTTTTTCATTCGAATTTTCTCTTTTTAACATAACAAAAGTTGGATTACAAAACTCACCCTAAGGTGACCAAGCATGGTTAAAGGTGACCATAGGTCATGACTTCTTTTCACCCAAGGTTGAACACCTTATTTTCTCTCATGAGGTTTTAAAATGACCTTTTACAATAATAATAACCTTTGCATTTCAAAACAGACCTTTTCATGAAGACTTAGAAATTCAAATTTACAAAGACTCCATTTTGAAGGGAAATACATTAGGAACTAAAAGTTACTCATGGAGGCTTAAGGAAACTATGGATCACTCTAGAAACACCTAACAAGCCCACTAATGCCTCACACAAACCAAAAATGAGAATGAAAACCAAAACTAAATATGCACAAGATGATGCTCCTGCATTGAAATACCTTTCTATTAGACCCTACATAATCATTAAACTCATGCCATCTACACCAAATCCATTTATATCTAGAATATTACAATAAAGAAAGCTTATGTTAGAAGTCAAATTCATGACCAAGCATTACAAGCAATATGTTAACAAGAACATTTTCAATAACGTCCTATCCCTAAACAACATCATTCCCAAGTTTTTTTAGGGCTGTGTACGTATGTACGCCCATGTAACTGTAGTAAAAAATTTAAAAACTGTACATATTTCAGCTATGAATGTCACACGTTATAGAATATTTGCAGTCTTTGATGAATTTTGTGAACCACAAGCCATAAATCAGGGTAATGGTTTAGTTTTCATGAATCAAAGGTTTGCATTTCATAAATCATAAATGAGGAAACCCTATAATTCTTTAGTCCTGCAGTAAAAAACTGTAGAAACATCGACCATCATGAGGTAAATATGTGACCAGAAAGATTAACTAGAAAATAAAAACAAAAAAGATAAAGTTTCTGCAAATATAATTGGCAATGACTTGAATACTGCAAGAAGCAAGTCAAGAAGAAAATCGAATGTAAATGCATAAATATATATATGAAAATGTAATTACAAGCTGTTCTGGATTGTTCATAATGGTCAGTCATCCAAATTTGGGACAGATTCATGGGAAGGGCATTCCCCCATTTTAACTATCTTCCCTCAACTTCATCCTATTAAGGAACAAATGCAAGCCAAGGGATGGATTAAGATACATCATTACTTACAGGCAAATATTCAGCTGTGGGGTTTGGAGACACAGTGGAAACCTATTAAGGATTGGCCTATGAGGATTGAGCAAGAGGATCAGACTTTGCTTACCAAAGCTCTGGCAGAAAGACCTCTTATACTGTCAGAGGACCCTGATGAACTTGGATGGGGTTTGGAGACACAGTGGAAACCTATTAAGGATTGGCCTATGAGGATTGAGCAAGAGGATCAGACTTTGCTTACCAAAGCTCTGGCAGAAAGACCTCTTATACTGTCAGAGGACCCTGATGAACTTGGATGGGGAGGAAGTTTGTCAGGGAAATATGATGTAGCTTCTGGATATGTGTCCCTCATTACTACTTATACTCATCCTTAAAAAACCTTGTTTCAGCAAATCTGGCAGCCCGAAATATGGCCTAAGGTAAGTTTCTTTCTTTGGATTATCATTCACAGAAGGATTTTAACTGGAGATAGGCTCAAGAAAAGAGGTTTTAGCAGACCTTTTAGATGTGTTCTTTGTACTCAAGATGAAGAAACTTTAGATCATCTTTTCCTTCAATGTCCATGGGTTTCTCAATTATGGATACATTTGACACGGTTGATGCAACTTCAATGGAATAGTTTGGAGTCCCCTGGCTCAGATTACTGATACTTGGGAGACAGCAATTCCCACAGGACAAAATTTGATCTCAGCAGTGTGGAGTGGAATTTCTTTACTCCTCTGGAATACGTGGAAAGAGAGGAACTATAGAATATTTCGCCAAAATAGCAGAGAAATAATATACATTTGGGAAAAGATAAAAAGCAACATGACAGAGAGCCTCAAACATAGGATCTCTTTCCCTGATCAACCATCTCAAGAATGGGAGCATACCTTCTGGCAGCTATCTTTGGACCCCAAGGAAGCTATCAAGCCACACTTCAAAATGAATAAGAAAAAGATAATTCTTCAAGCTACTCTAGTGCAAGAGGGAACAACATTTGATGGGATGATAAATACAGATGGAGCTTCTAGGGGTAGTCTTGGCAAATCAGCCATGGGAGGGATTGGACGGAATAGAGATGGAGAAATTCATTTCCTATTTGTTGAAAACTTGGGAACCTCTACTAATAACATGGCAGAAATTAAAGCTATCAGCAGAGGAATACAAGAGGCTATTAAAATTCGCCAACAAAAGATCAAAATCCAATCTGACCCCAGAATAATCATGAACTTATTGAGTGATTCTAGGAATGGTCATCCTCCGCAATGGAGAATTGCTAAGGAAGTTTGTCAAATAAGAACTCCTCAGCAAAAGGTTCAAGAAATTCAGTTCACCCACATTCCAAGACATAATAACAAAGTTGTTGATGGATTGGCTAATTGGGCTCTTGACAACAAGGACATATTTTGCTACGGATCACCTCCTCTCTAGTGGCCAACAAAGATTCAAGAAGAAATCAGGAAAATCATAAACCTTGACTCTTCTGAATGATTATTCACTTTGTTGTTTTTGTTTATAGTGCTAAGGATATGGCTAATAGTTTCCATGCCTGGCATGGTAGAGTATGTAATTCATTTTTTCTTTAATATAAAGGGTGACTTTTTTTCAAAAAAAAAAATCCAATCTGATAAAATAAAGTGCATAACCACGAAACAAAATATAATTGAAAGCATCCTTAGCATAGTAAATTGAGATGCACACTACAGCCCATCAACCCAAGCTTTTGATACTCTAAAGGTGCTTCAAAAGAAAAAAAATGACAGTGAACACAATTTCTCAAAAAATGGTAGTCAGCACAATTTTTAAAAAGTAATGTCCCCTTTTCCAAACTAGTTCAATTGGGAGACCTTGAGCCCATTCCACTTCCTGTGGGCAAGAAGGAAGTGAGCAAGGGAAGTAACTGTCCTGTTTTTCAGTTATTTTTGTGAGCATTGCATTCTTCTTTAGTAGTTTTCTATAAAAAGTCAGGTCGGTTGGGTTAACAAGATGAAGAGCCAAAGGAAAAATAGAAGAGAAGTATCCTTATGATGTTGCTCCTAGTTTCGAAGCATTCTAATTGGTTTTGGCGCCACAAGAAGGTATAAAGAGGGGTCGCTTGGCTCATTTGTGCATCATAAGCATTTAAAATTGATAATTATAATTTATAATCTAGATTATTATAATATTCTAAATCTTATACACACACACATGCCATATCTATATCAGGGAGGCTTAAAATCTAGCTGTATTCGTATCTAATATGGTATCTGTATCCAGATCCATATTTGTATGCAACTCTGTTTTGATTAAAGTTAAGATATATATATATATATATATATATATAGTCTTGTTGCCTTCAGCTAGCAGTTTTTCCTCCCCTCTACTTTCTTGTGCATCTGTTTTGTATGACATTTCAATTTTCTGATATTGGTTTCCAAAATCTTCTGCTTGAACTCATTAAAAGAAGCTTTGTAAAGGCATTATGGGATTCTAAGTATACATAAATAATTATAATTCCCATCTTGGACAAATGCTTAACATTTATGGTTTGGACGCTTCTGTACAATATCACAAACATATCTAATAAAAGGACAATATATTATTTGAATAAAATTTGGACCCTAGTTTACATTGGATCTTATTAGTAGTACCATGTCAACCATGCATATTGAAATACCATCCTTTTCTATCCATGGGGTTTCACATGAACTAATCACCTGAATATGATCACACTCTTCAACAAAGAAACGTAGCCTGTCACTTAGTACTTCTGCTTGTGAATTCTCTGTAAGAATTCCTCTTCCATTTCCAAAGTTGTCGAAAGGTGTGATGTCTTTCCACAAGCCTTGTATCTCATACAAGCTCAAGGGATGAAATTGTACTTTAGAATAATCTGTCCAGTACTGAACTCCATTTTCCAAACACTCAATGCGTGCTCTGTCCTTTGTGCCATTTTCGCTGTAGGAAGCCACAGCTTTCATACTGCCATTGTCAGTCCCATCTTCTTCCTCTTCTAAGCTCTGCAGGAATTCATTCTTGTCATTTGGTTCTGAAACATACCGCACAATGCTCCCATCCCTCCAAAAAAGATACAACAAAAGTGATATATATTAGGATGCAAGTGATCTCTCCATACATAAAAACCATGAGAGCAGTGTGTATAAATATCAGACCACAGAAACCATTCAAAACACTTACTTAACAAACAGCTTACTCTGGGACAAAAACTATGAATTTGGATAAAATATAGTGATCAAAAGTCCACAAATAATTCAAATCAAATGTTTTGTTCAAATGACTGGATGCTAGGAAAAAGTCTGGTTTTCAGTAACTCTCGTACTAGCACAAGTGAAATCAAAAACAAAAGTCTGCTCAAAGCATCTCTAAATCAAATTATGAGAAGAAAAAACGTGATGTACAAAACCATCTGTCAGGAAGGATCATTTTGTACTACAATCTAGAGTCTAGACTATGCTTGAGGAATTGAATATTTAACATCTGAAAGAAAAGTTGTCATGCTGAAACTAAAAGAACTTTCCAAGCCCCCGAATAGAGCATGAATTAATCAATATCTTCAATTCCATTTCAAAATGTACCACTCCCATCTGTCCAACCACAACTGCAGATGTTGCAAGATAAGTAGGATAAGAAAAGGACCCAGCACCAGTTTGTTCCAATAATTTTGATCTTCGTATCAGAGTTTCTTGTGAGAGATTTGGACAAGATTTGCACAATACAATGAACGGAATAATAATATTGCATTTAATTCATTTTGGATATATACAGAACATACACCTCTCCATATATACAGGCTTTTACATCCCTAGAATTTAGGAAATCACCTCAACTGCCCATCCCACAAATATCTCATATTTTCCTATATACGTGAGTTGTTTATTAACAACTTCACGTATAAAATAAGAAAATAAAAAACGTAATGACTAACCCAATATAACACCTAGTGAATAATTACTCGTGTAAGTATTCGCATTACAATGTTTCCTTGCTCACCATATGAGGACTTATTATAACTCATTTACAAACACTTATATTATTCACCCGACATAAATAATGTTAGCACTAATCATATAGTTTCCTAACATTCCCCCCCTTAGTGCGAACATGGTAGAAAACATCGTCACACTTCTTCTGCAGCTTGCCTGCCTCTATTCGCCCATGATCTTGACACACTCTTGAACTGAAGGTAGAAGAAAGGGCATATCAACTTCTTATCAACCATACACTGCAGGGAACACATCTGACCGATCTAGTGTGGGAACACGTACAAGAACCACCTACTTGTCAACCAATCATTGTAGGGAACACATCTAACTTAATCAATATGGGAACTCAAGTAGGAACAATCTCCACAACCTTCAATAGTTTTACAAAGGTTTACCACAAACCTAGGTATGAACAGGGACGCATTTGTTTGTTTAACCTCTTCAAGTATCATGCTGTTGCATTTCACTTTGCTTTATGTTCTTCATTATGTTATTACATCAAGGAAGTATATAGGAATCACTGCTCACTTATTACCAATCTGAACATAGGAAGACACTGCAAACTAATCATGAACAAATACAGGTTTTGAAGAATGAAGCATACCATAGCAAACACACAACTGAAAATAAAGCACACAAATGTCACCAATGTTACGTGCGGCCCCATTGTTGGTGACTGACAAGAGGTCATTGATCCACCTCCAACCACCTGTGCCTCCTTCCTCCAGTGCTACGTTGCTAACTCAGCATAATGTGATCATGACGCTCAATGATTTCCACATTTTTTATTATTCCCCCCCACAATGTGAAATCCTTTATTTTTTGGATGTTCGGTAACACTGAAAATGCATCCATGAGGCAATTTTTTTATTTTTACAAATTTGACAATGACTTATGACTACGACAATACTCACTCGACAAATGACGTAAATATTGATAACTGTGTCACATAATATTTTTTAAGACTATAACCGTGTCACATAATATTTTTTAAGAATAACTCTTTTACAACACTTGAAGGCAACAAAAATTGATTTCTGACATTGACACTAAGACCGACTCAAAAAAAATTGACAACAAGACTCAATTTGTTTGACTTGACAATTTTTGAACAAATTGATAATGATGGCAAGACAACTAATTAACTTGACATAGACAAAAAATAACACTTTTGTATTGTCTAATTTTACAATGACATGACAATATTGACGCTTTTATAGTGACTCTATACTTGGGATAAACTATAGACTCTTCAATTAAACTTAGAGACTATAATAACATGACACTCGAAATGACTCTATGTAGACTATATAAATTTCGGTGTTGACACAATAACCTATATGGGGAAATAAATTAATAGACAAGCAATACTATGACAATACCAAGACTTATTAACACTTTATTAAACTGATGACAAACAACTTGTAACATTTTGACCAAAATAAAATAAAAACAAAACTACGTGAAATTTAATCTACTCTTGATACACTAAAGTCAAAATTGACAAAGAAACTAAAAATTGAGTCACAAATAACTCAAACTTGAAGCTAGGTGGAGAACTCCAGAATGCAAAGCCGAGTTGAAGAAGATTTCTATGCAATTAATCAACGTTTGAAAGACCCAAAGCAAGGTAAAATGCAGTCAATCAAATACAAAGAGTTGTCGTTGCAAAACACCTAAATGAATGGATCAATGACTGTGTTGGATATGACTGTAAACCCATGTGATTGCCACGAGCACAAAACTGTCATGAGTTTTAATTCCAAACATCGAAGTACCATAGAATACTCAGTCTTTAAAATCATGCACAACACTGCAAACTGTTGGCGTGGGTGGTATGTTGAACAAAGACCATGCAATAATAAAAACAAAATGCTAAGGCATTTAAACAACACTCGTGGCAGTGAATGCAAGTGCCAGATCAAAATTCCGTAGATAACTTTGTGTTGACCCTGAGACAAAGCGAGTTTGAACCGCATAATGAGCGGATACACTGATGTTTGGTGCGCAAGTTGATTTGGACTGAACTCGTATTGGAGTAGCTTGCACGTGGATCTCAGATCTGCATTGATTATTCACTACGGAAAAAGAAACTTTTACAGGCTCTCATGTTGTGAAGCACTAGAAGAAAACATAACAATGGTTCTGAACTTAAACTCATTGAAACTGCATCTTGGACAAGAGGATCTCACATAGCCCTGATACCAAATGAGAGGTTTGGATCACATTTGCACGGTACAATGGGTGGAATTAAAATATTGCATTTAATTCATTTCAGATACATACACAACATACACCTCTCCCTATAGATAGGCTTTTACATCCCTAGAATCTAGAAAACTGCCTCAACTACCCATCCCACAAATATCTCACATTTTCCTATATACGTGAGTTGTTTATTAACAACTTCACATATAAACTAAGATAATAACAAACATAACAACTAACCCAATATAACACCTAGTGAATAATTACTCGTGTAATTATTCACATTACAATATTTACTTACTAACCATATGAGTTGTTATTATAAGTCATTTACAAACACTTATTATTCACCCAACATTAATAATGTGAGCACTAACCATAGAGTTTCCTAACATCCTGAGGACCCTGAGCTTGTTTGTTGGCTACTGGTCAAATGAGAACTAGCCTCATTTTTGCCACTAAATTATAGTTGTCAATGCTTTATTGTGTCAACGCTGCTCTAAAATCCACGCCAACTATTATTCATGTAAGGTAATTCGTTTTTTTGGTACAATATCATTCTTGACCAGCAGGTGGGTTATCTGGATGGTAAAAAATTAAAAAATGATAAGTATTTCAAATAAATCCCAAGACTTTTATATCATTTCGATTTTTTTATCAAAGCATTAGAAGTTTATCACCTGTACACTTCTCTTTTTTAACACTCCAAGTGATTGTATTCCCAATGTATGTCTTCCTCCACTACGTTATTAATCACCCCTCAGAAAAGAGGTGGTGCATTTGAAGAGCATCTAGAGATGGTCCATGGAAATGTTGATAGGCTACAGAGGCAAACTAGTCTCTAAGTACCAAGACCATCATTGTGCAAGTGAGAGTCCCAAAAGAAATCATTTCTAAAGATGAAAGCACTTGAGTCTATGGAGATGGAAAATAACTATGAATATAAATATGCTCTCAAGACGATGAAGCTTGGCAACGAACTTAGCTTCGAAAATGCACTAAAAGGCTGTCTCTATATACCGGATCATAGTTTAGAATGAGATAGTTTAGTATCGAACAGTTGTTTTAATGATAATGTCAAAGATTTGCATCCTCTTAGAGATTTCCTTCAAAACATTTGACTTAAAGACCAGCTTCAGATTGAGAAATGGATGAAGAAACTGCAGCCTGTGGTATATATAATTTGTTTTGATTTTATAGGATTGCCTCTTGAAAATTTGGAGCTTGGAGAGACCTTTTGGAGGTATTGCAGACACAAACTTAGTTTTGCTACTGTTAACCCCTATCCGTTCAAGCTCACAAACCCAAGCGCGGCCAATTGTCCTCAAAACTATCAGGAGAATCAGTGAGAAGCACTGCACCATTAACAAAAAACAATATAACAATTAGGACATCATGTAAGATACAACCATCCTACTTGTGAGTGTGTTGTAAAGTCCTGATACAACCGAAGAGTTTGCGGTAAGTGTAAGACTCTAAACCAGGCAACAACTATCTCATAGAGCCTCATCATAGTGGTAAGACAGAGCTTTGAAATACCAATATCAAGTAACAACTAGAACAACAGAAATACTAGTACATTGTTACAAACCTTCTAAAGTCCAGAAAACAGAAGTTATCTCAAAATGTAAATGTGTGATCAATAATCTATAACTCTTCTTGAAGCCTGCCTACCCTTTTGCTCTAAAATTACCCTACTCTAACTGCTTAGAAAGCTTCATGTCCAGCATCATGCCCTGTGTAGAATGATTATAGAGAAACTTAGAGTTATGATGAGGCTACTTTTTAGCCTTTTTTCAAAAATAACAATGCAAATGCGTATAACCTGATTTGTGTATAAGGTGAACAATGTGTTGTGATCAAAAGAGGAAAATTATAATTAAATCATTCTGCAATGGAAAGAAAAAGAGATTGAATATCATTTTGAGTTATTTGCTGGAAGCTATTCATAATCAAATACTTTGCTAGTGCATAACTTTCAAATAGCACTCCCAAGGTTCTCATAGAACAAAAAATGACAATCAAGAGGAGACAATGAGTTGATCTAGAACATCATAAAGAAAATTGGAAAGCGAAATGCAAGTTTGAGATCAACATTGGAAGAATGGGATTTCCTCGGAAGGAGAGTGTGCCACAACTTCTTAACAAAATTATGGAGCACATCAAGATGAATGCATCACTAGAAGCAAAAAAAACACATTTCTTACATCCAAAAGAGACAACAATACCATCTACACTAAATCTCATGTGCATGGTTTTATGTTCCTCATCGTAACGATGATTTATACCAACAGAGCGACTGGGATAAGTCGATTTTGAACAGCGAACTCTATACAAAGAGGAGTTAAACATAGCCTCCCATGAGACATGACAAAAAGTCATATTTGGTTTTAGAGTAGATGTAGAGAGGGAAGAAAACATGACATCAATTTAGAGTTGAACAACATAATAGCATGATGAGTCATGTTCGACCCTACAAAGAGGGAAAAGGTAGAAGAAAAAATAGCAAGTAAAATTCAAAGCAGATTGACTATCAAGGGGGTTTTAACTAGAAATTTGTAAGTCTCAAATGTGTGGGATCAAAAACATTCGCTAGTAAGGACAAAGTCAACCACACTTGTGTCTTGACCATGTATAAATCGAGTCAATATTAAAGATATTAAACATTAACTAATTAAAAATTAGTCAACGTCCTCAGATATACACGCATAACTACATCACTTGAAATTTAATTTCTTTTATGCTTAATAAAAGACACACACAGAGAGGATGTTAGTGTGTCATACACTTTCCATTCTCTTCATTTTCTTTCTTATACTTACAAACATTGGTATCAGAGCCAACCGATTGAGGAAGGCCTAGGAGAAGGGTACGAACACCAAGTTCTAGGTGTTCGGAGAAGCACTACTAAAAGGGTATAAACCCCAAAGAACAGGTGTTCGAGAAAGCCCTAGTTGGGTACGAACAAAGGAAGAGAGGAAGAACAAAAATGCAGTTTAAACTCATGATTCAAAGACCAACATATTCACATGTGGATTTGAAGACCAAAACGGGTATTGATTAAGGATTTTTTTTGTAGAGGATCTGTGACAAGAAGACCTCACATCAAGAGCAATCGTGATTCAAAGAGCTTGTAGACTCAACAAAGAAACAATGCAATTAGGGGAATGATTGTTAGGGCACAAAACTGCAGTTGTAAAGATGGCCAGAATGATCATTAGTGAAAGCATGAACCAGGAGGTTTTGTGAGACTAAGTTGTAGGACTAATTTCATAGCCAAACGGGGAAAATGTGATCTGGTGAAAGAACAAAAAATAACTTGAAACCATATTGTGCAAGGGCGCACATGAATTAGCAAAAAAGGAACGTCATGATTGAATAAAAAAAGTCAAAAACCATGATTTGCAATGTTTTTACAAACTACAAACGAGGAGAAAGAAATAAATTAAAAATGCGTCAGGTCCTACAAACATCAAGGCAATAAAGGATTTGTGAGTTACAATTTCTAGTTTAATAGTCGTGAATTTTTTTCATCTTTTTCCATAACATTTTTGTCGATAGGCAAAGCAAGTAATTTTGTGGATAGAAAAAGAAAACAAACACGAGCAAACCAAAGGAGAAGGATCTTGCTAAGGCATGATTGTCATGTAGTGAGGTAGAAGTAAGACATGACCAAAATCGCAATCCGTTAAAGAGATTTGCAGACATACTCGTTTTTGGAGTAAAGACCAACAAAAGGTTTGACACGATTTATAGACTGTCGACAACAATTATAGACCAGCTTTATTTTTTGGAGAATTGAATACATTCGATTCCGCATTGAATGCTTATTCAAATTGTGAGAAAATAGTAATCTTTACTAGATTTCCAGTAAGGATTGATAAAGTGTAGAAGGCAAAGTAAGACACAAGGTTGAAGATAAGTTATGGTGTCCCCAAGATTTCACCCTGACATCTGGGACTACCCCTTTTTTTAAAAATTCGTTCTTTTCAAAGTGGTGGGTCAATTTGTGTTTTTATTGCTTGCAGTTGTCTCCATTATGTTAAAGTATTCCCAGAGAATCATATAAGCCAATTTCGACAAATACCCACATGCTAAAACTCGTTTCATTTCTCTGTCGAGTTTTGTCTAAGAGAATTTTATTTAATTATTTATTAAATAAATAAATTTCTGTTTAAAATAAATTGTGTTGCAGTTGAACCCTATGTAAGATTTTCATGCCAGTATTCCCACCTCTCATTAGGGTATTCACCAGGGAAGATTTTTTACGAACCAGCCATCCGGCAGGTTATTTTCAAAGCAATTGTCTGCAATTTCTGGCAACGTTTTTCGTTTTTATTTATTTCTTTTGTATTTGTTTTTCAGTTTTCTCCGTAGTCTATCTGTTAATTCCTCTTGATCCATTCGTTTGTTTTGCATAACCAGTTTGATTGCCTGGAGTTTTTGGAAGACGTCCATGGCCTCAGACAAAGGTTGAAGTCGATTATGTTGTGCCATCTTTTGACAAAGAAGAAAGGAAGCAAGTCACATTTTTTTTTTGGGAAGGATAATCTTTTCATGCCAGTCACATTTTTTAGAGCTGCACTTCCACTTGTTTTCCATGCAATAATAAGTCAATTCACTTTAGTGAAAAACATTAAAAAAGAGCTTCCCGACAGGTTGAAAATCGTAAAATTAGAGCTGCCTCGCAGGATGGAGTTTTACGTTTTCATTTAAGTGAAAAACGTAAAAAAGAGAGCTGTCAAAAGCTTGTAAATTAACGCTGCCCTTCCTTCATGTTTTTCACACAATATGAGTTGGTCCACTTAAGTGAAAAATGTAAAAAAGAGATTTGCTAGCAGGTTGTAAATTAACGCTGCCCTTCATGTTTTTCACAAAAACATTAGTCAATTCACTCAATCAAGTCACATTTTTTGAAGCTATCTGACAAGATGATGCTTAACGTTTTCACTTAAGTGAAAAACATAAAAAAGAGAGCTGCCAGCAGGCTGTAAATTAATGTTGTCCTTTCTTCATGATTTTCACGCCAACATTAGCCAAAAAGTGCGACCCATTTTGGCACAATTTAATGATTAAAAGCTGATTTCTTTTAATTATTTTTAGCAAAGGTTGGCGCCTCAATTAAGAACAAAGTCAAAGCATGCAGGAAGGCCAAAGAGAAGACGAAGAAGCATGTTAAAAATAAAGAAAAGAATTGCATGGAAAAGCAAGCTAAATCATGCAAATTTGGGCGCCCAAATTGAGAGAAAAATCATAACTTATTATTAATAATTGCCAAAAGTGGGAAAAGGCAATTATTAAATTTAGCATCCAGTTATACATATAACCATGGGACGCCATAAGGAGGAGACAATTAATTCTTTTTGGTGGAGCATGCTGCCCTGGAGAAGTTTGGCGCCAAAGGAAGGAGTGGTTCACATTAAAAAATATTTTCTATTGCCGGGAAGCTTCCAGTTTTGGCACCTAAGGTTGGAGAAGCTTTCTTTTTATTATTCAAAACATCTGCATGTTGGTATAAGTGCCTAGGTGAATTAAATAATATTTTAGCTTGCTTAGCATGCAAGCAAAGGCTGAAAATTGAGGGCAGCAGGCTTTATAATCAGGTTTTGGGTGAAATAATTACATATTCATGTTATTAGCTTCATGTGTGTCTGAATTATTTGCAGGAATACTTCATCTGAGCTTATATTAGTAAAAGAAGCAGAAGTCAATGTCAGATACATTGAACATATCTTCAGAATCAGAAGCAATTGCAGCTTCCACATAGGTGGATCTAGCTCTCACGATTGCGAAGACTTTTGGAAAAACTAAAAGAAGAAGATCTCAGAAAGGAGCTGATTTAGGTATGATGAAAGGTGATGATAAGGTCGATCCAACTGAACCATGCATAACGTCCAGACTTACTAGGATTTGTGATACACACATGGGGCCCGAGCCCATCAGGGATTTGATTGACAGATCCAGAGAAACCAACAAGACACTCCTTATACGGGCTATAAGGGACATTGAAATTATCAGGTTGCAGCATTCCCAACTACAACCCAATTGCCTGAATTTGTTTTAGCATGTGCAAAGTTCTATCACCCTTTGTCCAGGACAATCAGGGATGCAACTGGACAAACAGTAATTAGGCTAGATATGCAGTTCATCAACTATTGCCTCAAAATTCCCTCCAGATCAAGTGATTGCAATCAACATGCAGGAGGATTTTGATAGGCGGGAAAAAGACAAGGTGGACTGTGTGGGCATAATGAATAAGAAGTATATGAAAAAGCCCAAGGCACCATCAAATTTTTCAAGGACCTTCCCAAGGACAAATCTAATATAGGAGGTTGATGACATTTCCCAATTGCTGTGTAGGATAAATGGGGAAGGTAATGCAAATAACTTCCACTCATGGATGTACTCCTTCATCAGAACAATTGAGATTAACAGGGCTGATTCTATGGTCAATTGGGCGGAAATCATCAGTACCAACATTAGTGAGCAGCTCAAAAATGTGAGGCGGACATTCAATTTCAAAATGACTTCATACCTTGTGTATGTTGCAGCCTCACAGGGGATATTCTCTAAATTGGATAGAAGAGGGGTTCTTGCAAAGGATCCTATTTATGAATGCTACCCATAGTTGGTGATTCCTGAGTGCTACAAATGTTACAGGGAAGTGAATGATGGCTTCTTCTATGAATTTATTTGCAAGCTAACAGTGATTTGAAGGCCAACAAAGCAAGTAGGGAAGCTTGGGAAGTTGTCTCTCCATACGGTTGCATCTTTATCCAGTTTGCTGACTTCACGTATATCAGGGTTAGAGGCTTCTCCGGTAAGCCAGTCAAATTGCCAAGATACCCAAATGATAATTTAATTATCATGGAATTATAAAGGCAGCTGGTAGAATTGCAAGACCTGCAATCAAAGCGGCATAGAACTATGGTCAGCTTCTCAGTCACAGTGGGCCATTATAGTTGTTAGAGCATCCACAAAGCCAGAAGAGTTAAAGCAAAATTGTTTCTTTGTTACGAGTATGAGTTCTTCCCAGCACGGATTAATTTTGATCCTTATGGAATAGCAAGGAAGACAATCTCCCAAGAGTACTCACACGTTCCCTCATTGGAGGATTTCTGGATGCAGTGCAGGAGTGAATACGAAGTCAAAAAAAGGGACTTCAGCAGATTATCAGCTCAACAAGTGTTTGACTTTGGTCTGGCAAGGATACCTGCAAATCTTTTAGATGATGGGCATGTGGTACTTGACACATATCATCAAATGGGAGAAGATAAAGTTGCTCTTCAGGCCAGTGTAGGTGGCAGCCAGACAATTGAGGAGAGGTCTTCAGCAGTCCTGGTTAACCCTTCCTCTTGCCATCATGTCCACAGTTTCATCCTCATTCTAGCTCAGGGGAAAGTGCTAACATGATTTTCAAGTGTGTTTCATGTGCAGGGATGTATGCTTAAGGCGATTGAAGAAGTCATTGAGTTTCAAGGAAAAACAATATCCCCCAAAGCCTAGAAAGGGCCATTTTTGACCATTTTGCAACTGGTGATTACCCTCCGGAATGTGATTGCAAGGGCACAAATCATCTAGAAGTTGTGCAAAGGAGTTTTTAATGAATTCAAGACAGTTTGGTGTTATTTTGTAGAGCCAAGTGATTTCAGGGATCAAGCAAGCAAGATAGGGTCATTTCGGGTGCAGGCGATGCTTTACTCCAACAATGAAAGTTGACTTGTCCAGATGATTCTAGGAGTTCCAGGAGGAACTGGGAGCCAAACAAAGAATCAATGGAAAGCTCTTGGAACCCTCCACATGATTGCCACACCACTTTTGTTCCAAGACTTCAACATATTCTGTGATAATCCATAATATTGCAGTTGCCCCTTCAAGTCAAAAGTAGAACAGGCCCTGAAAAGCAATTTGTAGACATAATTGGCTCCTGATAATGGCTTGAATGATCTCAACAGGGGATTTGGAGTCAAAATCATATAAGGTTTGACCCCTAAACACCATTCCATGCTCCCAAGGCAGAAAAAGCACTCCCAGTGTCCTAAAATGGAGTTGGCAAATGACATCAACATACCAAAAATAAATGAGCGCACTTTGGAGCATATCATGTCCCCTTGGATTGTCCTGAGTTGCAAAGGGGACATGAGGGAAACCAAAGTGCACTTCCCCATCCATTCATATTGTTTTGTCACTTGCAATACAACTTGGGGTGCTAGGCGGAGCATATGAGGTGTTTAAGTGCCCAGGTCCCCTTCCCATGATAAGCAATCCCCATGGTGCACTTGGAAGCATGTGATGTCCCCTTGGATTGTCCCCAAGGTGCAAGGGGTACACAAAAGTGTCCTCACCCATGTTGGCTCTCTCTTCGCAACTTATAACTTGCATCTTTCGCACCTAGGAGACCTCTAGCTTACACTCACTCAACCCAGTCCCCTTTCTCGTGTTCCCAATACCCATGGCGCATTTTGGTTGGTTAAGTGTCCCCTTGCACTTGTCATCATTTGTGAAATATCCCCTTCTCAAAAATAACAGGTCAAGGACCCTTAGCCTAATTTTGTTTCTCGATGACTAAGGGATGAGACAAAGGGAAACTAAGTCATAATGAATTAAATATAAAGTGCATCACAAAATTTTATTATAAGCACTTTAATTAATTTATTAATGACAAAATGAAAAAAGAAGAGAAAAAAGTTATCTTATGTTTTATTTTCCCCTAGAGGAAAAATGCAACCCATGTATAGATGGGATAAAGCAAGGAAAAATATTAAATGAAGAAAAAGAGAGTTGATTGGTTGTTTTGGGTGGCAAAAAGGCCAAGATAAGTTATAAAAGCAAGTCACCATGCAAGGGAAGGATATCTTTTTGCATATGATAATTTATGAATTTCGGTATAAGCTTGCATGCTTTCCATTTCAACTCTAAAGGACGAAAACTCTTTGTACTTTGCTTTAGAGGACAAAAACCCTCTTTAGCTTTGGAAGAAGAACAAAAACTCTTCTTCCTTTGTGTTTTCTAGTGAATTCCAGTGGTGCTAAGGTCAGATTTGCAAATTTATGTTGATTCCAGCTAGGGTTTGAAGGTGGAGTATTGTTGCTGAGTTCTACCTTTTATTTCTAGCACTTCCATAGTGGAGCGACCCATATTGTGTGCATTTCTGGGAGATCTAGGGCACGTTGAGATCAGATTTGAGTTGTTCCATAATCTGATTTTTAGAAGCCAAGATCAACGGAATTGTATATTTTTTGGGCCGAGGAAACTCCATTTTTAGTCTTGTCAGTGAGTTGTTCATTCTACAGATTTATAAATAGAATTTCATCATTCATTTGATCTAAATCTGGTATTTTTCTAATGTTTTTACATAAATAAATATTGTTGATCTGTTTTGAATAATATTTGGGTGATTTTGCTTCAGTTTTGAGTGTATCCCATCACTCAGAGCAAGTCGCACTTTCTCTAATTAATTCATATTGCACTATTTTTCAGACATATGTTTGGTATTGCTATAAATTTGAAATCAGAATTGTGGTTATTCCAATTGAAGGCTTAAATTGTCCATTTGGGGACCTTACAGTGGTTTCAAAGTTGTGTATTCTCCCAAAATGTGAAACAAATTCAGATCTGAATGCAACCTGGAAACAGTCATGTAGTAGTTCGGTATGGTAACTGTTCAAGGACCTCCAACTCTCAAAGAAAGAAACCTCTGCCTGTATCAGCGTGATCAGATACCTCCTACAGATGAACTCATCTATATGCATGAGGTAATCTCAGGAGTCAAAGAGAATTGCAGCAGACAATAAGGAATCTCAAAGAGAAATGCGTGATGCATTAACAGGGTCAAGCCATGGACCTGGCTAAAGTTCTACAAGGACATAATATATCATGGCAACCATAGTGAAACAAACAATGGTGAAGGAAGCTCATCAGGACCAGCAAAGATATCCTTCAAGCCATCTCAAATATTAAGGGCCAAGTTTCTTCAAAAAGAGGAACAACCAATTGAGCTAGATCCACCAAATGATGTTCGATAACACAAAGGCATGGGGTGAAAGTATGCAGCCCTCAATTTCAGAAGTAAGGGAGAACCTCAAATGTTGTGGCTCATCCTGTATCGTGGGCACCAGGATTAATCAAGTGAAGAATACACAACAAGGGCAAGGGAAGGACAGTCACGTTTTTTGTACACAAAGCAACCAAGAAGAGATATACAACAAAGATTGGGTAAGGTAAATCCAACTTCTTATGATGGTTCAAATAAATGTTTCACGAAGGGTCTGAAGAGCTTGGTTACACGATAAATAAGACACATATCTTTCATTGAATCCAATCGTATGAAGAAGAAGCCCTCAAATTTGTAAACTTTGCATTATGGAGGGAGTTGCACATGAATAGTGGCACCATGGATTGATCACACAAGGGCATGGTCCATTACCGCATTGGAATCGCAATGTTTGACTGCCAGGTTCGATAGAATAGATCCGGAGATTCATTTCAAGAGTTAGCTCAACTGCAAAGATCGTGGATAAGATATTTCAAAAAGACTTGCAGTGATGGTACAGATATCACTTGTGTTGTTGTTTATTGAAGTCAGAGCCACTTAGAGACTAGTCAAAGCCTTGAGTCCTTCTCTACAAGGAGCTATTTGGAAATTTGACTTGGAATGTTCAGTCCCTAAAGGCAAAAATCTGCATATTTTACAGCAGCGAACTACGTATTTGACAATAAAGGATTTCCAGCACGATTTGGTGGCAAAAATTAATCTAGCCATATTACATGCCTGGAACTATTCAAAAAGTGAGCAAAATATATTTGCTGGAAAAAGGTATTTTATTAAGTGTGAGGCAAAATTATTATTTTATTATTTTCCGTTACAATAATAAGATGGCAAATATATCACACTTGACGTTGAGAGGACAAAAATTAACAGGCTCTAATTTTAATCCTTGGAGTCATAAGATTTTAACAGGGGCAGAGTTTGAAGTGATTGTGATAAAATAATCAAGGGTGATGAAAGTTGACCAGCGAGAACTTCGAGGATTATGAAAACGTCATAAGGAAGCGTTATTGCTTCTCAAGTTATCGATGTCTGGATCTGGAGCAATTTGATACCAAGCTTTTCGTGTGAGAAGTGTGGAATGCCACTGTGGCAACACGTTGTGGACCAGTATTGAGGGATAAATATCAGACGTCAGAAAAGAGTTCAGGTTTTATACCTGAAAAATATGCTCTTTTCCGTAAAGTTACAAGAAGCTTGGATCATTGTCTAGGAGCACCTACTTCGGATGAAAGATCTCCGAGACCAGTTATCTTCCATCAACAAAAAGGTGGACGACGATGATATGGTGGCTCTGGTTTTGAACAACTTACCTTCTTCGTATGATTCATTTGTGGAGGCACTCCATTTAATGGCTGAAAGTCAAACACTCACGTTTGACAAGGTGAGTTCCTACCTGTTGCAAAAGGAGCGGAGACAACTTCAAGCAGAATCTAATTGTGACCATTCAAAGAGTGCTCTTGTCACTCAGTCAAAGGGAAAGTGGAAACATCAATCTGGTGAGTCTTCCACTCGGTATCAGGTCACATGTTATTACTGTCACAAGGTTGGGCACCTCAAGAAGGATTGGCGAAAGCGGATGTATGATCTTTCAAAGCAGAACAAAAAGCCATGTAATGAGGAACATGTGGCAGCAGTTGCAGAAGAACGGGATTCGGATGACGGGTATGCTCTTTATTGTCTTACAACATCATGCTCAAATGACAGTTGGGTACCAGTTGCTGGATCATTGACTCTGGTGCGTCTGCACACTTTTCATGTCGTAGGGACTGGTATGTTTCATTTACTGCAAATATTTTGTTTTGAATCAGTAGTACTAGCTGATGGAGAATCGCTTGCAATAGAAGGGATAGGAGATATATGCATTGTCTTGAATAATGCTCATAAATTGTTGGTACGGAATATTAGATATGTACCTTCTTTACAAAAGAATCTTCTATCTATTCATCAATTGACTGAAAATCCCAATATTTCTATGGATTTCTGTGGAAAGAAGTGTGTTGTCTCTGATGTGAAACAGAGATGGAGACATTGCCTTTGGTATTGGGGTAGGTGGTCAGTATCAGCTTGTTGATCCGGCTGCGATCAACATGAATGCATGTGTGGAGGACAGCTGAGGCCTTTCATTGCAGGATGCAATGCCTTGGCAGGAGGCTGCATATCCACTATACTAGGTGTACCTACGGGAGGAAGTCATGGGTGGTAACAAAGTCTTCAGTTGCCACAATTCCCCAGATCCTCTGTTTTTGTGGAGGGATATCCCACTGCACTAGGATACAGGTATACATGAAGGATGGATTTCCTCATTCTGAAGAACAATTTGTTGTGGACGGAGACTCCACTATTCCAAATCCTGACGGTGCATGGTGAGATGGCATGCCCAGCCACTCACTCAGAGGTTCTTGCTCGAAGGATAGTAGAGCATGAACAGTTTGCTCATTGTGTTGTGAAGGATCTTTCCCAACACAAGGGGGATAGATGAGCAAATAGATAAGACAAGCGAGTTGGAGGAGTTCTTGGTTGCCGCTTCTCCTGTTGAGACGGAGATCACTGCTGAGATGGAGATGGTTATTTCTCCTACTATTGCGGAGTTGGTTCTAACTCCTACTGCACAGATGGTCACATTTCTCTTCTTGAAAAAGTTGGATGAGCACTACATGGTGGTGCAAGGACGTGATCGAGGTGACTTCGATTACAGGATAATTGAGTCTTTGTACAGACTTCCAGTAGGCTACACAAGCCTGGAATAGATTTTTTAATCCACATCTTCGAGGTTCTGATTCCAGTACTTTGAAGATGGGGCTGACAGAAGTGTGTCAGCCATTGGTGATTCATCACTGGTCAATGAATCACAAAATTCAGAGAAGGAGCAGTGGACCACTTGCCATATCTTTTGTTCATGGGACCAGATTTTTGTTTTGCGGTTCGACTTCATAAGGTGACATCGGCATCACAGTTGAGGACTGCTGATTTTAAAGTACAACTTATGGCACAGTCAAGTAAATGTAATGCTAAACATATGGGCTTTAGGAAATTTGTAAAATTTTGGGACAAACTTTGTTTTGTTGGCCCAGTTTAACCCATTAAGAGATATCTGTTAAAAGGATATAACACATTATATAGAATGTAAAAATAGTTATGTAGTTGTTCGGTTGGTAACTGTTCAACCACCTCTCTCTAAATAAATAAACCTCTGCCTGTAATTTTGAGCAAAGTGAACCTCTCTAACCCTTCACTGACATATCTCCTTCCACACTCCACCAAATTTCATAACAATTATTGGTTGGATTCGTATTTCGAAGCACTACATCATTAAATCATTAAAAATGAAGATTAGGTGGGCAAAAATGGCTATCCAGTCCAGCTATTAGAAAGGTGCAGTTCCAAGTTCCCAGCAGCCAAAATTTAATGCAGAATGGTCATTTTCTCCTTGCCACAAGGCATGATACAGGTGCTGGTGTGGGCATTGACATGGTCTCCATGATGTTTTACAGTGAATTAAAGACTTTTGTTGGTGGGTGAAAGGGAAAATCTAAGGGATTCAATCTCTCTCTCTCTGAATTGGGTCAAGGATCTTCTCTCTCTCTCAAGGTTCCTCTATATATCTGTAACCACTTCTCACATTTGAAGAAGGGGGGATATTCTAGGACATGGGGAAGATGATCTTGCAAAATTGTTTCTCAATTCCATTGAGCTGGCAAGCCTTCTCTTGGGCCTGGAACAAGTGTATTTGTGCCAGTCTATCTCAACAATGTAATTGACTATGGAGGCATATTCCAAGAGTAATAAGTGAATCTAGTGTTCAAGAATCACGTATGAGTGTTCTTTCAACCCTTGCATTGTTTTTGTCAACCAAAATCATCCTTGCCTCTTTGTTTTTGTGGTTCTTTTTGTTCATGAACTAACCTCATTTGCATACAAGGATGATTGGGTAAGGTAACTCATGGAGATTTGATGGTGAATGATAAATGTTAGGACTGTGTACAGTTTGTTTGGCCTCTTTGGGACAGCATATTTTCTTCTTTCCTCATCCCTTAAGAAGAGTATTCAAATTCACACTTTGCATTTGCTGGTGTTATCACATGACCCTTAGCTACCATGGATTGATCATACCTGGTTCCATACCATCTTTAAGAACCGTCTCTCTTTCAATGTTTGACTTGGAAGGTTTGATAGATTAGGATCCGGAGATAGCTTTCTTCTTGCATTAGGAGTAGTTCTAACTCAAGCTAGGATTAAATGAGGAACCAACCTTCTCTGGAGGTACAAATCAATCTACAAGTCCCACAACTTAAGAGATGGTTCAATGTTAACAAAATATTAGGGATATGTCATTGCTACATCCCAGGGTGCTACTTTTTTGAATAACAGGCCTTCAAGGAAAAGATTAGAGAAAGTGATTAAAGAATTGTTGGATACGGAGTTCATATTTAAGTTCTATGTCTCTCTTTTCTTCTTCAGTTAACTTCGGAAGCAATTTATGGAAGAAGGATGGAGCTTTGAGGATGTGTGTTGATTACAGGGTGTCTTTGAACAAGAAGACTTCCCCAATCTAAAAACATGTACCCCATACCACAAATTGATGAGTTGCTTGATGAGTCGCACGGAACAGTGGTTCTTTTCAAAGATTGATCCAAGGTCCGGATATCATTAAAATTAAGGTAAGGGATGAAGATGTCCACAAAACAGATCTTTTAGATGTCATTATGGTCATTTTGAATTCCAAGTCATGCCTTTTGGGTTAACCAATGGCCCCGCTACATTTTAATCATATATGAATCATGTTTTTAGGGAGCATTTTGAGGAAATTTGTATTGGTATTCTTCGATGACATCTTGGTTTATAGTAAGTCATGGGAAGAGCATTTGAAGCATTTGGACATGGTATTAAGCATATTAGAACAGCAATCTCTCTTTGTCCAAATTATCCAAATGTGAGTTGGGAATGAAGCAAATCTTGTATCTAGGACATGTCATCAATACTGCAAAGGAGTACAGGTGGATCAACAAAAGATCCAAGCTATTACAGATTGGCCATCCTCCCACTACATTGACTCAACTAAGGGGATTTTTGGGTCTTTGTAGCTACTACAAGAGATTTGTGGAAGGATTTTCACAACTTTTAGCCCCCTAAACAAATTTGACAAAGCATGGAGCTTTCAACTAGTCATCTTCAGCTCAACAAGCATTTGATAAGCTTAAAAAGGTAATGAGTTCATGCCCGGTACTTGATGTTCCATATGTTTCAATTCTTTTTGTTATTGAGTGTGATGCATCCGGAGATGGTGTTGGAGCTGTTTTGATGCAAAATAAACATCCAATTGCATTTGAGAGTAGAAAGCTCAAAGATATTGAGAATAGATATTCTATTTATGATAAAGAGATGCTTGCAATCATGCATGCCTTGGCAAAATTCCAGCAATACTTATTTTGCTGCAGATTTGTGGTGAAGATCACAATATCTTGAGGTATTTTCTCAACCAAACTAATTTGAATGAAAGACAACAAAAATGGGTGAGTAAAATTCAGTCCTTTGACTTTGACATTGAGTTTATCAAAGGCAAAAATATCATAGTGACTGATGTATTGTCAAGGAAGCCATATTGTTGTTCTATGACAAAAATTACAGTGGATTGGAGGGCTGTCTTATAACAGCAGAATATGTAAAAAAATCTTTGCTAGTCTTGTCCTAGAAGGAGGAATTGAAGATGAAAGATACCAGGTGATTGATGGAATTATACTCTACAAAAAATAGAGTGTATTTGACTTTGGAATCCAAGGTAAAACATAAAACTTTAGAGGCTATGCATATAACTCTCCTTTGGCTGGTCATTTGGGTTACTTTAAAACATACTAACAGGTTAGGGAGATACTTGTTTGGAAAGGACTCCAGGGAGAAATTCTTCAACACATAAGGGAATGCCTCACATGCCAAAAAAGTAAAGCAGAACATGAATTTCCAGCAGGTCTCTTGCAATCTCTACCAATTCCAAATCAGAAATGGGAGAATATTTCAATGGATTTCATCACCGGTCTTCCCACGGTCCAAGGTGAGTGGTATCTATGTTGTGGTAGATAGACTTACTAAGTATGCACATTTGTTTCCTCTTCCCACTAAATTTGATGGACCAGTAGTGGCTGGAATATTTTTTAAAAAAGTTTTCAAACTTCATGGGCTGCCAAAGAACATTGTGAATGATAGGGACAAGAAGTTTATGAGTTCTTTTTGACAAGAACTCTTTCATCTTTCAGGTACAAAATTGACTCCTAGTACAAGCTAGCATCGCCAAACGGATGGGCAAACAGAAATTGTTAACAAGTAGATAGAAGGGTACTTAAAGGAGTTTTGTTACAGGTCAACAATCAACTTAGATCAAGTGGTTGTATTTGGGGGAGTTTTGCTACAATACTTCCTATCACATGTCCATTGGTATGTCTCCCTTCAAAGCTTTGTATGATTATGATGTTTTTTCTCTTGTGGATGTTGTTATATCGGATAGTAGAGTTCCAGGGGCTAAAGATTTTGTACAACAAAGTCAAGATATCACGAAAGCACTCAAAGACAACCTCCTACATGCCCAAAATCAGCAAAAATTGTATGCAGATCAGCGAAGAGATTGAGAGGTTATGTGAGGTAGGAGATATGGTTTTTTTAAGTTTGCAGCCCTATAGACAATCTGCTCTCAAAGGGAAGGGAGCTAAAAAGCTAAAACCAAGATTTTATGGTCCTTACAAGGTCATAAGGAAGGTGGGGAAGGTTGCATATGAACTAGAGCTTCCAACACAAAGTAAAATTCACAATGTCTATCATGTTTCATGCCTAAAAAAGGCATTAGGACAACATATCACTCCTTGTATGGAGCTGCCCCCTCTTGATGATGAGGGAAAATTGGGTGCTAGAATCGGAAGCCATCATGGAAGTTCATGAAAACAAGCTAAAGAACAGGATCATAAGGGAGTATTTGGTACGATGGAAGGGTCTACCTCTTGATGATGCTACATGAGAAGGTGCAGCAATTTTACAACATCCAAGCTTGCAATTGCTTGAGGGCAAGCAATTTGGGGAAGGGAGGATTGAAATATTCCCTTCTCAAAAATAACAGGTCGAAGACCCTTAACCTAATTTTGTTTTCCGACAGCTAAGAGATGAGACAAAGGGAAACTAAGTCATAATGAATTAATTATAAAGTGCATCATAAAATTTTATTATAAGCACTTAAATTAATTTATTAATGACAAAAAAAAATTACCTTATGTTTTATTTTCCCTAGAGGAAAAGTGCGACCCATGTATAGATGGGATAAAGCAAGGGAAAATATTCAGTGAGGGAATAAAAGAGCTCATTGGTTGTTTTAGATGGCAAAAAGGCCAAGATAAGTTATAAAAGCAAGTCGCCATGCAAGGAAAGGATATCATTTTGCATATGATATTTTCTGAATTTTGGTATAAGCTTGCATGCTTTTCATTTCAATTCCAAAGGACGAAAACACTTTGTAGTTATGCTTTAGAGCACAAAAACCTTCTTTAGCTTTGGAAGAAGAATGAAAACTCTTCTTCCCTTGTGTTTTCCAATGAATTCCAGCAGTTTTGAAGGTCTGATTTACAGATTTATGTTGCTTCCAGCAAGGGTTTAAAGGTGGAGTATTGCTGTTGAGTTCTACCTTTTGTTTCTAGCACTTCCATAGTGGAAGCGACCCATATTGTGTGCATTTCGGGGAGATCTAGGGCACGTTGAGATCAGATTTGAGTTGATGTTCCACAATCTGATTTTTAGAAGCCAACATCAGCTAACTTGCATATTTTTGGGTTGGGGAAATTCAATTTTTAGTCTTGTCAGTGAGTTGTTAATTTGCAGATTTATAAATAAAATTCCATCCCTTCATTTGATCCAAATCTCGTATTTTTCTAATGTTATTGCTTAAAAAATATTGACGATCTATTTTGAAAAATATTTGGGTGATTTTGCTTCAATTGTGAGTGTATTTCATCACCCAGGCAAGTTGCACTTTCTCTAAATAATTCAGATCTGCACTAAGTTATCACATATATATTCTATAAATTGCTGGTTTGCAATCATAATTGTGGTTATTCCAATTGAAGGCTTAAATTGCCCATTTGTGGACATTACAATTTGGTGCAAAGCGCACTTCTTTTCCCCTTGTGTCCCCTTCCACCTCTTGTTCCCTATTTTTTAGGGTGCAACCACATGCCAACCCTCCTCCAACCATGGTTTAGCTTGTTGGGTCAGATTCAAGTTAAAATTTGCAAAGTGAATGTGAGTAACTCCAAAATCATAAACACTTAGTCATTTTCATATTTCAAGGTGCTGTGATTTTCCCCCCCAAAATTTCCATTATTACCAGTATGCTGCTGAAAATTTTCAAAATCCTCATGCTTCAAAACTAAGAAATTGCTCATATCTCACAATCCGTGCACCCGATTTCCATCAAATTTTACCAATGTACTCCTCTCAACAATGCCTTCAGTTTGACTGTAAAGAGCGCGACCATTGATATTGTGTATAATTTACAACAGCCAGTAGAAATTTGTAGCCCTTGGAGTTTTCTTTTTAGATCTACGGAATTGCGGCGAATAAAAAAACCTCAAAAACTGGAGCAAAAGGTCCTGAGACAAAAATCTAATCTTTTGAGACCAATTTCGTTCCAATCCGACACCCAGAAGACCTTCGTCTAAAAATAGTAAGTTGTGCAAGGTCTCATATGTCTAAATATAGTGAGTTTCCAAAATAGAAAACTCTCAGCATCCTTGTTACTCCAAACAAGCAAAAACCACCAAAAAGTGAAACTTGTGAAAACTTACTAAAAATAGCTATCCTAGATAGGATCAACAAAAAAATAGGAAGTCTTGTAATTGAGCTCGAGTCGCTTGTATCAACTCACATTCCGCCTATCTCATTGTTTTTTGCCATCATGAAGTTCAAGCATTCAAGTTTAGAACCAATTTGCACACTGATCATTGAATACCCTAGTGTGGAAGACAGTGGTGTCAACCACATGGACCTAGAAGACTTGAAAACTAGAATGTTATGCGGACCTCGTGAACCAGAGGAGAAAATATTCTTGAGTGGACTATTCAGAGCAGGAGGTCACCTGATATCTATTTAGAGCACTAAACTAGTCCTAGCATGTGCACAACACTACGATGTTGATACCAAAACAATTCAGGTAGATGATAACTCAATCCTCACACCAAAGGGAATTTCTCAATGTATGCAAATTCCCACCAGTAGCAACATGGTCATCATAAACAAGGAGTTTGCTTCACAGGAGTGGGCAAGGACTAACTCATATCTACAAGGCCTGGGAGTAGGTTCATGGGTCAAACAAGGAAGAAATTGCTCTCGTATTCCCAAGAACCTGACAAGGAGTGAATTTCATGAGGCATATTCTGATGCCATTGTCCTAATGAGCAGAGTGATGGGGGAAGAAACAACGAAGGATTTCCACGATTTGATGGCTCAGTTCATCCTAGTGGCAACTTAAATGGTGGATTGGGGGCAAATCATCAATAACATCCACTGGCAGTTGTTGCAGTTGCCCACCACTAAGAAGTTCACCATGACTTCTTACTTGACGTATGCCCTCGCCATCACAAGACCTTTAAGAGGTATGTCTGGTGCTCTTAATGTGCCTTAAAAGTCACCTTCTTATGAGAATTATCCACAGCTCACTCAAAGGGAGAGCAACTATTATTATGCTAGGGTTAATGATGCATTCGCCTTGTTCATCATAAGGCTTCTCGCAGGCAATCGAGAGCAGGAGATTTCATCCCAGGTAGTTGAATTGATTTAAAAGTACGGAAGCCACTTTATCCAATTCCCCACCTTCACCTTCTTGCCCCTTATAGGATACCCGGGTATCCGAGTGATAAGATCATCATGTTTGAACTATGCCAATAGTTATCTCATGTCCATACCAAGTGAAAGAATGCCAAAAAGAAAGGTGTTTCATTTCCCATCTCCATGGGAATATACTCGTGCAAGAACATCACAGATGTGGCAAACATTCAAACATCTTTCGTTGATCTCTATTTGTATTCCTACATATCTCGGTCTAACTTTGATATTAAGAAGAACCTAGAAACATCCATCTTGTCAGGATTGCATCATGTGCCGCAAATTGAGGACTACTAGTTTAACTCTGCAAATGACTTCAAGGTCAAAAAAAGGGATTACATACGGATGACAGTGGACCAAATGAGAGACTTCAAGTTTGATTGGTTTTTGGATGGAATAAAAGATGATAAGTTGGACCTGTTTTATCCCAAATACCAAGCAACACAATCTTCCCCTCTTCCTTCCACTCCATAGAACATCAAGGAATTAGGTGATATCAAAGAGAGGACCATGGCAGTGATCCAAATATCAAAAGAATGGTTCAAACGGAAGAAAGCTTACTTCATCGAGTCCAGTGGCCTTTTGTCTCTACATAGGAAAGTTTCTCACACTTCCTCAAGGCATTTCAGAAAGCAACAAGCTCCACTCATTCAGCAAAATTTCCCAATAGGAAAATTGTGGAAGAAGAACACATTGAAGTTTCTCCCCTAGGAGGCTTCAAAAAAGGGTAAAGATCATTGAAGATCCCATTGAGCCCCTTGAGTTAGGTGAGATCAATCCATCGCAATCTCTTATTCTTCATCGGCATCCAAGTGTATCCTTCTCGGCGGCGGAATCATCCCATCATGAGCAGACTATGGTCCCTTACCAAGCACCTGAAAGTGCCCCTATGCCTAATTTCATGTCTACTCTGGCAAAAACATTCCCATAGATACAAGAGCTGCTTGGAAGTGAGTCAAGAATTTTGTAGCAAGCCGCAACATCTGATTTTTGGGCCATCTCAAAATTCATGAAAATTAAACGAACCAAGAAAGCACAAATAGCCTCTAGTTTCTTGATTGGGGCCACTAGATCCCAGTATGTGGAGGTTTCCCGGCCAAAGGTTGCAAAACCTATGGAAGAGATGACTCAAGATGACTATGAGTTGACCCGTATCTCCTTGGGGCAAGCCACTATGGAAGAGATGCACACCTGTTCAAGGAGTCTACGGCCATCTTGCTTGATAGGAATGAAGAGTACAAACAAACTATGGAACAATTGGAGAAGCATGTGAGAAATCTCACTGCCTATGTACAATCCTACTTAGAACCCTACAACACCAACCTCTCCTGCAAAGGCCATCTCTCCCATCAGCAATTTTTACCCTCAGGTGATTAAGAGAGCACATGGATGCACCATGTAAGGGAAAGCCAATGACAAACGGGTGGGGAAGATTCTCGAAAAGGGAAAGATGTTGCTACCCGACATTCTCTCATTGTTTGTATTTTCCCTTGCCACTATTTCCAAAGTGAAAATGATCAAGGAGGAGATTGAGAAAGAAAAAGCCCACTAGGATTGTGTGTTCCCATTGGTGTCCAAAATGAGCAATCTTGATTCTCACTTGGTGAGCAAAAATGTATTCACCTCTATCTCTGACAACTTGTCTCTCATATGGTCTCGCACAATGAGTGCTAGAGATGATATGATAAAATATATCTCTAAACTTGATTCTTGTGGATATCATGCATCCAAGATCTTGGAAAGTGTCAGCAACATAGTGTAGAAGCTCGGGTCACCTCCGCTTATGAACTTTCGTCCATGGAAGAGCTCCTTAATACTTTCTAAGATTTTATCAGGAAAGAGGCAGGAGATCCCTTTTCTTTCAATGAAGATACTTTGGAATCTCTCGTGGAAATTCGAAGCTCAATCTCTAATACTGTAAGAGATCGTCAAGTTTGGTTCAACCAATGCAAGACCCTTGGTGGTGTCCCCAAGACTTAGATCAGTGCTTTGAGTTATGTTTGTATTCTACAGGGGGGAAGGTGGCACCTACGGCAGCCCATTTCAGTAAAGAGTTCAAAGGCGAAGAGCTTATTCCAAGAGTATTTCATCATGTTCTCCAGGAGTTGGATCTTCATTTGCGGAAGCTTCATCTTCATCTTCAGAGTGATCCTCTACTTCTCCCTCTCCATCCTTCTCTCTCCATGTTTTTATTAGAGTGTTGCGTTATGAAAGATCCCAAACCCCTTTTTTCCTGAATACTTTTATATATATATATATATATATATATATATATTGCTCTGGCTCAAATCTGAACTAATAACATCAAAAGAATCCATAGAACACCATACTCAAACTGCATAGATAAATTAAATAAAACAAACCCCGCAAACCGGGTGAATACAGAAAAGGCGCCTAGGGTTTAACAGGCAGATTTCTTCATAAACAATTCAGCCATGTATTTAATAATAATTTCTGATGCTAAATATTACTAGGCAATACAAATATAAATCTGCAAATAGATTGATAATAAAGATTGTCCAAAACCCACTGTAAATGATTCAAACCAAATCGATTTGATATATAACTGATGCTGGAAATTACAATAATTATCTAGCATGAAAAATACCTCAGATACTACATAAAACAACTGTAGAATAAGTCGCCTCACTCTAGAAGCAGTTTGTATGCCCACTGCCGCAATTTATTTCTCTTTCAAACTACTGAAATGATAAAAACCTGTGAATACAATGAAGATCCCCGAATAGGAACTCCTCTCACTGCTCCTGGGGTTTCCGTCCACAAGAGGAATAATCCAGAGGGTTTCCGTCCTTGGATTTTGTCTGCAAAGCTCAAAGCTAACTGCCGGGAGAAAATAATAATAATCTGGAATACCTTTCCCCAAGTCACATTTTTTCCTTATAGCCAAAAAACCCTCCAAAGATGTAAGTCGCACTTTTTCCCGAATCAGCATAATTAATTTTTAATTAATTATTTCCTTCTCCAAGCAAGTCGCATTTTTGGCTTATTTGACCCTTCCCCAAGGCCAGTCGCATTTTTTGCCTAGGAAGGCACATTATATAATTTATTAATTGTATTTAAATGCACTTTCCTAAGTCAAAGTCACTTAAACAGTCAATTAATTATGTGCTTTAATGATATTTTACTTTATTTTGAGCACAATATAATAAAATTAATAAACCGAAATCACCCTTGAAAACACCCTTTGGCCGTCGGGTAGACAAAACGGGCCAAAGGTCTTCGACCGAACTATTCGAGAAAGAGGGACATTACAGTCCTCCCTTCCCGAGATTGCTTGTCCCCAAGCAACTGTAGAGCTGGATGTTGTAATATAGACTCGCCCTCCCATGTAGAATCATCTACTGGTAACTCTTTCCACCTCACCAAGAACTCCCGAATAACTCTATTCCTCAATCTTCTCTCTTGGCTATCCAAGATCTCCTCTGGCACTAAATCCAATCTCCCCTCTTCATCCAAGGGTGGTAACTCTGTAGAAGAAATAATGTGCTGCCCCAAGGCCTTTTTCAAGCAAGATACATGAAAGACATTGTGTATCTTACTCTCAGAAGGCAACTCTAGCTCATATGCCACTTCAACTCTCCTCAACACCCTGTATGGGCCATAGAATCGCGGCTTGAGCTTTTCAATCCCACTCTTCTTGAGAGTACTCTTTCTGTAAGGCTGAAGACGTAGAAACACCATGTCTCCTACCTCAAATGATCTCTCCACTCTGTGTTTATCTGCATACATCTTTTGCTGATTCTGGGCCCGTTGAATATTTTCCTTAAGTACGTTAAGGATGTCCTGACTATCCTGTAAACTCTCCTAAGCCTTGGGAGCTCTACTAACCCCAAACGCCAAATCAACAAAAGATCTCGCCTCATATCCATACAGTGCTCAGAATGGAGTCATACCAATAGACATATAGTAAGTGGTGTTATAACAATACTCACATAAATATAACAACTTTACCCATGCCTTCTGTTGTCCTGCAACATAGTTACGAAGATAACCCTCTATCCACTTGTTCACAATCTCTGTCTGCCCATCTGTCTGAGGGTGATAACTAGTGCTAGGGGTCAACTCAGTGTGAACCAAATGGAAAAGATCCTGCCAAAATATGCTCATAAACCTGTTATACCGATCACTAACTATGTTCTTCGGAAGTCCATGCAACCTGAATATCTGACGGAAGAACAAATCAGCCACATGAGGTGCCTTAAAGCTGGTAGGGACAGCGAAAAAGTGTGCATATTTTGTCAACCGATCAACTACTGCATAAATGCGATCATTCCCTTGCACCACGGGAAGACCTGTAATGAAATCCATCGAAATACTTTCCCACTTCTGCTCCGGAATTGGCAATGGTTGTAGCAAACCTACTGGGAAAGTATGCTCTGACTTGTTCTGCTGACAAGTCATACACTCACGGACATGGCGCAAGACATCATCCTTGAGACCCTTCCAAGAGAATCTCTCTCTAATTTGCCTGTATGTTTTAAAATACCCTAGATGTCCTGCGAGTGGTGCCTCATGGAAAGCATGCATAATCTTCTCCTTAAGCTCAGATTCAGGAACTAGGTAAATTCTGCCCTTATACAAAATCAAATGACCGGCCATCCTGAATTTTTCCATCCATAATGTCACATGTCCAAGTGTTTTTGGAATACTCAACTAACAGTTGAGATTTCCAATCTGTTGAAATCTCGCTCAAAGAACATAGGGCAACGAGATGGGGTTTCCTGGAAAGTGCATCAGCCACTACATTCTTCGTCCCCTTGACATACTCAATGTCAAAATCATATGCTTGGATTCTACTGACCCATTTTTGTTTCCTCTCATTGAGTTCCTTTTGTTCCAGGAAATATTTCAAGTTGTTGTGGTCGGTTCTCACCACAAATTTTCCACCCACCAAATACTGTCTGAACTTTGCCAAAGCATGCATAATGGCAAGCATCTCCTTATCATAGGTGGAATACAATCTCTCATTATCTCTCAACTTCCTGCTCTCGAAGGCAATAGGATGGCGATCCTGCATAAGAACTGTACCAATCCCCAATCCCGAAGCATCACATTCTAAAATGAAGGGCCGTGAGAAATTTGGAAGAGCCAAAACTAGACAGGTGCTCATAATTACCTTGAGCCTCTCAAATACTACATGTGCCTCATTTGTCCATCTAAATGCCCCCTTCTGTGTAAGATCTGTCAATGGAGCTACCAGCTGAGAATAACCCTTCACAAACCTCCAGTAGTAACCACATAACCCCAAGAATCCTCGCAAGTCAGAGATATTCCTGGGTGGTGGCCAATCCTGCATTGCCTGTATCTTCTCCTGATGGACCTTGACCCCATTGGCCCCAATGACATGCCCAAGATACAATATCTCCGTAAGTCCAAATTCACACTTGGACATCTTAGCAAATAAAGACTGAGTCTCCATTATGCTAAGTACCTCATCAAGATGCCTCAAATGATCATCCCATGTCCTGCTATATATCAAAATATCATCAAAAAATACCAACACAAACTGCCTCAACTGCCTATTGAAGAGATGGTTCATACATGACTGAAATGTAGCAGGTGCATTGGTGAGTCCAAATGGCATCACCAAGAACTCATAGTGCCCGTAGTGACACTTGAAGGTTGTCTTGTGAATGTCCTCATCCCGAACTCGAATCTGGTGGTAGCCTGATCAAAGATCAATCTTTGAAAAATAGATAGATCCATGCAACTCATCTAGAAGCTCATCAATGCGAGGAATGGGATACCTGTTCTTGATGGTTTTCTTATTCAGTGCACGATAGTCAATGCACATCCTCATGGTCCCATCCTTCTTCTTCACCAAAACAACTGAAGAAGCAAAGGGATTAGAACTAGGACGGATGTGTCCCATTTCCAAGTGCTCTCTAATGGCCTTCTCTATCTCATCCTTATATGTCTTAGGATGGCGATAAGGCGTAGTCATCACGGGTTTAACACCCTCCTCAAGCTCTATAACATGCTCAAACCCTCTATCTGGTGGTCTACCTGGAGGAATGTCACCAAACACTGGGTCGTGCTTATCCAGTATGGACTGGATGTCAATATGAAAAGGTTGCTCACTGTCTGAAGAAGATTTGGATGAAATGAAACACTGGGCTGCCCATGCAACCTCTCCATGTCTGACTATAGACTCCATCCTGCATGCTGAAACAACTCTAGGCCCACCGTCAGAAAGAGCCCGAAGCACAATTTTCTTCTTATCCACCATAAACTCCAACTCCATCCTTTGGAAATCCTGCACATATCTACCAAGGGACTGTAACCACTGAATACCCAATACTGTATCAATCTCACCAAGTCCAATAACATAGAAGTCATCGGTCAATGTGTAGTCCCCCATCTGAATACTAAGCCGTGGAATCCTCTTAGTGCAACTAATAGCAAATCCATCTACTACCCGTACACTAAACCCCTCAAATTCCTCAACCTGTAATCCTCACTTCACAGCCAACCCCTCATCAATGAAGTTGTGCGTAGCTCCACTGTCAACCAAACAAACAATCTGTTGTCCCTTAAGCACTCCCTTCAGCCGAAAGGGATGGTACCTAGGAACTCCTGAGAGTGTAGCAATAGTGACATCGGATGAATCCAATGCCTCACTCTCGCCAAGCTCTACTTGGGGCTGCTCCCCCTGTGCATCATGGCCACTGCCCTCATCCTCTACATCTGTATCTGGAGTGATCATCATCCCCATCTGAAATCACCTCAATGAGATGCACCTTGCCTTTACCAAGGCAACGATGTCCAGGCTCCCAATGATCTTTGTAATGAAAGCAAAGATTCTTCCTCCTCAACTCATTATGAGTCTCCCGATCCACCTTAGGAGGTGGTGCACTCTTCTGCGGAATGATAGAGCGTTGAAATGGCCTGGAGCTCGTGGGAAACTTCTTATTGGGCTAATAAGAAGTGGGCTAATAGGAAGTGGGGGATGTGTCCAAGTTCAATGCCGTCTGGATGGCATCATGCAATGTCCTAGGCTTAAGAGCCTTGACCAATCCTCTCATCCTGTCATGAAGGCCCTCTATAAATAACATCACCACCCTCTTCTCAGGCATCTCTAGAACCATAACTGCTATACGCTGAAATTCGTTGATGTATGAATCAACGTGTCCACTCTGTCAGAGTTGTGCCAAGTCCCTGTAATAAAGCTCCACATCCTTGCGATCAAATCTCGCAATCAACCTCTCGCTGAAATCCCTGTATGACTGTAGAAGCTCATGACCCTGTGTAACTAACCCATGGTGCCACCAATCATAAGCCACCCCCTCAAGGTGTAATGTAGCGAACTGTATGGCCTCCTGCTCCCTCATGGGTTTGAGGGTAAGATAGGTGTCGAGCTTGTGAATCCAAGCCCTAGCACTGATCTTTCCACTACCATCAAAAGTGGAGAGGGTTACCTTATTGGTAACCTGCTGCAAATCCCTATTGTGATGTGCTCTAGGCCTCCTGTCCTGTCCATCCCTCATGCTATCTCTCCTCTGAGCACAATATTGTGGGAGGGGAAATACATCCCTCACATGTTGCGGCAAACTCCACTCATCACTGACTGCCATAATAGTATCCGGAAAAGCTACTTCTTTTGGTCGTCCCTCAATCTCTGGTGGGTCATCTCTAGGCAGGAAGTTAGGCTGCATAGGCCTATCTGCAGTCCGCGTAGGTCTCCTCTCATCTGTATGAGTGTGTCTCTGCTCATCTGTATGAGTATGCCTCCGCTCACGGCGTGGCAATCCCCTAACACTCCCAAGCTCTGAAGGTGATCTGTTGTGATCCCTGTAACCACTGGCAACTGATACGGATCTATCCTCTTGTCATGCCTATCCCGCAGCTTATCTAGTGCTAACCTATCCAAGGTAGTGCCCATGTGCTCCATAGTCTGTAACAACTACCTCTGACTGGATGTCATATCTCAAATGAAATCCCTATTTGGATATGTATTTTCTTCTTGAGGAGGAATCTCTGGTCTACCACCCAAATATTCCATTTTGTCACCTCCTACAATACCAGCTTTGAGTCGTTCCCATTTGCAGGTGTAGTATCTATGTGGACCGTTCTCTCTGTGTTGCATTCAAAGCTGATTTCTGTTTTAATACACTCTCTACTTCCTTCCCACACAGGATGGGAGGATACACTGCTCTAATACCACTGAAAGATCCCAAACCTCTTTTTTCTTGAATACTTTTTTTTTATATATATATTGCTCTAGCTCAAATCTGAACTGATAACATCAAAAGAATCCATAGAACACCATACTAAAAATGCATAGATAAATTAAATAAAACAAACCTCGCAAACCGGGTGAATACAAAAAAGTCACCTAGGGTTTAACATGCAGATTCTTCATGAATTGTAAATTCAGCCATGTGTTTAATAATGATTTTTGATGCTAAATATTACGGCAATACAATTATAAATCTGCAAATAGATTGATAATAAAGATTGTCCAAAACCCACTGTAAATGATTCAAACCAAATCGATTTGATATATAACTGATGCTGGAAATTACAATAATTATCTAGCATGAAAAATACCTCAGATACGACATAAAACAACTGTAGAATAAGTCGCCTCACTCTAGAAGAAGTCTGTATGCCCACTGCCGCAATTTATTTCTCTTTCAAACTGCTGAAATGATAAAAACCTGTGAATATAATGAAGATCCCTGAATAAGAACTCCTCTCACTGCTCCTGGGGTTTCCATCCACAAGAGGAATAATCCAGAGGGTTTCCATCCTTGGATTTTATCTGCAAAATCTCAAAGCTAACTGCCGGGAGAAAATAATAATAATATGGAATACCTTTCCCCAAGTCGCATTTTTTCCTTATAGCCAAAAAACCCTCCAAAGATGCAAGTCGCACTTTTTCCCAAATCAACATAATTAATTTTTAATTAATTATTTCCTTCTCCAAGCAAGTTGCATTTTTGGCTTATTTGACCCTTCCCCAAGGCAAGTCGGATTTTTTACCTATGAAGGCACATTAAATAATTTATTAATTTATTTAAATGCACTTTCCTAAGTCAAAGTCACTTAAACAATCTATTAATTCAATATATGTGCTTTAATGATATTTTTCTTTATTTTGAGCACAATATAATAAAATTAATACACCGAAGTCACCCTTGAAAATACCCTTTGGCTGTCGGGTAGACAAAATGGGCCAAAGGTCTTCGACCGAACTATTCGAGAAAGAGGGACATTACACGTTAAGATATTCCCAGTGAATCATATGAGTCAATTTCGACAAATACCCAGATGCCCAAACTCGTTTTATCCCTCCGCCAAGTTTTGTCTGTGGGAAATTTTTATTTAATTATTTATTAAATAAATAGTGCCCCGTTTGAAGTAAATTGTGCTCTAGTTGAACCCTGTTGAGGTTTTGCATGTCAATATTCACATATATCAACAGGGTTTTCATCAGGAATGAATCCTGGGCTGTCTGTGACTTCTGGCAATGTTTTTTGTTTTTATTTATTTGTTTTTCGTTTTTCTCCTTTGTTTCTCTATGAAATTCCCCTAGGTCAATTCCTTCACCAGTACAATCTGTTTTATTGCCTGAAACATCTGGAGAACATCTACAACCGCCATACTAGAAGGAATCAGCCTCAGGAAGCCAGCTTCTGGGTAAAAAAGACGAAGTCATGAACATTCAAGAAAAGCCTCTCCCAGGCAAGTCGCACTTTTTGAGAATGAATAGGTTTAAGCTGTAGTGGGATTTTTGGTAGCAGCAGGCAGGTGGGAATTTGTTATCTGCCTTACAAGGTGAAAATTCCCATGAAGTCAAAATCACTTAAGCTGCGATGGGAAAATTAGAGGCGACAAGCAGGCGGGAATTTCTTACCTGCCTTGTAGGGTAAAAATTCCCATTGTAAAATAAAGAAAAATCACTTAAAGCACCGACGGGTATTTATTACCTGCCTTGCAGAGTAAAAATTCTCATTACGGAAATCAAATAGCTTAAGTGGATGAAGGGATTTATGGAGCTGCAGTGCAGGGTGAATAATCCCATCAAAGTTGACTTCTTAAATTTAGAAATCACCCATGCTAAAAAGTGCGACCCCTTTGGGCATTAAATAATAACTTTAATGCAATTTATTAATAGTTTTCCGGCGCCAGGAATGATGGAAAGTCAATGCATGATGTGAAGTGAAAGAAGAAGGCTAAAAATAAATTAAATTAATTTATTTAATAACAGCCATGAGCATGCAAATTTAGGTGCCCAAGTTGAAGGAATAAGCATGTTTATTTATTAATTAATTGCCAGGAATAGGAGAGACAATTATTAAATATAGAATGCTGAGAGCTATATAAGCATGGGCTGCCATAGTGATGGAATAGTTAATTCTTTTAGCAGAGGAGTGCAGCCCGGACAGTTTTGACGCCCAAAGGGAGGAGGATTTTTGCATAAAGAAATGTTTTTCATTGCCGGAAAGCTTAAAAGTTTGGCGCCTAGGATTGGAGGAGCTTGATTTAAGCTTGGTTAATTATCTGCATATTGGTACAGGTGCCCAGGTGAAGTTGAAAATATTTATGTTTGCTTTGCATGCAAGCAAAGCCTCAAATTTTAGGGCAACGGGCTTTATATGCAGATTTTTGTGATAAAAATCAAGTGTTCATGCTCGGGAATCCATTTTTGTCTGCGTTTATTGCAGGTATTCATTACATGTGCTTATATAAGTGAAAGGGAGCTCAAATCAATGTTAGATGCATTGAATATATCTTCCGAATCTGAAGAAATTCTCAGATCTGCATCAATTGCAAAGAATTCCGGCAGAATAAAAAAAAAAGAGTTGCTCAGACAAATATTGCTTTGACCATGATAAAGCGGGATGAAAGAGAAGGATCAGCGAAATCATGCATTACTTCCAGGTTTGCTGACATCGGAGACACAGATCTAGGTCCAGAACCTCTTTCCGAATTGATTGACATATCCAAAGCTGGAAAGACTTCTCTCATGCGGGCAAGTCAAAGAGCAATGGAATCATTCAAGCTTCAGCATTCCCATTCATAGCTCAGTTGCCAGAATTCGTCATGGAGTGTGCAAAGTCGTACCATCCACTATCCAGATCAATCCGGGATGCTACGGGGAAAGACAATAATCTGGTTGGACACACAGTTCAGCAATTATTGTCTAAAGATTCCAACACGATAGGTGGTGACTACTATCAGCATGCTAGACGCCGGCAACAGATGGGAGAAGCATAAAGTCAGACTGTGTGGGCATAATAAACAATAGGTATATGAAGAAGCCTAGATCTCCATCCAAGTTCCCGAGGACTCTTCCACGATCCAATCTAGTGTAGGAGGTGGATGACATTACCAAATTGCTATACAAAATAAATGGCGAAGCTAACGCTCACAACTTACGCTCATGGATGTATGCCTTCATCAGGACCATTGAAATCAACAAAGTACATTCTATAATCAATTGGTCAGAAATCATCAATGACAACATTGGTGAGTAGCTCTAGAAGGGTGAGGCGGACTTACAGCTTCAAGATGACTTCGTATTTGGTATATGTAGTAGCCTCGCTGGGTATCTTCTCCAAGCTGGATAGACGGGGTGTGCTCTCCAAGGATCCTATTTTTGAGTGCTATCCGCAACTTATTGTGCCTGACATGCAATAAAAATTACAAGGTGGTCAATGATGGATTCTTCTATGGATTCATTTACAGGTTGAACGGTGATATGAAGACCAACAGGGTAAGCAAGGAAGCTTGGGAAGTTGTATCCCAGACATGGCAGTATCTTCATCCAGTTTGCGGACTTTACATACCTCAAGGTCACCGGCTTTTCGGGAAAACCAGTCAAGTTGCCCAGATATCCAAGCGATAGACTGGTCATCATGGAGTTAAGCAGGATAGCTCGTAGAGATGCATGACCTACAATCAAAGTAGCACAAGTCGACAGGCTTCTTCCCGATTACAGTGGGCTATTATAGCTGTCAGAGCATTCACAAAGCCAGTGGAATTGAAAGCGAAGATGTTCGCTGAGTACGAACATGAGTTCTTTCCAACGTGGCTGAACTTCGATCCATATGGGGTGGCAAGGAAGACAATCTCCCAGGAATACGTGCATGTGCCTTCGTTAGAAGATTTCTGGATGAAGTGCATAGAAGCGAGTACGAAGACAGAAAGAAAGACTTCAGCAGGTTATCAGCGCGACAAGTGTTTGATTATGGATTAGTACGGATACATGCGGATCTTAAAGATGATGGCCCTGTGTTACTAGACGCATATCATCAGATGGGAAGGAATAGAGCTTGTACTTCAGGAGAACATTGGTGGTTACCACACGATTGAGGAAAGGTCTATCTGCCGTTCTGGTCAATACTTCGAACTGGTTGCTAACAAAGGGATATTGCCGTGATGAAGCTTTGATGAATCAGATCATAAGTAACCTCAGCACAGGAGAGTCCCTCAAAAGGAAGCACGAAGGAGAAAGCAGCAGAAGACCTGAAAAGATTAAAGTGCACAAGAAGTCTCATTCGACAGGAAAAGATCACTTCTACAGCTATGGTGTTAGTTCTGACTTCTCCAGCGTCAACATAGTACTTCACTTGCAACTGTTGCACCTCAGCAAGATATTGTCGTTCCTCCGTTGAATCCGGCAACATTTGTATTTTCCCCTCAACCACTCTGATCAACACCTCTTCCTGAAGAAACGTTGAAGTTGCAAATGCCAGAATTTGAAAGAGCTTTGTCTTTGGACAATACAGAAGGACGGTAGCCACGACACTATAGCAGTTTTAGATGGAGATGAAACCAGAGCATGAGATGGTGGTGTATTCGACAACTTCTCATTCTCCGAGAAGCAATTTCTCAGAGTGGTTAGATTCACATTCGGTCCCGGAGGCTAGAGAGGAGATCAACTTGGAGGAACATGACTTATAGTTGCTCCTCAGTTTGGGCGAAAAAGACAAAAGACCTAAAGTTGCTAAGGTGACTTCGAGGTTGATTAATGAGGAGTCAGGGCAGAATTTCGCTGAGGTATCAGTTCCGACAAAAGGAAAGCAAGAAGGGCAAGCTCATGGCAGCAGATAGAACAGTGACCAAAGTACCCATAGGTCAAGCCACTACTTAAGGATTGAAGCAAGACACGCAGACATTGATAAACGCTTTATTTATTCCTTAGGCTTGACAAAGAAAAGGCAGAAAAAGTTGAACTTCAGAAGCAGGTGTCTCAGTTGTGCGAGATTATTGCCAAAGTTGTCAAATCTTCCACTCATCCAATTTCAGCACATAAGTAGGTGAGTGATCATTTGATGCAGAAAGTGGAAAGTGCAGGTAACCAGGTTAAAACTATCGACAAATGGAAAAGCCTAATCATTTGCCAAGCTTCTGTATAGCTCAGGGAGGTGTCGACCCGTCTAAAGGTTATGAAGGATGCATCGGTTCAGCTAAAGCAACTAGTGACAAGCACGATGGACATGAACACAGTAGCTGAAAGTAACCTAAGTACTTTGGTCGAGATAAATAAGTTGTCGAGGGAGGTTTTGACTGCAGAACGAATTGTGCCCAATGGATCAGTTGAAAAAGAGAAGCAGCTTGAGTTTGCAGTTTCTTTCCGCTTAGAAATCTTCAAAATCATGCTGAAAAGGATGTGGGCGCTTGAAAGTATGGCACCATCACTACCAGACAATGTCATTTCTTTCACCAATGAGGAAGTGGTCGGGATCTGCATCGAGGTTTTGAACAAAGGCTTGCTGCAATTCAGGACAGAAAAAGAAGTTGTGGCTAAAACAAATGGGAAGTTGTTGAATTACATGTTCGATAAGTATATTTAGTATCAAAACAAAAAGAAAGATGTAGATGTTACAGCTGGCGGATGTAATTGTAAAACTTTAAAGTTATTGGTTTGAAAACCATTACTTTAAGTTGTGGAATGATTCTATAAGTTAAGTGACAGATGTGTATGATTTTGACTATAAATCCAGATGCATGTCACTTGGAAAGGAATTAAAGGAAGATTGTCAGATGTTATATTTACTTCTTCTTTATGTTATAGTTCAGTTAAGTTTCCCATTTGTAATTTCCCTTCTATATTCTATAAGTAGAGAAAGAACCTTCAGGTTAATCATCAAAATTTGTAAACAACATTCTTGTGTTCCAAACTTTGTGCTGAAACCCCTAATAGCTATTTGAAGCAAAGGAATAGAAAGGAGCAGATTTCCGGAGAACTTTGTGTCGACGGTGCATTTTGTTTCTAACTTTTTGTCTTAGATCTACTTATAAACTTTGTGTTATTCTAGATCTAGACCTGAAAGTTGCCTTTGCTTATAATTATGTTTTAATATCTATTGGTTCTGTCTATGTGCATGCAATCAACTCTATAATCTATTGATTGGGTTGCACATCTTCCCCCTTTCATTCCTGTGTTCCTATTATTTTCCCCTTCTTCAGATATTTCCTTCTTTTACAGCTGCTTACTTGTTGCAGAGCCGTATAGCTATGGTTCATGAGTTACATAGTTAAAGTAATACCCACAAATAGATATTAGAATATATAACTGACAAAATCTTACATGGGAGCCTCACCGGTAAATGAGGGAGATTTATTTCATGACTGCCTAGATTTTCAGCTATGCAGAAAATCTAGCCAACACTTCCAATTACTATCCACAAGGGAATGGCCAGGCTGAATCAAGTAATAAGAATTTGGTAACAATCATGCGAAAGTTAGTAACAGAAAATCAGAGGACTTGGCATAAGTTGTTTGATGCACTGTGGGCAAACAAGATCACACCAAAGAAAGTTATAGGCATGTCTCCTTTCCAGTTGCTATATGGAAGGGACGCAGAGTTGCCTTTTACATTAGAATTGTCTACTTTACAACTCTCCAAAGCTCTGGAAGATGCTACGTATACGAATGCTTTTGATAAGAGAATAATGTATCTGACCGAATTGTGTGAAGTGCAGGTTCAAGTGGCAGATAGGTTATCGGAACACCAGAAGAAAGTAAAGGTGATATTTGACAAAAAGGCCAGAGAAAGAAAGTTCGAGATTGGTGACTAGGTCCTCTTATGGGATAAGAGACGCGAACCAAAGGGCATGCATGGAAAATTCGATTCACTGTGGAAAGGGCCTTTCATAATCAAAAGAACTGTCGGAATGGATAGCTTCGTCCTTGCCCATCAAGATGGAATTGAACTATCATTTCCCTTCAATGGGAAACATTTGAAGCTTTTACGGAATTGAGAAACAGGGTAAAACATGTATGTATATAAATAAAAAAAATTATTATTTTTTTATTTCTTTTCTTTTTCCTTTGTTTTTGTCGGTGTTGTGTTTTCTTTTGTTTCCTGACCTCGGGCCCAATAGACAAGACACGAAACCAGAGATGTTGGGATCTCATCTTCACTTCTTTCATGCTGGCAAAAGTAAAGATGTCCATAGACAGAACTGACTGGTGTCCCCGAGATTTCACCCTGAAATCCGGGACTATCCCTTTAAAACTTTTCTTTCTTTTCAAGTAAAGGGTCGTGTTTTGTGTTTGTTTTGCCTACAGTTGTCTCCATTGCTCTAACGTATTCCAAAAGGGTCATAAAAGCCAAATTCGACAAAATACCCACTTGCTAAAACTCGCTCTATCCCTTCGCCAGGTTTTGTCTGAAAGCGTTTTATTTATTTATTTACTAAATAAATAAAGTTCTTTTAAAATAAATTACGCTGAAGCTAAACCCTACTATGGATTTTCACACCAGTATTGCTTTCACCTCTAAGTGGGGTATTCACGTAAGAAGAGTTTTACACACTGGTTAATTGGCAAGTTATTTTCAAACAATTGTCTGTGACTTTTGGCGCGTTTTTCGTTTTTCATTTCTTATTTATCCCTTTTGTATTTGGTTTCGTTTTTTCTCTGTAAATATGTCTGGCAATTCCCCTTAGATGTTTCCTTTCATTTTGCTTAACTAGTTTAGTTGCACTAGGGTTTTTGGAAGTCACCTATGGCCTCAGACAGGATTTGCAAAATCCAGTTGTAAAATGCTGATTTTCAATGCAGCAGCAGTATAGAAGCAAGTCGCACTCTTTGGAAATGGATGTTTTCTCTGTGTAAAGTCATAAATACAATTGCCCTTAGTTTGGGAAAACTATTTCTAATGCAAGTCGCACTTTCTGGAGTTGTCTGGGAAGATTAAAAATTCACCCAAAGTCAATTTAAGTGGAAAGATGTTATTTTTGGAGACACCTGGAAGGCAGGGTAAATTTTTGGACTGGTTGCCCTGGAAGGTTGAATTTTCCTACAATGAAGAGTTAAATCACTTCAGTGAATCAAGTGGGAATTTTTTATCTTGCTTGACAAGGGTGGAATTTTCAGCACTTCCTTGCCTTCATGTTTTTTCCACCAAATGAGGTTTTATTCACCCATACAAGTCGCACTTTCTGGTAGCTGTCAAGAAGATTGGAACATTGGCAAAAGTTACTTGAGTGGAGAAGTGGAGAATTTTGGGGCTGCCTGGAAGGTCGAATTTCTCACATGCCTTATCTTCATGTTTTTTTTCCACCTAAAGCAAGTCAAACTTAACTATGCAAGTTGCACATTTTTTGGGACCTGCCGGGAAGGTTGCAAGTGTTTAACATAAATCACTTCAGTGAAAGGCGGAGAATTTGGAGGCTTCCTAGGCATGGTTGAGTTTTCCCACAACACTAGTTGAATCACTTACGAGCAAAGTGAAAATTTCTGGGACTTCCTAGAAGGTCAAATTATTCCCACTTCCTTGCCCTTATGATTTTTCCACCTTTCCCAGCCAAAAAATGTGACTCATCTTTGGCATCATTGCATGCTTTTAAAAGCTGATTTATCTTTAATTATTTCTGAGCAGAAGGTTGGCGCTAAAGATAGGAAGAAGGTTAAAGGAAACAAGCATGCTAAAAATAATACCAAAGAAGCTTGCCAAAAATAGAGGAGAAGAATTGCAAGAAAAAACATGCTAGAAAGCAAGCCTAAATTTGGCAAACTTGGGCACCCAAATAAGGAGAGAAAACACTTCTTATTATTAAAAATTGCTAAAAAAAAGAAGAGGTAGTTGGATAAAATTAGCATGCAGTTGCCTATATAATGAAGTGGACCGCCATAAGGAGAAGAGACAATTAATTCTTTTTGTGTGGAGCATGCTGCCTTGAAGAATACTGGCGCCAAAGGTAGAGGTTGTGGGCATTAAATTAATATCTTTAATTGTCCATGAAGCACCAAATTTTGGCGCCCAAGGTTGAAAGTGCTTTCTTTTTACTATTTTTGGTTCTCTGCATGTTGATGCAAGTGCACAAGTGAATATAATAATGTTTTTAGCTTGTTTGACATGCAAGTAAAGTCTAAAAATTGAGGGCAACAGACTTTATAATCAGATTTTGGTGAAGAGAAGTGGGTATTTATGCCATGGATTCCATGTTTGTTTGAATCATTTGCAGGTATACTTCACAGGTGCTTATATTGGTGAAAAGAAGGCAAAATCAATGTTAGATACATTGAACATATCTTCAAAATCAGTGGGAGCAATTGCAGATTCTGCACAGATGGATCCAACTCTCATAAGTGCAAGATCTTTTAGTTAGAAATACAAGAAAAAGATCTCAGACAAAGAATGTTTCATGCATGATGAAAGCATGATGAAAGAGATGATTCAACAAAATCATGCATAATTTGTTAGGCTTGCTGAGATCAATGATACAAACATGGGGCCTAAATCTGTCACCGACTTGATTGACAGATCCAAAGCCACCTGGCAGGTAATCCCTCATGCGGGCAACGAAAAGTAGTGGAATTAATCAAGTAACAGTATTTCTAGCTACAGCCCAGTTGCTTGAATTTGTTTTGGATTGTGTGAAGTTTTATTATTCTCTTTCTAGGACAATCTGGGATGTAGCAGGAAAGGTAGTGATCAGACTGGAAGCAAAATTAATTGATTATTACCTCAAGATTCCAGCATGACCCATAGTGATTGCAATTGGTATGCAGGAGGCTTGTGATAGATGGGAAAAGAATAAGGTAGACTACTGTGGGTATAATGAACAATAGATATATGAAGAAGCCTATAGATCAACCATCCAAGTTTCCGAGGAGCTCATTCTACAGTTGATTTCCGATACAAGAAGTTGATGATATCACCTGGTTACTTTGCACGATAAATGGGGAAGCTAATGCCAATAACTTTCGCTTATGGATGTATGCCTTCATCAGAAACGATTGAGATCAACAAAGCTGATTCGATAATCAATTGGTCAGAGATCATCAATAGCAACATCAGTGAGCAACTCATAAGTGTGAGGCGGACTTTCAGTTTCAAAATGAGTTTATACCTTGTGTATGCCACAACCTCATAGAGGATATTCTTCAAGTTGGATAGACGGGGCATACTTTCAAAAGATCTTATTTATGAGTGCTAACCACATAGCTGGTGATTCCTGAATGCTACAAGGATTACAAGGTAGTGAACGATTGCTTCTTCAATGGATTCTTTTGCAGGCTAAATAGTGATTTGAAGGAGCAACAGAGTGAAGCAAGGAAGCTTGGGAAGCTGTCTCTCAGCATTGTTGCATCTTCTTCCAGTTCGCTGACTTCACGTATCTCAGGGTTAGTAGCTTCTTAAGAGAACTAGTGATGTTGCCGAGGTATCCAAAGTGATAAGTAGATTATCATGGAGTTATGGCAGGCAACCCATAGAGTTGCATGAATTACAATCAAAACGACATAGATCTTTTAGTCTGGCTTCCCAGGTTGCAGTGGGCCATTATAGTTGCCAGAAGCATTCACAAAGCCAGAGGAGTTGAAGCAAAAATGTTTCGTTGCTATGAGCATGAGTTCTTCCCAGCTCAGAATAAATTTTGATCCCTATGAAATTAAAAGGAAGACAATTTCCCCAGAGTATGCACACATTCCTTCGTTGGAGGATTTCTGGATGAAGTGCAAGAATGAATATGAAATCTGAAAAAGAGATTTCAGTAGATTATTAGCTCAACAGATTTTTGACTATGATTTGGCGAGGATACCTGCAGACCTTTCAGATGATGGGCATGTGGTACTTGATTCATATCGTCAGATGGGAGGAGACAAGGCTGCTCTTCAAGCGAATGTGGGTGGCAGTCATACAATCGAGGAGGTATCTTCGACAGTTCTAGTCAATACCTCCAATTGGTTGCTGACAAAAGGTTATTGTTTAGATGAGGCCCTGATAAACTAGATCATAGGGAATTTCAGTACAGGAAATCTCAGTAGCAAAAGAAAACATGAAGGTGAAAGAAGCCGAAGACCAGAAAAGCCAAAGGTGTAGAAGAAGGCTCAGGCATCAGAAAAAGGCAAGTCTGCATCCGCTTCATCAGTGCTACTTTCAGACGAAGCTTCTCCTGCGTCAATCCACAGTACTTCAGCAATTCCAGCAGCACCAGAAGTCATGACTATTCAATCATTGAAACCGGCATCATTTCTATATACTTCTTCTCTTCCGCTACCCATTTCTCCACTTCCTCCTCCTAAGGAGGAATTGAAGACACATATGGTAGAATTTGAAAGGGAATTATCCTTGGATGACATGGGAGAAGGCAGCCATAATACGGTGGTGAATTCAGATGCAATAGAGCCTGAGCAGGAAATGGTTGTACACGCCAAGGCTTCTCATTCCCCGAAGAGTAATTTCTCATCTTGGTTGGCTCTGTAGACAATCCCGGAGGCTAGAGAAGAAATCAACTTGGAAGAAGAAGAGTTACAACTGCTCATGAGCTTGGGACGTAGAGGCAAACGGTCTAAAACTGCTAAAATAACTTCAAGGTTGGTTATTGAAGAATCAGGGCAGAAGTTTATTGAATTATCAATTTCACCGAGGGGAAGCAAAAGGGAGAGCTAACAGCTGCAAACATATTAGTAACCAAAGTGCCATTGGAGCAAATCACCACAAAAGGATTAAAGTAGGATACACAGACATTGATAGACGCTTTATTCCTCAAACTTGACAAGGAGAAAGCAAAGAAAGCCAAACTTCAGATGTAGATCTCTCAGTTATGTGAGATCATCACTAAGGTTGCCAAACCTTCCTCTCAGCCAGTATTATTACAAGATCAGGTGAGCAACCATTTGATTAAAGAGGTTGAAGATGCAGGTAATCAGGTTAGAGCTATTAATGAATGGAAAGAGCAAATCATCCACAAAGTTATTAATGAATGGAAAGAGCAAATCATCCACCAAGCTTCAGAGCAGTTCAAGGAAGTACCAGCTAGCCTGGAGGATATGCACAGGGCACTATCTCAGCTGAAACAACTAATGACAAGCATAGTGGACAAGAATATAGTTGTTGAGAGTAACCTAGATATCTTGGCTAAGATAAACTCGGTGTCAGAGGATGTATTAATTGCAGAGCAGCTTGTACCTGATGGATTGATAGAGAAGGGTAAGCAGTTGGAGATAGCAGTTTCTTTCCGCATGGAGATTCTCAAGCTTATGCTAAATAGAATGCAGTTGCTGGAAGACAAGATAAATTCACTGCTCAAGAACATAGTTGCTTTCACTACGGAAGAGGAAGTTGATGGTATTCATTACTATACGAGAGACATTCCAAACAAGTTGCTTGCTTCTCTTGAGAAATTTCTTCTAATTGTTCAAAAGAAGATCGACGAAGCCGTCATGCCTTTCACGTTGGATTCAATTAGCAAACTAGTGAAACTTCATGCAGACATCAAAGAATTCGGGCCTAGTTTAGAGGAAGTGAAGGTAAGCATTGATACTCTTTCCAGGGGATTGTTCCGGTTCAATACTGAGAAAGAAGCTATTGTTAAAACATATGGGAAAACATTGAATTACATGTTTGACAAGTACATTCAATATCAAAACAAAGGGAAAGCGTGAGGTGTTACAACTGGCATATTTTCTTTCTTCTCTTTTTTTTTCTCTTCTTTCTTCTCTCCTTTCTTATTTTCTCGGACAAAATTGTAAAACTAAAGTAATTGGTTGAAAGCCAATACTATAAGTTATTTGAAAAGGTCTTTTAATTGAGGATAGGTGGCAGATATACACAACTTTGATCTAGTCTTCAAATGCATGTCACTTAGTGAGGAAATCCCGGGGAAAGATTTCCAGTTGTTTCCTTTATAGCTTCCGCATGTGTGAGTTCAACTATAGTTTCCTATTTGTAATTGCCCGTCTATACACTATAAATGGAGGAAAAACTTATGGGTTAAAAGATCACAATTTGTTAATCAACATTCTTGAGTTCTAGATTGTGTTGTAGCCCTTGATATCATTTTTGTGAAAGATGAGGAATTGAATAAAAACGGATTTTTTGGAGAACTTTGTGTCCACGGTGCATTTGCTTCTTACTTCTGTATGAATCTTCAGATAAACTTTGTGCTATCTGAAATTTAGATTAGAAGCTTTCTTTTCTTTTACTTCTGAATATTGTGAGATCTACTTGTTTATTTAATTTGTGTATGAGACTAGCTCTGTAAACTATTGGTTGAATTACATATCTTCCTTTTTTCTTTCCCAAATTCCATCATTTTCCCCTTTTGAAAATACTTAATAAACAACTACTTGCTGCAAAATTGCTTAGCTATGGTTCATGAACTTTGTAATTAAAGTAAAACCCCTGCAAATAGTTATTAGAATTTATACTCACCAGATTGATAAACATCTTACACGGGAGCCTCACTAGTTAAATGAGGGAGATTTATCTCATGACTGCCTGGGTTTTTAGCTGTGCAGAAAATCTAGCCAACAAAATGTAACTTATTTTATCCTTGAACACACACAAGACGTTAGTGTGCCATATGCTTAACATTCTCTTTCTCACACTTACTAACAATGAACATGCTAGAATTTGGAAAACACATAAGCCTATTAAGAATCAAAAGACCATGTGACAAACAGGTGGAGAAAATGATTCCCATAAGTTGAGACTAAATTCTTCCCATTGGTTAAAGCTCGCTATGAACCCATGTCCTCTACATCTAGCTCAAAAAGGCAAAGTTTATTTTAGGTCATATAATGGATAGGTACTATGTGGGCCCTAGTGTGAGAGTTGAAATTTGCCAAAAGAAAAATCACAGATAAGCCCCAAATGGATCATATTCATATCCCGTGAGGAGAAAACATTCTGAAAGTTACCTAGAGAAGACCACTATATCATTGCAATCAAAGCACACAAGAAAATTTCTACCGCAGCCTACTCAGACCCATGAATGCCATCATTTGATTGGCCAAGGAAAACAACCCCAATAGGCAGAATTTAAAATCACTTCCTTAGAATTTTGGATTACAGCCCATTTGCTATCTTTCTTAGGAGCTAACTAACACATGGGCACAAGCTTTTTGAAGTTCCTCTATTAGGAATCACATGAGGATCTCATCCAAATAAATCTTATTGGATGAATAAATAATTTATTTTAGCTCTAAAACGTTCCTAGACAAACTAAAACCAAATGAGAGAGTGTGTCATTTGGCCTCACCCAAGCCCACTTCAAAGTCGTGTTGTCTCTAACGTCAAAGGTTTGGTGCAAGAAAACATGGCCTTACTGCAAATGATCAATGGACTTTATTAAACCACAAGCCCAAAGGTTAAATTAATTAACTTAGCACACCCTTTCCTCATCAATTTTGATTACAACTAGTTTGAAGATAGGAGTGGCTTTTTTAACCTTTGATCACTTGCACCCAAGAACTAAACCCTTGAGCTTGCTTTAAGAGGAATTATTGGTAGGCCATGATTTTATTTTTGAGACTCTCGTGTCGAATGAGAACTTCAGTTTCCATGCTTTGTAGATTAGACCCCTCTTCTAAGAGATGATGAGAACAATTTATTAGAAGTGTTTGCAGTTGTTTAACTTGCTCAAGCCAAGCAATATTTGTGTCGAGTAAATGAACTTGGCCCTAAACATCTACAATAATATTGATCAGTTGGTCTTGAAGCCACAATAATTGCTCACAAAATTCAACTCCTAGTTGCTTCGCGTTCACAATCGAACCATGTAGATTTCTCATCTTCAAAAGAGTACAGAGGAATCTATTTCAAGGAATTTTTAAGAAAAAATCAGCCCATTCTACTAGAAAACCTACAACCTTCTCAAATACACAAATAAATTTCTTATGCTACAATAATCCAAAAGCCCATATTTGAACAAATTTTCCAAATGTCAGGTCTTCTCAAAGCCTCAAAAAAGTTTGGAATTTTAAAGAGCCACAAATTTCTACAAAATTTCGAAAGACAAAATTCTCTTATGAAATGCATCACTCCTCGAATTTCACAAACCCCTCAAAAGACTTTATCAAGATGATTTAATTTGAATAGAACGATGTCATCTCTATGTGAGTTAATTAGGTCAAACTTTGCATGGGGCAGCAAGGCCCGCTTGTGAATTTCAAAACCTGTACAAGGAATGAGACAAAAGGGCTTGAGCCAATGTAGACTTTTTGTGGGTCAGTTGAGTCTGGTCTATTAATGAAATCAAGTCAATAGCTGTTTATATTTTTAACTTTAGCACAAATGCTATTTCTTGGTTGAGCAAGAATAGTTCACTGTAACTCTACTATCCAGCAGAATTGTATTAAAAGCTCAAGTAAGAGCAGGCTGAAAATTTGTTTCGTTGAGAAGTATGATGAGTTTGCAAATAGAGCAACCACAAGCTAAATCCTTGCTTTGCATAAATCATCTTTCAATGGTCAGTTTGTACATCATCAAATGTTCAATCATAAACTAGGGAATATGAAGCATGAAGCAAATTAGTCAGTAATCAATTACATAGATAATAGGCCATACAGAATTTGAACAACCAATAGACATTTGTATATTATTTATTTTGGTTCTCGTAATGGAAGCTTGTGGGAGTAATGCAAATCTATCGTTTTGTGTTGTGCATACTTGATCTTCATGGTTTTGGATGTTCTCCTTTTTAACATGAGGCATCAAAGCAATTGAGATATCTTTTCTTGAGGTAGACATATATTTATAAAACTTATGAAGCTTGATGATGGGCTTAGAATAGAACATGGATGGACATTGCTGCAAAGGCAGACCGCATTTTTAATTGACAATTGTAATAATGCAAAGATGATGTAGATGACATTAATATTTCTTAAACTGCAAAATTAGTTTTCAGAATAAAATAAATATTTGAAAAGAAAGGCCATAGCAGAGATGATATTGGAACAATATGCAAACACAAAGAAATGGTTGGAATAGTAGTGAACCTCTCGTGAATTCAATTTGTTGAGATGAAGTGAATCATATGTTGGAGTGTAGCTTCAGATAAATGAAGAGAAGAAACTTTGTTTCATCTTTGACTTGGATTTGATCTTTGTGGCATTGTGACATGCTTGCCTCAATGTATCCGAAGTTGAGAACTTCCTCTTCACCCAAATATAAAGCAATAGTCCACTTATGTACTTCAGCACCTTATATTGTTTCATCAATTCCTCACGCAGACAGACTGTGTAGTAATAGAACTCGTTGGTGTAGTCTTCCACCAACTACTCCTTATGTTGGCGCAACTGTTGGAACTTCATGAACTCTTCCTCATAGTATCGAGTGGGTAAAACTCCTTCAAAGTGCTAAAAAAAAGCATCCCAAGTCTGAATGGGTTCGAAATCTTTGTCACACAATGCATTGTAAGTTTCCCACCAGTGTGACACTGAAATGGACATCTTCAACGCTGCAAAGGTGAAATTCTCTTCATCATCAATGCGGTTGATGGAGAAGTAGACCTCAAGTTGTCAAATCTATTTATCCAATGTTGGGGCATCAATTTTTCCTTCAAACACTAGCAAGTCAAGCTTGACTTGAACCTTGAAAGGGCTTTGTAGTTGAAAGTGAAACTATTTTTTCTGCAAATTGCATGAAGAACAAGACATTACGGGACTGAATTGCATCATGAGCTTGCGGAACTAGCCAAAGAGTTTGGTGTATTTTGCCTCAAGGGGTTTCTAAATGAGTTTATGGGCGTCCGAGTGACTTTAAGTTGTTTCTGGGCATCAACCATCTTGCTCTTGCTATGACATTCTTCCAAAATGTTTGTAAAAGATCCGACTAGGTGTCCTTTTTGTTGATGTGCATGCGTGTTTACAGGCATATGAGAACTTTTGCTTCGATACAAATTATTCATACCACAAGTCCTGGGATGTCAATGCAAAGGACAACCCTACACTAGGAGACAAGCTACAAAGGTTATAGAACACGCAAAGATGTTTAAACACAACAAAAAACCAAACTCATTTAAATGCGAAAGTCTTCTTTAATGAAGCTTCAAGATTGGGATGAGTCGATGCCGGTCGATGGTGTGGAAACACTTGCCATCATATTAGCGAATGAACATATTCTTGAGTAGGAGAGATACAAGATAGTCAAGGCATGCAAGTATTTATTACTATAAAGTCTAATGGTCATTCATTATTATAGGAGTCGAACACCTTACATATATATACATTTAAAAAAGAGGTGGTTAGAATAGAAGAAGGCTACAAGAAGGAATGGTTACGAAATGATTCACTTTCATGGTCGAGTGGTCTTTTAGCGTGATGTGTGTTGACAAATGCTTTGACATCATGTGAACATGGAGAGTGCCACGTAGCATGCCATGTGGCAACAACTGGTTGACATGTGATCGTTAAATGTAGAGCTCCTGCACAAGACTGTGTAGGTGCACGGTATGTTGCAAAGAAAGACGCCAACATCCCAAAGTACTAAGAGGTTGCAAAGTATTGCGAAACACTGTGAGGTGTTCCGTGGCATTGTGAGAATTTGTGAATACTGCAAGATGTTCATGGTACCGCAAAGTTGGTGCGTAATGTATGTGGGATTGCGAGATGTAGTACACCAAGGTACCACAAAACTTCGTGCAAGGCACAAAGTGAGGGACATGTTGTAAGTAATGATGGAATTGCACGGTATGTTACGAGGTGTTACACCAGTGCTATGAAGTACTGCAAGTCCTCATGCTGCAAGGTTGAGCACAAAGTCCCAAGGAGTGTGTAGGATTGTATGGTTGTGACGTGTTGCAAGTTTGCGAAGAAATGGATCATCTACAAAGACTTCATAGGCGTTCCTATACACCTTAAGCATAAATCTAGACATTTCCATCCACACTTAATTCATGTTCACCACAACTCCATTTTGATGTGTCATACAAGGGGGTCAAAATTGCCTTTGCACAAAAATTGGACATACCTTGCTACGTAGAAACTAATTTTTTTATGCACAAAGTGAAGGACGTGTTGCAAGTCACAATGGAATTGCGCAGTATGCTACGAGATGTTGTACCAGTGCTATGAAGTATTGTGAGTCCTCAAACCACAATGTTGAGCACAAAGTCCCAAGGAGTGTGAGGGATTGCATGGTTGCGACATGTTGCGAGTTTGCAAAGTTGCGCATGGATCATCTATCAAATACTTCATAGGTGTACCTATAATGGCTCTCCAACATTAATATTTATCAAATGTGGGGAAAATCTAATTAAAAAGAAGCTTTTTTGGATTGTTCACAATGGACAATTAACAAATTTCTAGATAGATTCATGGGATGGTCAACCCCCAATTATGACACTCTTCCCTTAGCTTCAAATTATAAAGGAACATATGCAAGCTCAGGGATGGATTAAGATAGCACAGTATGTTCAATCATACATACAGCCTTGGGGAGCTAAGAAATGTTGGATTGCTATTAGTGAATGGCCCGCAAGGTTACCTCAGGAACATCAGAATTTGTTGAATAAGATTCTGCTAGACCGACCTCTTCTTTCTTCCTCTGAGCCTGTTGAGTTAGGTTGCAGATGTAGCTCTTCAGGGAGATATGAGGTGTCTTCTGGATATACCTCTTTACTAAAAGTATGCCCTCATCCAGATCAAGCTTTGTTTAAGCATATTTGGCAGCCAGCGATATGGCCCAAGGTAAGTTTCTTCCTTTGGCTTCTCATTAAAAAAAGGCTCTTAACCGATGACAGGTTTAAAAAAAGAGGGTCAAGAGGTCCATTTAGATGTGAGCTTTGTACACAAGATGAGAAAATGATGGATCATCTTTTCTTTCTTTGCCCATGGGTCTCTCCTTTATGGAAACATTTGGCCTGGTTGTTTAAGCTTCAATGGAACAATTTTGGATCCCAAGCACAAATTACTGGCACTTGGAAGGCGGCCATTCCTAAAGGACAAAATTTGCTTCCATCTTTGTGGGGTGGCATTTCCCTCCTATTATGGAATACATGGAAAGAAACTATAGAATATTTCGTCAAACCAGGAGAGAAGTTATATATGTTGGGGAAAGAATCAAAATCAATTTGACAGAAAGTCTTAAACATAAGGTTTTACTTCCAGTTCAACTATCTCAAGAATGGGATCATATATATAAGAAACCCTCTCTAGACCCTAAGTATGCCACTATGCCTTGCTTTCACAACAAGAGGAAAACGGAGACTTAAGTTCAAGCAAGAGATGTGGCAAGTTATCATGGTATACTCAATACAGATGGTGCTTTAAGGGGTAATCCTGGAAGAACAGCTACGGGAGGGATTGGTCGCAATGGAGAAGGAGAAGTATGCTTCATCTTTGCGGAAAATTTGGGTATTTCTACAAATAATTTGGCTGAAATCAGAACCATTCGAAGAGGAATGCAAGAAGCTATAAAAATCGGATGGCAAAAGATTAAGGTTCAATCGGACTCGAGATTCATGATGAATTTACTGAGTAATTCTAATACTGGTTGTCCTCCTAATTGGTGGATAGCAAAAGAGATAGGTAAAATACAAAATCTGCAGCAGAAGTTCAAAGAAATTCAGTTTAGACACATACCCCGCCAATAGAACAAAGTTGCTGATGGATTGGCGAATTGGGCCCTTGATAACAACGATATCCTTTGCTATGGCTCACCTCCCTTATGGTGGTCTACTAAGATTCAAGAAGAAATTAGGAGAATCCTTAATTCTGACTCTTTATAATGAGTGTTAATATTGCTATTATAGTTTATAAGGCCACAGATATGGCTAATAGTTTCCATGCTTGGCATGGTCGGATATGTAATTGAGTATTTCAGATTAATATAAGGTTGGCTGTTTTTTGTTCAAAAAATAAATACCTCTTCACCACAACTCCAATTTGATGTTTCATACAAGGGGGTTAAAATTGTCTTTGCACTCCCTTCGCAAAAACATTGGCAGATACATTCCTATGTAGAAACTAGAATTAAAAACTGGATCCAACCTCTACAACAGCTTTAATATTCTTAAATTTCTCAAACACTTCAATCTCGTGTTTGAGAAAAAGCACCCACATCCTCCTACTATTGTCATCAACAAAATAACTATAGAGTACCAAATATTGATTTTTAAGGCATTGAACCATAAAATATTGTTTTTATCCTCATTGGGCTGCAAACGTCCTCATGTGTTAAATTCAGACTAGTGGCCTGCCATGACATTTCCTTCAAGAATGCTTTACTATTTGTTTCACTTTCATACAAGGTAAATTTACCTACTTCTAAATCTGAAATGAAGAAAACCAATAATGATCTTATTTTTCTATTGGCAAAGAGAGAGACTATGTTGACACATCCAACCTTAGTGGCCAAACACCAAGTTGAATGCAGCCAAAGCATAGAGTTCTTGTGTGTTAGCAGCCTCAAATCCGTACAGACTGCACTCTTGAACCCCCTTGGCAAGGACTTTACCACTACTCTTGTCCATGACCAAGCACTTATCATGCAAAAATATAACCTCGTTACGAAAACATATTTTATAGGTTTTCACTGTTGGTATTAGGTGTCATAAACCTTGCAAATCCTAACACTGGAGTTTAATTCGTTACTCTCTATTATTGGCACACATACTTCCCACTTGATGTGGCTTATTTTTTTCACATGTATCCGTATTAAGAGAATGCATAGGGAGAGAATGAAAGGTGAACCGGGAAAAATAAAGCACTAATTCTAAAGCATAAGTGCTGATTCTGGAGCATAAGCACACAGGTCAAATCAGAATGCACGAGGACAGTTAATTTTGGGTGTTAAAGTGCTGTTAACTCACCATGCCATGTAGGCGCTGTATAAGACATGTCTATGTTGGTAATTCATCATGCAATTAAGGCGCCGAAGAAGTCTATTCTTGGACTATCTATATTTAGTGAAACTACTGTTAATTTATCATGCATACTGGGTGGCTGAGAAGTTCAATTTTAGACTGTCTATTTTAGGACATAAGTTCTGTTAATTCTCTTCTAATCGAAGCACTGGAAAAGTCTATAAAACAGGCACTGTGGGGGGTAGAGATAAATATACAATTAATAAGACAATATTATTAGTATTTTGCAAGAAAAGGATAAGCAGGCTTTGTAATTTCAGGCTGTGTTGATTGGGAGTATAGGGGTGGAAACTTTGACATTTTATTGTAAACACAGATTGCTAATTGTTGAATAATACAATTGAGTACTCCTTGATTGCTAAGTTTTTCCTGAAAGGGTTTTCCCATGGCATATGTTGTGTTCTATGAAAGTTATATGTGATTGCATGTTAATGTAGGACACTTGCATGTTTATTATTGTTACTGGATTTGAGAGATCTAGGTTTGTTTTGCACTTCTTTCCTCTAAAAGTTTAAGTAGGAAGTTGTTCAACATTTATCTAGCTTCTTTTCATTTGGTATCACAGCTGGGCCAGATTTTCAGATCCTAGGTTAGAAAACAGAATTTTTGCTTTAATCTTGGTTTGAGTGGGAGATGTACATAACAAAAATCTTATTTCAGCATGGCGAGTACATCACAGTTGGAGGTACATAAATTCAATGGCACAAATTATGAGCTTCGGAAGTTGAAGATGAAGGACCTGCTCATAAAGAGATTTGTGGGCTACTGTTTCAGGTAGCAAACCAGAATTTTTGCTTTAATCTTGGTTTGGTGGGGAGTTGTGCACAACAGAGATCCCTGGTTCGGCTATGCTTGGTTGATTCATTGGTTTTGAATGTATCTTGAGAGATCACCATGAATAACCTTTGAAAGAAGTTGAGGAATATTTGTCAGGCTAAATCCCTAGTAAATAGGCTTTTTCTACGGAAGGAACTCTACTCCTTGAGGATGGGTAACGGCAACTCGGTTGCAGAGCATTTGAATGCATTCAAAATCATTGTGAGCTAGCTTCAGTCAATAGGCATGCAAATGGATGATATGTTCCTTGTCGGATTCGTGGGACAACCTTGTGATGATAATCAGCAGCCCCGCCACTAAGCAAAAGCTTAAAGAAGTGGTGGGTGCTTTATTCTTAGAGAAGTAGAGACGAAAATCTTTGGATTCCATCAAGGACGCACTGATTGTTTGAGGTAGATTGAAGAAGAAGGCAAGAACAACAAAAGGGACAGCAGATCCAAATCTAGAGGGAGATCCAAGTCACCCGGTAAGCCCAAGGTGATGTGTTGGAACTATGACAAGATAGGCCACATTCAAAAGGATTGCAAAGAGATGAATAAGAGCAAGAAGGAATCAATGACAATTCAAACTCTAAGGCTTCTCAAGAGAACTTGGGTGATGCGTTTATTGAATGTTTTGCTATGCATGCATGTGGGAATGCATGATTGATTGACTATGGAGCTCCCTACCACATGACTCCCAATCGGGAGTGGTTTTCCCAGTATGCTGACTTTGATGGTAGGATGGTGTACTTGGGAGATAACTCGTCTCTCTAATTAGTTGGTCCCAGAAGAGTCGTGCTCACACTTGGAGATGAACAGACCAAATCCCTCTCCAACGTACTGCACATTCTTGGTTTGATGAGGAACCTGATTTCTGTAACTAGATGATCTTGGAGTGGAACTGGTCTTTAGCAACGAGGGTTGTAAAATGGTGTATGGAGCCATGGTTTTGGGTAGGGGAGTTCAGCACAAAATTTTATTTCATCTCGAGGTGAGCACCAATGCATGTAATAGTACTGAGGTTCATGTTGCTGAGAACCCGAAACTTTCTGCTGAGAAGACTGTTGTTGCATAGGCACATGGGCCACATTGGTGAGAAAAGTCTTAGGGCCTTGAAATCCAAAAATATGGTTGAGGGGTTTGCTGATTGCTCTTTGGATTTTGACTTTTGTGAACATTGCATTTGTGGAAAGCAAAATCGTGTTCAGTTTCCTTCGAGCTTTGCTGGATCATCACGAACTTTGGATTTGAATCATAGTTATGTATTTAGTGGTGTTAAAGTACCTTGACTAATGAAGTCCTTATACTATGTTTCCTTTATTGATGACTTCTCTAGGATGAAATGGGTCTACTTCCTCAAGCAGAAACCCTGAGCATTTTGGTCAGTTCAAATAGTTTAAGGCTCTTGTGGAGAACCTTACCAAAAGGAAGATCAAGGTGTTGAGAACAGACAATGGTGAAGAATTCTATTTAGCAAAGTTCAACAAATTTTGTAAGGACAATGGCATTGCACAACATAAGGCAACTCCATACACCCTTTAGCAGAATGGAGTTGCAGAAAGAATGAACATGACATTAATCGAAGGGGTAGGAGTATGCTTAGTGGAGCCGATTTGTATCATAAATTCTGCGCATGAGCAGTTAGTACTGCATGTTATTTGATTAATAGATCTCCTACATCAACTCTTGTTGACAAAACCCTACCAAGGTTTGGACAGGCAAGAACCCCTCATTATAGCATATCAAAGTTTGCATATGTGCATGTGCCTAAGGAGAAGATATTCAAGTTGAATTTCAAAGCAGAAAAAATTATCTTCATTGGATATGGTGATGTCGTGAAGGGATACAAACTTTAGATTCCTATGACATGGAACACAGCGTATAGTCAAATTGTGATCTACAGAGAGATCAGGTCTTCTTTTAAAGTTGAGCAACCAAGTGATAATGCAAAGACAACGATGTAGCTTAAGCCAAAGACTGATAAGGCTGCACCTGAGGCTGAACTACAAGTTCAGAATGGACCAGATGAGCATGTTCAAGAGAGCTTGGACAGTTTGGAGGAGGAACAACCTCAACCTCACTGGGTGAGGAGATCTACTTGGCAAACAAAACAACCAGAAAGGTATAGCCGACCTGATTTTAGTTGTATTTTTATTTTGTCTACTAATGTTGATGAACCTAGAACTGTGAAGAAGGAAATGGAGATGAATGACAGGGAGTCCTAGAAGATGGCCATGGATGAAAACATGGCATCCTTAAAGAAGAATGGCACATGTGACCTAGTTCAGTTGCCTAGAGGAAGGAAACCCATTGGCTGCAAATGGGTTTTCAAAAAGAAATTCGGTTACGAGGGCAAGGTAGAAAATACAAAGCAAGGCCAATTGCTAAGGACTATTCCCAAGTGGAGGAATTAGATTTTGGTGAGATATTTTGTCCAGTTGCAAAGATTACATCCATTAGATTCCTTTTATTAGTTGCTGTTGTTTTTGATCTTGAGGTTGAGCAAATGGATGTGAAGACAACTTTCTTGCATAGAGACTTCGAGGAATAAATCCACATGAAACAGCTGAGCACCATGTGGAAAAGCATAAGGAAAAGTTGGTTTGCGGGTTAAATAAGTCTCTCTATAGTCTCAAACAGTCCCTTAGAATGTGGTATAAGAAGCTTGATTCTTATGTTTTGAGACTGGGATTTGTTAGATCCAAATCAAATCATTGTGTTTATATAAGCAGGCTGGTGATCATTTTATTGCAGTCACTTTGTATGTGGATGGCATGTTGTTGATTGGTAACAATAAGGATATGCTGAGGGTTTTAACTTTCGTCTATCATTACAGTTTAGAATGACAGATTTAGACACTGTTGAAGTTATCTTAGAGATGGAGATTATAAGAGATAGAGCTAACAGTGGCTTTTGACTAAGTCAGAATAAGTAAGTTAACTTTGTGCTGCAGCAGTTTAACATCAAGAATTGCAAAGCAGTAAGTGTTCCTATTTCTGTGGGAACAAAGCTTTCAGTTGAGCAGTGTCTTTGTACACCTGTTGAGATGGAAGACATGAGTCATGTACCTTATGCTAGTGAGATTGGGAGCCTCATGTATGATATGGTCTGCAACAGACCAAACATTGCCCAAGCAATGGGAGTCTTGAGCCGGTTTAATTATATTGATAAAGGTGGAACAATTTATAAAACAGACCCTCCAAGTAAGGTGAACTAGTATGAGGAAGGGTCAGAGGAATCTGTGAGGCATAACTTTACAATAGAAAGAGAACCAGGAACTCAGAAAAGACCATCTGAAAAGGAAACTATACTACTAGAGCAGTTGAAAAAGCTACAACAGAGTTGCTGAAAAGAGGAATAGAGGGTAACTGAAACATATAGAATAATATTAAGTTATCCAGTAGTTCCTAAAACTATATACATCACTATGAAAACAGCCCAAGTACATAATAGCATATAGACAAAATTCAAGACAGCAACCAAGAAGATGGGCATGTAGGGGCAAGTGCTTGATATGCCCCCTTCTGCCCCACCCGCCCCTCCCCTCCCCTCCCCAAAGCAGTGGCATGTCTGCTTCGGTATTCAGTATTAGATGTCTCCATAGCAGGCCACTTAGGGAGGAGCAAGTCTCAAGGTGAGTTTGTGCACCGGTAAATGTCCACTGCCACCCCCCGAGGCACCTTCAAGAAAAGATCAGCATTTGGCAGCAGGCTTATAGTTGTATTGGGCCTCAACACTATCATACACTTTGTGCTCAAGAATTTAAATCCTTTTCTTTTGCTGCTAAAAAACAGCACTCGGAAAGGAAAGACATCTCTTGATGGATCCCAACGCTTTTTCCATTACAGGCTGTTGAATGCCATGTTCCCCGATGTTGTCGTTGAGGTACTTCAAAGTTCCAACTACCATCAATAGTATAATGCATGTCAATCTGTGTTTAAAATTTCTCAACAATGTACCCCCTGCATCTATAGTTGCCATTACTAGTTGATCTCATATTTCATGTTCATCATATATGGTAAACATTCGAGCTAGAGTCCTTGTTGAGATTGTGGTGCTCACTATTGGTCATACAGTGCCCAGCTGCTTTGAGGTGTTTACTGTAAGTGACATAGTTTGAAGTTTATCTTTCACTATTGTCACTAGGCCAGCTGGTGTTCATGTGTTGTTCATAGAAGTGCTAAGTTTTCTTTTCGTAAGGTCTAATATGGTTATGACAACGGCATTTGGACTATTGTCTTATGAAGATTAGGGGGTGATTAGATGTTTTTTGTTTTGATGGTCATAAGTTTTTATGTACATAAAATAAGGTGAAATTTTCAACTGGAGTTATTCAGAAGTGTCATTGAAAAGCCTGCATTTACCGGGAAAAGATATATGTCCACGTATTTTATCTATGATATTATGTTTTATAAGTCAAAACAAAGAAGGATTTTTGTTAAATGTTAGAACAAACAAAATGTTCTAGAGAAATGTCCAAAGTTAAATTGGAAGTCAGAATTTGGTTAAAACTTAACAGTTATGTCAATGTCTTTGATTAGATAAATCAAGGACAACTGTGTACACCAAGAGAAGTTGTATCAAACATGTTTGAAACTTAAAGGAAACTACGGCAGTGATAAGAAACATAGCTCCAAGTCAAGAGATTGTTATAAACAAAAGCAATATTTGGCTCACTGGAGTTAAGAAAGGATCGGCAAGAAGGTAAAAACATTTTGACTATGTAGTGGGTCCCTATGTGGGGACTACAATCCATCTATAGACTGTAAGAGTGTGACAGGGTTACCTGATCTGCCACAGAATTGCAAAAGGATTTTTTGGTGTCTGTCTTGATCATGAATTATTGTGGTATGAGCAACTCCAGCAATGATGGTGATAACAGTACCAAGACCAGCATTTCTTCAGGAGGATGATCACGAAGGGTGCTTGGAGGAAATAATCATCTTTTGATGACAGGTTTGCGCATTATACATTAGGAATAAGGAGAAGCACATAGGAGTGCTGCATTGAGGAAAGGTCGTAGGGAATTTGAAAGGTTGATAGACAGTTCTAAACTAACTAGTACAAATATCTTAAATACATTTATTTAAAAAATGCCAATCGATATCAATTTCATGGCTAACAAAAAAAACTGTTGGAAAAAAAGAGCCCCAAACTCTAACATATGGTCAAGATATTACTATTTTTAATTGACTTTTCCAATTTTAAAAAACACTTTTAAGTGACCATCAAATTTGATGTAAAGAATAAAATTTGAAATGGTCGCAATATTAAATCCTTTTCCCTTGCTGCCATTGTAGCAAGATATTACTATTTTTTTATCGACTTCTCGTTGTTCTAATAAAAATAGATAAAAAACCTTGAAGTGATGGTCAAATGGACATCAAATTAAATGTAGAGAATAAAAGTTGACAAGGTCACACTGTTAGATCTCTCCCCTTATTGCCATTGTAGAATGCCCATCAGCATAATTATTTTCATTTCTTGTAACAGAAGCTTATGGGTGCTAATGCAAATCTATTTTACTATGTAGTGGATAGGGTGATTTGTTCTTGCTCGAAAAAATTGAATACACTCGTTTTTAATAGTCTGTTGAAGCTTGTACAGAATCTTGTCCATTATAGATATACAAAACATACTGAAGAGACCGACATTTCAACTGGCAACTTGTTGAAGATGGAGAGGACGAGTGGCAGTATTCTGCAGCAAGAGGACTACAGAGAACTTGTCAGGTCAAGAAAACTGTTTAAATTTTAGGGTATGATTGGTGTGGCAAACAATGTGACCACTAGATGGGTGTTCAAGTAACTTGGTGACTACGTAGTTCAAAAATCAGTACTCATCGGCCCAAAATTTCAACGTGGACTCGCAACTCAGCAATTTTCCATTGAGTTAAAAAATATATAGATTCGTAAAATAAACTTAAATAACATGTAAAACACTGTTAAAAACATGAGAAATGAATGTAGAGAATCCATAGGTATAGTTTCCCATCAAAATCCTTCAAAGCTGATGGAAATCACATCACAGCAACTTTAAATGATAAATTTTGGTTTAGCAGAGCAAAAAAAGCAGTAAAATCAATTGCAGAAGTTAAAATAGTGTTTTTTACTGTTGCATGTATTCAACAGTAGCTGAGTAATTAACTCGGACTCGCGAATCCGAGTTACTTACTTGGCTTGCAAGTACTGTAGCAATTTCTCGGTGGCAATTTTTTTGGCGGTTTTCCTGTGAGCACATGCCATTTTCAACGAGTTTTAAACTTTGGGTGAGTATATGGTAGCGTTCATTAGTAGCCATATTGTAGTATCATAAATTAAAATAGAATGTTATGGATGGCTTAGTAAAGAATCAAGAAATAATGCTATAAGATTATTATGTCTTAATAGAGCTACCTAATTGTAGGAAGTTTTTGAAGTTCTCGAGGAAAAGAAAGTATTGAAATTTGCAGTTCGTTTCTCATCAGCTAATAGTGAAAGTCACCTCATTCCCTTTTAGCAGTAATGTAACGCATTTTGTCTCTTTTATAAAATGCTAATCTCTGAATAATGCCACAGTATATGCTGCACATAATTTAAGGGTACATGGAGTTAGTATTAAAAGCATGAATGGTTACCAAACTGGTCTTTTCTTTAATGCATCTCATAGCAAGGAATTTGCTCCTTCCAAAGCTAGAAGAAAACAGATATGAAAAAAAATCTGTTATGCTGAAAGATGATAAAATAAATTAAAAACAAGAAATAATAAGAATTTTTGAGAGACTTTTAATCATAATAAACGGTTATTATCACATAGAAAGCACGATTTGGGGGGTATCTTGAACACCTTAAAGGAAGTTGGAAACATCCAATGATCTCAAAAAGAAGTAAGAATTCCAAAAAGGAATTTTTTTGGAAGAGAGATAAAAATGATACCTTAGAAAATGCAAAAAATAGGATTTCATATGTCCGTGTGCTGTCTATCTAGGATCGAAGGTTATTGCACATAGTATAGACATAATCTTTTCACCTTGGTAGGACATAATCTAACATTGGATCAATGATGCTTAATAGTTAAGCATTAAACAAGGCATTTTGAGCAGATTTTCATAGATTAGAATCCCGTTTGTATTTTAAGCATCGGCCTACACAGTTCCTCTCCAGAAATATCTGCTCAAAAAACTATGGGCAAGGAAAAGTATAAATCTTTAATTAAACAAAGGTTGTTTAAGGTCATTTTAGGCATGACTAAGCTTTACGTGGTGGACTGCACTGTTATCAAGGTTATTTGAGACCCAATTAAGGTAAAGATAGTAAAGGTTCATGTAAGCAGCTTTGACCTTCGAGATTAGGTTGCAACGTTTATCATCCAACAAAGCTTTCATATGTCCTGCCCAAGTTTATTTACAGTTTATGTGAAATTATAATGACACTCTAATATTGTTTGTCTTGTTCAAAACGTATAGCTGAACATAGACAATTGCCACCTCATAATTTGATGTCAATTGCAAATGGTATATATGTTAATCATCAAACATTGAATGTGATAAATGCCAAACACTAAAAGAGAATTTCATTTTAGAAAACAAATATGCATGAACACAACCAGCCTATATCTGTTTCTTAGCATGTTATAGCTCTAAGGGAAGAATATTTGAATGGCCAGACATTCTATCTATGAACTGAAAAGGATTGCCAAGCAATTGAAACAACCATAAATAGCATCAATGTCAATAGGATTCTATAAATTTACCATGTTGGAACAGATAACGCATCTGAAAATGAAGTCTCCTTGTATAGGGAACCAGAAGCACTAACTGCACCCAAGGAGCCTACACATAACAACATACTAGTTAGAGTATTACAGCAGAACAAAATTCTCGACTAATGGGATATGACACTTGGTTTGTAAACTGCCTGTAATTAAAACTTGCATTACATTACATGATAACAACCCCAAGCTAGAAAATGTTCACACAGCACGACTTTGAAAACACAAGTCATGTCAATACCAGCGATGTGGAGGATGCTAACACATCAACCCAGGGACTTTCTCCCCAAAGTCATGCTTGTGGTTTGGAAAAGCTTTTGGTACCTGTAATGCCTTATAAAGCACCTCTTTCCCAAAAAATTTATACACGTGGCCCTGTGCGATTATTAACAATTTAACCCACATGCCCATACAAAATTAGAAGTTAAGAGTATTATAGAGGAACCAAATCCTCAATTAGTGGGCTATTATGAAGGATAAGAACTGTAAACTGGTATCATTGAAAGCTACTTTTCTGTAAAACCGCTCCAATGGCAATCACGGCCAAGGTTACTACAAAAAAATGGCTTACAACATATGAACTGTTCAATATCAACCCATATATTTAGACCCATGCTATTCATAAAATTCGGTGTGCCCTATTATTTAATGATTTTGTTACCAACATTTCATCAGGAATGGACGAATAGCCTTGCCTTTGATGTATATTTGTTGGGATAGCCTAAAGCAGTTCTTTTGAGGTAGCCCTGTAATCTATTCCAGTCTAATCTCGATTAGCAAATGCCCATACTTTTCAAAAGTAAGGCCTTACAAGAGATGTAATGCCAGAACACACCATATCATGGTGGCTGATTTTTTGTTCCCGGATCATGTCCCAGAAATTGTAATGCTTATGTATATACCATTTGTAAGAGATAGATAGAAGACAAACGTAGCTTAATGGACTAGTTTCTTTTGTATATGGTATTTTTATGGTACATTATTGCAGTTAGTTGTGAATAAATGGTTACTTATTTTTGGTTTTCATTTGTGATAAATGATTTTGTAGAAATTAATATTAGTAGTGACAAGGGTGACGTGTATCCAACTTTGGTACCGAGATGCTAAGCTCGTTTTCCCATATTGCATTATGTAATTCTAGTTTTAACATTTGCAAATATCAAATAAAACATAAAAGTAATGATTTTTGTACAGGGAAATAGCTCAAAGCATCACACACTATTGTAAATTCTGTATGCAAAACTCTTTCTTATTAATGGTCATTAGATAGAGTACGAGACTTATCTATTCACCACATTGGCTCGCTCACTGCTTTGCTATACTGGGGAGTTACCACTCGTAATGCTGATATGGAGGTTTCATATAAAAATCACACACACTCTAAGTGCAAACATAAACCTGGCCAGGCATGTCTGGAGTGCCACTGACCCTGAGTTCAACAGCTCTAGATATCCTGTAGATACCTCCAATCACACAAACTCTAGACACTTTTGCAAGGCTCCGAACAAAAATTGCCAAATAACAACTCAGTTATAATATTTGTTATCTGAAATAGGTCATGTCATAAGGCTGTTTCATATCTCATTTAAAAACAATAACATTTCCTTATAAATATACAAATTTTAAACACTAATACATTTTGTTTGTTTTTTCACTCTCATTATTCATCCCCTAATAACAGAGAAAAGGCACATAAAAGTACTGAGCAATATGAAACAACGAACTCAGCAAACCTCAATACAGACACCATTAGAATTCTAGCCTTATAGCGAGGCCAACGGATTTTGATCCACAATGATGCCCAAAATCAGTCCAGCAACATTCATCAGCGAAAATTTTTCCTTGGTAGTGTGGCACATGCACAACAGGTTATGCTTGATGCTCCTCAACCTCAAAAAGTTTGTGGATAATGATTCTTAAGAATAGCAGTTCTCTTCAGGGCTTAATGCTCCTCCCACCAAACATACAAATGGAAGCATCTCTCTCAACCCACTTCACTTCCTATATTTTTTTTACCATTTCTCTTTTGACTTACCTTCCTCTTCACATGCTTGGCACACAATGCATCCAAACACTCCTTCAAACCCTAAGCACATCACTCAACCTGCCCCAGCAATGATTTCTTATCCATCAACATCCACCTATCTGGAAATCAGTCTGTAACGTCCCTGTCTAGGACAAGTTAAGGAATTAACACAAATCTGATCACACACAGCTGAAAACAATTAATATTCAAACCCCGAACTGCTGCAATTTTCAAAAATTAATTCCCGCTTAATTGTCCAAGCAAAAATCTTCAAACTTTGGATCTTGGGCCACAAAAATATGAAGAACAGTGTCCCAAAGCCAGTTTTTGCACAGCCAACATGAAACCCTAATTTTGCCCTAAAAATTAGGTCGCCCAGCACATTTAGGGCATCCAAATAACTCCAAAAATTATAAAACCACTTTCTCCTTATTTCTCCTAATTTCTACGCTCCAATCCACTATTAAACTGACCCCAAAACAACAGATCTGAAATAAATAATAATTTATAACAACCAGAAAGCTCGCTAACAGTTGAAATTTGGAAAACTTCAGAACTTGCTCAAAACTCAATATTTCTCCCTCAAATAAATTGCAGAAGTCTCTATAAATTAAGAACTATCAATCTCAATTTTTCACACCCAGTAACCCACTCAAAACTGAACCATAAATTTGCAAACCAGTTGCTTAGGGTTAGGAAAAATAGATAATTAAATTCCAGCCTTTTCCCATGCTTCCAAACCACCCAAACAACACTCTAAGGATCTGAAATTAGTATTTAATTGCAGCAGCATGTAGAAACACCAAAACACCTTGCAAAATGTGATATTAAATGCCTCAACCCAATCGATTCCTTCAAGGTAAATTCCAGCAATGTTAAGAGCCCAAAAACCATCCAATCATGCGCAATATACTTGGAAAATTAAGCAATAACAGACCAGATTTGAATCCCCTTTCAAAGTGCACCCAAACATACCCCAAAATCCTCTAATGCAAGTCGCTTTGCCCCATAATAATTCAATATGCAGCAATAATTAATAAACACCAAGAAACCCTTCAACACTCTCAAATAACATGCAATTACACATCCAAATAAATGCGCCAAGCATCTAAACAAGTCGCCAAAGCTAGCAAGTATGAATCGTGCATTAAAGATACCTCAACACAATAGAACACAATGATTAGAACAAGAGAGAATACTTCAATTGATCAAAACCAGCTCACCAACTTCCCACGCAAGAGAGAGAGAGAGAGCATTAATGGGGATACATCCCAACTCCAAGCATGGAGTATCAAATAAATCTCATCATAACATAACTCTAACAGTGATCCTAGCACTCCTTTTATAAGCAACGAGGCACAAAATTCGAAATCCCTCGGAGAGGGAAATTATTAAATAAAAGCAGTTTATTTTCCCTAGGTGTGGCGTCCCCTTTTCAAAGGGTGATTTTAATATTTAAAAGCCACCTAAATATTATTTAATTAATTCCCCTTTTTAATTTGCATTTTGGGAATTTCATTAAATAATTAAATACATTACTTGCTCCATAAATATTAAATAATTAAATAAATATTGTTTTATAATGTCAAATGATTAAAATCACTCTCCAGGCAATATTATCTAATTATTTAATATAATTTTCCCCTTGCAACATCCCTAAAGCCCACGAGGAATGATAGGCTAAGGGTCTTCAAAAATTGGGGAGATTACAGGCTCATGCTCTCATTAAACTTGTCTTGCTAAACCTTAGTGCAATCATAGTTCTAAAACTCACAAGTACTCACAAGCTAAAGTTCCTCAGCAAGTAACTCGCCAGGAACTCGGTAGGCAAGTTCCCGGTGAGTACTTGTCGAGTTTTGCAGGGAAAAACTCACAAATGCTCACAATTCCATGTAGAAAAATTGCCAACCATTGCAACAAAAAAAATCAAAATGGTTAAAAACACATTTTTTCACTTTTCTACTTTTTCAAGCTACGCTCTTTCATGCTAAAAGTTAAAACACATATGACCATTATTTTTATTTTTTGTTTTTGAATAGATGCTTCATATGTTAACAGAATTTTTTTTACAAAAACGGTTGTACAAAAGAATGGATTGTTCAGCCAAAAAAACAGATACCATATTTAGTTGTTGTCATGTGATTATCATTGGATTTGAGGGATTTTTTTATGGGAAGAGTTTGATTTGAGAGGTATGTGCTTAGCTTTTTGTTTTTTTTTTAGGATTTTGAAGCATTTTCTTCCACTTTACTTATGTATTAGCTTTCAAAGCTATTTTGTTATTTTTTTCATTTTCTTCTTTCTTTGTTTGCTATAGTTTTAAAAATTTAAAGTTAGTTATCTTCCTTCTTTGCTAAGGTTAGCAATCTACAGAGATTTATGAGACACATCCTCAAGTAGTGGAAAGTCCAAGGACCCTGCTTGGAAACATGTCAAACCTGGTTTGGAGTCAATTAGGAAGAATGACATGCAGCTATTGTCGTTTTCAAATGAGAAGAGGCATCAATCATCTCAAATACCACCTTACACAAATCCCTAGCCGAGATGTGCAGTCACTCAATCAAGTGAATCCTGACATTACACGAGAGAACAGGACAGCTGCAACAGTTGCATCTATGATGAATTCCTCCCATGATTCAGAAATTGATTTACTAGGCTTCTGTCTTGGCCCACGGATTCAGGCCTCATCCACTAGAGAGAGTTCAAGCTCAATCGCATTTACAAGGTTTCTATGTTCCTCACAATACTTCTAGTGCTCAGCCTTCTCTCGAAGGTTTTTCTTGGAACCGGGAGAAGCAACATGAAGCGAGATGGATAATACAAATCTTTGGTATCATAATAATAACCATTTCATGCGGCGAGAAGCGTGTATTGGATCATTCATAATTGCATTAATTGTTGCCGAAAAAGGGTTCAAGGCACCTAGTCTTCGTGATTTGAATGAAACCTTGCTAAAGGAAGCAGTGACAAATAAAGAGGTGATAGCAAAAGATCAAAAAATAATTTGGCACAAAAAGGGCTGCGGTATTTTTTCAGATGGGTGGGCAGATGTTGCACATTGATAAATTTTCTAGTGGCCTTGAGAAGCCAATATTGGGACACATTCATAATTCCATTCATTACTGTCGAGAAAGAGTATAAGCAGTGTTACCTAAGACAGACGGCGGGACGTGGGGACGGAATTTCCAGGACAGCAAAAAAATTCCAAAATTTCAGGACGGCAGGGGACGACCATTTAAATAATATATAAAACTAAAAATATACATATAAATTTAAATTTTTTAATGAATAGCAATTCATATTTACATATCAGCCCACCATGTGCATACAGTCCACGTCCAAACATCCATATTAAAAACTCAACAATGTACATATAGCTATACTAATGTTATATGTCCTTATAACTTTTAGTATTAATACATATGATGCTGATCTTCATAACATGTTGTGACAGTCCACCATGTGCACTTGTGCTCGAAAAGTTTTGTATTCACATATCACTCTTGATTCTTAATATGTCTTTGTAATAAAATATAGTCGGGTTATGGTTAACGGGTAAAGATTTTTAAAGAGATAACAAAGAAATTATTTTAAAAATAATAATAATAAAATATTTTTTAAAAAACCAGAATTCCCCAAAACATCCCGGGGGTGTCTCCAAGAAAAGGGGTACGTCCCCAAACGTCCCCTGATATTCAGGGACATCATGCTTTTTTCCCACCCATTTGGAAATGTGGGGGAACGTTTCCCCCCATCCCGTCATCCCCAGGACGTCTGAGACATCCCGGACTCTTGGTTTTTGGGGGGGACACGTCCCGCGTAACACTAGGTACAAGTCACCCAATTTTCATAATTTAAGTGGACCTTGGCTAGAGTAAACCTTGAAATACAAGGTGATAGTAGAATATCGTAAAATAATTTGACACAAAAAGAATTGCAGTATTTTGCCTAATAAATGGACGGATGTTGCACACTGATTAATTTTCTAGTGGCTTCAAGTGGTCAGTAGGTGTTAGTAGCATGGATACTTCTTGAGGAGAGGTAACCTACAAATTTTGAGTCCCTTTGCATTGCCCATTACATTGATCTCCTACTTAAGGACACAAGAAAAATTGGATGGTTGAAAATTGTGGTTAAAGAAGCCATAAATACTACCAAAGAATCTACAATCACTCCTAGGTGCTTTTCTTGATGAGAGAGCACACCATATGAAAGGAGCTTGTGCCATCAAGAGCCACACAATTCACCACAAACTTCATCACATTGCAAGGCAATGCAACATACCAACGTCTTTGAAGCAAATATTTGTGATCACTCGGTTACTGGAGTCGTAAAAAAATTTGTGATCACTGGATCCTTAAGAGCCCATTTTCAGGAAGACTTAAGTGGAAAGGGCTGTCAAGACAATTTTTTATGGTGTTTGCGAAAAACACAAAAGAGATCCTTAACGTAACTATAAACTTAACAATTGTGAACTTACGAATTAATAAACTCCATTACTCTCTAAGTTTGTAAAACTTAAAAAAATCTTAGAAATTAAATGTATCATTTAATGTTTATTTGTTGTTATCATTCAAATTCCTACTAATTTTAATTTTAAAATTTTACATTGTTTTGTTTTCGGTGACAAAACCTTTGGTCTGGGTTCTACTCTTAGGGGATGATGAAAAAACCCAATGGGTTGTTTGTATGAGATCATGGGCAAGGCCAAGGAGACCACACAGTGTTATTATGGGAAAAATAAAATAAAATATGAGCCCATTTAGCACATAAATGATCAAAGATGGAACAAGCAACTCCATCAACAAAAAACATACAATGGCTTACTACTTGAACCCAATGTTTTCTTCTTTGATTCCTTTAAGGTTGATGATAATATTATGAATGGCCTCAACACATGCATAGAGAGGATGATGCCCTACAAAACCCCTAGATACACAATTCTTGACGAGTTGCGAATTTACAAGGGTGTGGAGGAGATATAATTTTTGATGAGTTGTGATAGTAGAAATTTATGTCGATGTGGTTTTTTGGTTATTTCATTGATTTTCCCAATGGGTAGCAACATGATTCTATGACATTAAATAGAACGCCATTGGAACGGGTGATTTTCCTCTGCATTTGAGAGGAGCAGCTCCTTAACATATGTGTTTCTGGCGGTTTTGAGCACTTTTGACCAAAAAGCACAAAAAGTAAACATAAATGAGAATAGAGAAAGTTGAGTAGGGAGAGAAAAAAAGTAAGGAGATGCACCTGTGAATAAATAAACGCAAAAACTTATCCTTATGTGTAGCAAAGTAAACAATTAGAATATTGATGGTTTAATGTTGCAATCTTGCATTTAAGAAAGGAAAAAAAGAAAGACATAAATTTAACGTAAGAATAGCCATTATCACCAAAGAAATTCCAAGACACAAAGTTCTAGAAATCTCTTTGTATTTCTTATAAAACATAAACACAAATTTTCTTGTACTTCTTCCTCTCAAGTGAAATTTCGGACATCATCAAAAGTCCTTTTACAATTGTTATTTCTCCTACTCATAATAGGATAATGTAACTCATTTTTTAATGACCCTTCACATTTCTTTCATATCATTTGCTTTTTCACTTTTTACAAAAAGTGACCTTTCATATTCCCTTTCTTAATCCATCTGTAGATTTTCTACGGATTGAACATTTCACATCATTGGATAGATCACTAAAAGAGTTTTCCAACACTTCAAACAAGAGCCAAAACATAGGGTGGATGCATAAGTTATGACCAAAAAAAGAAGCTATGTTTTTCCATTGTAGTATGGCGCATTTTTTGAGCCTTGCAAGTACTTGAAGTGCTGCTGGAAACCCTCGGTGCAGTTTTCGGGCCTAGCATTGAGGTGTTCTTGGCACCACAAAGGAACACTTTCCTTTTATGCAAAATCTATCAAGTTTTGGACTTTGATTCTTTGGACAAATTTGCTCCTTGGATTGAGTTCTACACAAAGAAACCAACCTTTTCCAATTTTGAAAATATGAGGAAAACGTTTGCCTAGCACACACTTGAGATGTTGTAGGAACTTAATTTCTCTCTTCGTATTCCCACCACAATTGGTCTCTGAAGATCAAATATTTCACTTCATTGGATAGCTTCTTGAAAGAGCTTTCCAATGCTTCAAATAGGAGCCAAAACAGAGTTCAGAAGATAAGTTATGACCAAAACATTTCTAAGGCACTGTCGGAACCATAGGCATGCATGTCATGTAGTTGAGGCACTTCCGCCTACCCTCTGAAAAGGCCCCTCCCCTTTTGGAAGCCAAAAACTCATTTTTTACTATTGGCTAGATTTTCTGCATAGCTGAAAACCTAGGCAGTCATGAGATAAATCTCCCTCATTTACTGGTGAGGCTCCCATGTAAGATTTGTCAATTAAAATATGCTAGCATCTATATGGGGTTTTACTTTAACCGTGCACCTCATGAACCATAGCTGTATAGTTTTGCAGCAAGTAAGCAGCTGTTAAAGAAATGAAATATCTAAAGGAGGAAATAATAAAAACACAGGAAAGAAAGAGGGAAGATGTGCAACCTAATCAATAGATTACAGAGTTGATTACATGCACATAGACAGAACCAATATGAATAGATATCAACACGTAGAATTATAAGCAAAGGCAGCTTTCAAATCTAGATCTAGAATAACACAGATTATAAGTAGATCTTAAGACAATAAGATAGAAGCAAAATGCACCGTGACACAAAGCTCTCCGGAAATATGCTTCTTTCTATTCATTTGCTTTAAATAGCTATCAAGGATTTCAGCACAAAGTCTGGAACACAAGAATATTGCTTAAAAATTCTGAGGCTTTAACCCGTAGGTTCTTCCTCTACTTATAGCATGTAGAGGGGAAATTGCAAATAAGAAGCTTTTAGTTGAACTAACACATGTGGAAGTCGGAATGGAAACAACTGGCAATCTCCCTCCTGGAATTCCTCTTTGCATGACATGCATGATTTGCAACTGAAGATAGAACCTTTTATTTTGCATGTCTGCCACCTATTTCCAAGTAGTTGACTTCTTCAAGTAATGGCTTTTAAACCAATCACTTAGGTTTTATAATTTAATTGATCGCTCAATTACTTTGTCGGAGGAAACAAGAGAAAGAAGAAGAAAGAGGAAAGTTACAGTCTTGTCCTTTTTCATATTCTGCATGCAACTGATTATTTTGCCTTTGATTCTCACCAAACTGGATCTGGAAGCAGCTGGATCAGGAAGCGGCTCGATTTGGAAGCAAGTGGATCTGGAAGCAAGTGACTGTGATTTGCTTGCGGGTATTGCCTTTGACATGTCTTCCCTCTTATCTTTGAAGCTTTTGCAGTTCTTCTCCAGTACATGCATCAGTGCAATGTTTGCCATAAATAACTCATCATTTTTATTTTTAATTGCATATGAGCAATTAAAAATTCTGGAAAGCACTCCAGGTGAATGCAAATTCAATGAAGGCTTCAACTGGAAGATTGGGAGAACATGCACAAGGTCCTGGAAGGAATTCTCCATGCACTGACTTCTTCACGGGCTACATTCGAAACAAAGAGGATGAAGCCTTTGCAATTATGGATCTGGATCTAAATCTGGATCTAGATCTATGCATGATTCTGCTCATCTTTCTCGTTCATCCCGCTTTGCCATGGCTGGAGCGAACTTTGTCTGAGCAATTCTTTTTCTTTTTATTCAGTCAGAATTATTTACAACCAGTGCAGATCTGGAGATTTCTTCAGATTCAGAGGATATGTTCAATGTATTGGACATTGATTTAAGCTCCCTTTCTCTTATAAAAGCACCTGTAATGAATTCATACAACAAAAAGAGCAGGATCCTGAAGAAAAATTCTATAGTGAAGTTAAGAACGATCATGAGAAGGTGGAATAAAATGACCAGCCCATTGCATCTCCTAGCCTATACCCTGAATCCCAAATTTTATAGCAGTGAAATACACTCTTTGTCTCTTCATCTAATAGTAGCATGGGTGAAATAGATGCAACACTTGACAGGTACAAGATGACCCCATTCATGTGGTGGTGTGCACATGGCCATGATGCCAAGTGGCTGCGACCTGTTGCCATTAAAATCCTTTCACAGGTATCAAATATTAAAATGAAATCAAAAGTTTGTTTATTAATTAAAAATGCATGTTCTTACTTCTTAGTAAATTAATATTACTAATTGAAAATTTCTAACTTCTTTTTTGTAACAGGTTGCTAGCAATTCTTCAACAGAGCAGAATTGGAGTACATATTCCTTCATCCACTCAGCCAAATGGAACAAGTTAGCATCCAAGAAGGCTGAGGATTTAGTGTATGTGCATTCCAATTTGCACATTCTATCACACAAGAGTGAAGCCTATGTTAAAGGTCCCAACAAACTTTGGGATATTGATCCTGAGACTAGAGACTTTAATGCTTCTGCTGCAACTCTTAGCCAACTTTCACTGCTTGGCATTGATGAAGAAGAATTAGGATCTTTTGCAGAAGGGAGGGAGAGTGGAGCTAGTGGGAGTGGAGATGTCGGTGCTAGTGCTGTTCATGGAGATGATTATGAGGAAATCTAGATGATATTCTAGAATCTAGATTATTATTATGTATATGTGAATCATTGAAATTGTAACCATGTTGAATGATGACTCTTTAGAACTTAGAAGTTCAAATTTCAATGAATTCAAAATATTTTGAGTGCTTTATCAATTATCTCTTATGGTCTACAATTATAAAATGAGTACTATGCATATATATATATATATATGTATATATATATATATATGTATATATATATATATATATATATTGTACGGACGTTTCCGTCGACGTTTCATATCCAAGGTTTTTTGAAAATTGTCGTTTTCGTGTTTCATACCCGTTTTTGTTTCCGTTTCCGTTTCCATTTTCTAGCAACATAGGATCCAACCATAAGGAGGCCTTTCAGTTGGGTATTTATAGGAAAACCATAGCTTACTTAGGCACAATTATAATTGTTACAATAAATGGCCACAACCAACTACACAATGCAAATCTAACAAATTGAATGTATGACAACTACATAATCCAATCAAATTGAATGCCCTTAAGCGATCTAGAAGGATATTTGATTTAGTCTTTGGTTTGGTTCAGGGAGCATTCAATGCTCCATTGTGCGTAGGGGTAGTTTGAAGCACAAGTCAAACTTCATTAAATTCATACGGTGCCTGCTTTCTAACATGGAGTGTCCAAGGAGATCTTTCCAACCTCCTTTGTTGACAAAGTGGACAAGATCTAATTCCCTGACATGAATGTTAGTTCAAAGCACTATTGTATTAGAAACAATAGGCTTTGTTTACTTTTGCTATGAGTTTTGTCGTTTAACAGCCAAGCACTATTTGTCGTTAGTGCATTGCGAGCACTAAGATTTCTGACTTTTTGCACCCTTTGGGAACTTCTACAAAGATATTCTCAATTCCTACAAGGCACAAGAAGTGGCGTTGTAATGCCCCTTTCTGGGCTGAAACTGAAAAACAAGGAAATAGCACAAACCCCAATTGATAGTAAACTCAATTTTATGCAAGAACTAGGGTAGCAACCTGTTTTAGGTCCACCAAATCCTAGGTGACCTAGGGTAAATTCAGATTTTTGCCTTCTCCATACAAATTTTTAGAAATACATCGCCAGCATGAAACCCTTGATGAAATCATGCAAAATAATTGCTTCGACTTTTCAACCATAAGTTGTAGACAAGTGGAATTAATTAATGCTCAAAAACAGTTGAAACTTCAAAATTTCATAACTTCATAAATACTTGGAGGAAAAATGCAAATGATAGCTCAAAATGATCATAAAAATGGCAGCCATCAAATAAAATTAGAATAAGATTTTTCTAACCATCAAAACCCACTGAAAAGAGATTCCAAAATCTCCAAATGGGTAGATCAAGCTAGAAATGAATGTGGCAGCCCCAAAAAGACATGCCCTAGCTAGAATTTGTGTCTAGCACTAATAGAAACCCTGGCCATTGTGAATTTTGAAGCTCAAATGTGACTCCCGGATGAATCCACCAATGTAACAAATGAGGGTTTTCGTCCCGTAGTGTTGTAATTGTTGAGGGTTTTTGTCCTCAATAGGATCCAATGAGGGTTTTCGTCCTCGATAGATGAGAGAAAGAGACAAAGCATACTCCAACTCCAAGAAAATATCAAATAAGATACTTTGTTACAGCTTTATTAAATAAAAGAAGAAATAGAACATATGGCATGTTCAAGCAAATTTTTAATTGTTATAAAATGTAAATGTGATTTCTTGTAATTTCTGTTATATTGGGTGGTCGTATACAGAATGTTTGCATGTTTTACAATAAACAACACACTCCTCGTGGCCATGACTATCAGTTCATTTTTCTACATGTATTGAAAAATCTCTCTTATTCTCTGTGTGCTGTATTCCCATGCTTTTTTTATATATTATACATTACAGGTGAGGATAATGAAAATAATGTCATTTCAATACATTCTGTGTGTAACCTAAGATTTTGTACCTTCACATGACCTTGAAGTGCCTTTTAACTATGACAAACAGTACAGAGCAAGTTTAAATCATCAAATTGCTGGCCCATCAAATTCCAATTAGTCCAAAGCATAAATGACTAAAGAAACGAACTTCTCCCCACCCATGTTAATGTTGATGTTTTTTGGCTGCGTGTAGTTTAAAACATATTCTGGTTACCTTAAAAATCATTGACTGAGAATTAGCCATCTAATCTCTAGATCCTAATTTCTTATTCAGATGAAGGATGTCTTAATACAACAGAATCAAGAATCACAATTCAAAGAAAAACACACGGTGAAAATGAGGTGAAAAGAATCTTCAATTACCTCTTGAGTCAATGGCTAATAGACGAGGAGTGTATGTTGGTGTGCCCTGCCAGTCCAAAATCAGCACACATCAGATATGTCCAGGTTATTTAAGCATCTGTTTTTGTGATAAATTTAACGACAGTTTACAAGGATACCAACCAAATCAAACAGTCAAATTTTCAACTTTCAACTTTATACATCAAATGTGTTAACCCAAAAAATTGTCATAATAAGCTACATTTGTCTGCACCAAACAAGAAAACTTATTTTTGAAGAAGATTGAGGTATGGAACAAAAATGAACGCGGCTTGCCATATTCCCCTCCCTGTTACCCATCCCCTCTCCCTGCTCCTCTCTCTCACCACCCCCTTCTCTCTTTACCACCCTTCTGCCCTTCCTCTACCCATATCTATAAAATGCCTTGATAAATTTAATATTAATCTGATAAATTTAATACCCATCACAAATTTAGTTGAGCACAGATAAATAAACATAGCTTAAGACTCCTTAAATTAAACGCATTATGTGTAATCTCAGTATATTAAATAGATTTCTATATGTGGTTCAATATTTGATAATGGAACTTGAAAGCTTAGTCTGCTAGGTTAAAATCACAGTCGATCCTTTGATAAAACCCAATGTATTTTTGGAGATTTATGTTTTGGTATCCCAAAACTGCAAAGTAAAATCATTAGTCTTCTCGCAGTTTCAAGAATTTATATTTTATGTTTAATTTTGTCTAATTAGAGTTTATAGTGTTGCCCCAGATTAATCATCTTCATAAATAGAGACCAAGGTCATTATTCTTAAATATCAGTTGTGGGATTCGGCCTGCCGCCTTCGTATTAATCAGTATTTTGGCTATCTGCCTTCACCTACAGTTTGGATCTATTATGACTATCTTGCTCGAATTCATGTGGATTTATTTTGATATCTCTGTATTTCATTTCCACAATATCATGATATGAAATGATCTAGTGGAGGGCAAGAGGTAGAAGCCCTGAGGGCCTTGATCACAAGAAGCCTAATGATGTTAGATCAAATAAGGACACAAATTGAAAACCCTTGAGGTGACTACATCTAAAGGCCACGTTCTGCTAGCCTCTGATATGAAATGATATGAAGCAAATATAATTGCAACGAGAAGAGAAAGGTAAGAGATTTTCGTAATAACTCATTTGTACCATTTGTAGCATCGATATATAGACACACACATATATATTTAGATACATATGTATGTATGTATGTGTGTGTGTGTGTATAAGTACACACACGCATATATATTACAAAGGCTGCAACTACACTTTCTGCGGATACAACGAGAAGAAAATGTTGCCGACAGAGGAAGCCTGAAAAGGAGAGGAAGCATACAGACCTCAGGCATCCTTCTCCTCCCTCTGCATCCTGGTCTTCTCATTGCAGCCACAGAAAGTGTAGGTATATCCATTGTACTCTATATATACATAATACAGATCAGTGTACAACATGTAAAGTTGCAATGATCTCGTGTCTGCTTGATGTTGCAATTGTCATCTTTAGTTCATAGCACAGTATCCTTGAAATCAACTCCCTCGACCAATATTAGCAGAAAACAAACTGTAAAAACAGTATAAATGAAGTTATCTAATCAAAATTGACAAATCAAGCAATTTAGACCTTATGAAACAAGTTGAGAGAAATGTAGAGAAGAAACTGATCAAAATAAGAATACCAAAGGTAAAGCACCTACATTTAGTTACAAGGTCGATTGAACTTCAATTGATAGCAAAGTTAGATAGAAAAATGCATTGATGCCAAAAGGAAGTTTCTTTAAGTGCATAAGACTTGTTAAGGATGTTGTCGACTTAAAACTACAAACATTCAAATTCTACACGATAAACAATTTAATCTCTAAAAAAGCAATACACAGAATTACACTTATCATTAACCATTCATTAATTAAATTTTTGTCGTGACACAATTTTTCATACTGTGTCTCTGCCACATCACTACTCACTGCTCGCCGCCAACAGCCTCGCGTCAACTCTCAGTCAGCTCAATGCAATAATGAAGTGTCCTGTTAACAAATCTCATTACAGCTAAACTCTCCTTCATTATGCATCAATCACCCAAGGATTATCTCTATATTGATTACCTCAATAGTTTTTTGGTACAACTCCTCCCCATGCTAACAACTTGAGAACTGAATTGGCACCAAGATGCTATTCTTCATTCAATACATATACACATTGATACAGCCCAAAGAATCACCCCCATGGCATGTAAACATCATAATTTTTATTTGTATTTTGAAAAAGGCTAAAATATTATTGATATAAAAGGAGTGGATTAAGAGCTAACTCTATAAAGGCTAAACAATTCCATAGAATGCTTCATACATTTTCGGTCGCCACGGGTCAGCTGATCAATCAAGGCAAATCCAGTATTTTCTTCTTTCACTGTTCTAAAAGGGAAGAAGAGCAAATTTTGAATATCTTCTAGTTTAAGAAGGGAGTGTTTCCTTTACAATATCTGGGGATCCCTTTAGCCTTCTTGGCTAAAGGATTGGCATTGGCTAATCAACAAATTTGAATTAAAGTTACAAAGATGGACTAACAAATGGCTCTCTTCAGGGGGAACGATGACACTAATTAAATTTGTCCTTCAAGCTATGCTGATATATGTTGCCTCTGTGTTACATATACCTGCAACTATCTTGAAACAAGTGGATTCTATTTGCCAAAAATTCTTATGGAGCGGAGTTCAAGATAAGAAAAAATGGCCCTTAGTTAAAAGGGAAACTTTGTGCCGGCCAAAAAAGGAAGGTGGTTTGGGATTTAGATCCTCCCCTAAGTAGAATAAAGTTTTAGCTGCTAAACTCTATTGGAGGATGTTTGTTTATCCTAACGCTTTGTGGACTGCTACTTTCAGAGCAAAGTAAGCTGAAAACAACCCTCCAAATAAAATCATTAGATCAAACCTCCCTAGTAGGGAGTCTTTAACCTTATTGTTTATCAAAATGGGAGAGGAAATTATTAAAAGGAGGCTCTTTTGGATTGTAAATAATGGGAAACTAGCTAATTTTTGGACTAATTTTTGGGATGGATATCCCCATCTTATCCTTCAATTTCCTCAGCTTCAAACTCTTATGAAGCAAAAGCAAGATAGGGGTTGGATTAAGGTAGCTCATTAAGGTAAATCATCTTCTTATCCCTGGGAGAGTGAAAAAGTTTGGATTCCGGTATCTGATTGGCCAATTGTTATAGAGCATGAAGTTAAGGTTCTGTTGCAGGAAGTGTTGACAGATTGCCCTCTCCCTTATGCCCCACTTCCTGATGAGCTGGGATGGGGGCAAGACCCTTTTGGTAAGTATGCAGTGACCATGGGATATGCCTCCTTGATGATAGGTAATCCGCATCCTCTACGATTTCTCTTTAAGCACTTATGGCAGCCGGGTATGTGGCCTAAAATAAGTTTTGTTGTCTGGCTTCTTATTCAAGGAAGAGTCTTAACAGGAGATCAACTTATGAAGAAGGTCTATAATGGCCCCTTCAAATGTGTGTTGTGCTTAGAAGATGAAGAATCTTCTACTCATCTTTTCTTTCTCTGCCCCTAGGTTATTCCACTTTGGAAACACCTTGTTGGCCTGTTTAAATTACAATGCAATAATTTTGTTTCCCTTGCTCAGCTTTTCAAAGATTAGCAAAGACTTCTCCCAAAGGGACAAAATCTTCTCCTGATGCTATGGAGTGGTACATCTCTTCTCCTATGGAATATTTGGAAAGAAAGAAATAGTCAAATATTCTAGCAAATTAGAAAGGATGGACCTTATGTCTAGAAAAAACTTAAATCAATATAGCTGAAACTCTCAAACACATAATATTTTTGTCTCATACTCTTTCTACAAAATCAGAGCATATATGCAATCAGCTATCTCTTGATCCTAGGGATGCTTCTCTGCCCTGTTTTCATATTAATAAGAAAATTGTAAGAGAGACAATCCAAAGCCCCTTCTTTTGGCTTTGAAAAATTGAATACTGATGGGGCTTCAAGAGGAAATCCAGGAAGAGCAGCTATGGCAGGAATTGGTAGGAACAAGGAAGGTGATGTGCAGTTCATGTTTGCTATGACTCTAGGAATTACTACCAACAATTATGCGGAGGTGAAAGCGGTTTATAAGGGCATGCAAGAGGCTTTAAAAGTGGAATGGCAGAAAATTCTAATTGAAATGGACTCACAAATCATTATGAAACTGTTTTCTGAAAATAATAGGGGCTCTTCTCCCAGTTGGTGAATTGTTAAGGAAGTTTGGAAGATAAAAACATTACAAGAGAAATTTCACGAAGTTCAGTTCAGTCACATCCCACGGGAAAGAAATAAAGTTGCTGATGGCTTGGTTAATTGGGCCCTAGATAATAGGGATCTTCTATGCTATGGATTGCCTCCTTCATGGTGGTCCAATAAGCTCTAAGAAGACATCACATATATTCTTAACCTTGATACTTCCTTATAATTATCTATGCGGCTTTAATTTTGTATAGTGCTCAAGCTTGGACTCTTAGTTTTCAGGCTTGGCATGGCCAAAAATGTATTTATTGATTTCCATCTAATATAAAGTTTGTTGTTTTTCTTATTAAAAAAAAGGAGTGGATTAAGAATGCCTTGGAAGAGGGGAAACAATCATGTGCTCAAAGCATGATCCTCAAAAGGATGCAGATTATTTAATACTGAAAGGTCTTGAAAATAGGTCTTTAAGATGGCTTCCTCTGATCCACTTACTAAAGTCATTTCTAAGATGATCACTATTTAACATATTACATAATACATTGTTGCCTATATGAGGATCAATGTTGGGACTGTGTGGGACATCTGCACACATTAATCCAGTATAACATCAGATCTCTGCTCAGTGTGAGAGTGCAACTTAGCAGAGAACCTACAGAGACAATTGCTTCAGTTCCTAAAGGCTAATTTAATGCATAAAAACAAACCTAAAGTGATCCATATTCTATCCTAAGCTACTTTGCAGAAAGGGAAATTGCCAAAAAGGAATGTGTTGAAAGGAAAAAAACAGATGGGAAAAAGGTTTAGGGTTAAAGAAATAAAAGAAAAAAAGTGGTGATGCACCTGATCAAGAACAAATGCTTGAAACATTGCATTCACTTTTTCTTCAAATACAACCAGCAAGTCAATATGCAATACAAGCCTTGGTGGATACAGTTGATCAATAATCATGAGAAGTTGAGCTCCATTCTGTGAAGTAGCAAGATGGGACCAATGGGCTGAACTACCGCCACAAATAATCCTATAAAAACTGCATTGTCAAGTCACTCAGCTCACATTTAGGACTAGAGGTTCGGGAAGGATGTATTACATATGTTAGAAATTAGAGGATTCATAATTACGGGTTTAATTAATTTATATGATAAATATTAACATGAACATTACATCACATAAACTATATGTAAATAAATAAAGTATTGCTTACTCAACACGAATAACACAGATAACATTAATATTTACATCACATAAACTATATGTAAATAAATAAAGTATTACTTACTCAACACGAATAATACAGATAACACCATATGTATAGTGGAAAACCCCAATAGGGTAAAAACCACTTGAAATAACCTTTTATTATCAGAGAACCAAAGTTACATCCAATATTTTCCACCTCCCCCTTCAAAACCCTAATCACAAGGGTAAACTTATTTTACCTTTGATATATTTCATGAACATATCAAATGAGGACCTTAAAGTCCTATTTATACAAGGTGATCGAGTATGTCTCCCGACCCACCTTTTCAACCTAAAAGGATGACACAGACACCTAGGTTAGAATATTTAACTCAGAAGCACCGAAACGTCCCTGAGGGTCCCGCATCCATGGGGAAACGTTTCTGAAACGCTAAATGCATACGAAACGTGCCAAACGTTTCCAGAAACGTTTCTACCAATTTTTCTAAGTTTTAAGCATCAAAACTTTTTTAAAAATAAAAGCATTTAATACACCTAACCCTAATCTACCTACCTAGACTTGCTAAAGACACTTCCTAAAAGCTATATAGTGACCTCTTGGGTCCATTCTAAATCACACTCTCATTTTCCCTCTTACTAAATTCAGTTTTCACTAAACTAACATTTAGCATTGTGAAGAGCAAAGAGACATTAAGGACCAGCTTGAAGGAAGAGACAAAATATTTTGAGTGCTTTATCAATTATCTCTTATGGTCTACAAATTTACAAGTATAAAATGAGTATTATGCATTTATATATATATATATATATATATATATATATATATATTTAATAATATATTGTACGGACGTTTCCGGTAAAGTTTCGTATCCAATGTTTTTTGAAAATTGCCATTTCCGCGTTTCGTATTCATTTCCGTTTCCGTGCAACATAGATATTTAATATTAGAAATATAAATATTTCTAATTATTAAATATTAACCTATATATAGTGATGGACCCATATTAATTAAGGGGTGGCCAGTCCCTTTAATCATTATGTTCCAACAACATACACTTACAGAGCCTTGAAATCAAATACAATAATTACGGACAAACTGGATTCCTAGACTCTAAAGCAAGTGAGAAAACTAAAAGACCCGATGATTTTGCACTCAAAGCTTAAGTTCTTTATAGAATCAGCAGAGGAGAGAAGAGAGGGAAATGCATTAAATGCAACTGCTTGTAATTAGAATGTTGCCCATACGTTTTCAGCTGCTGCATGCCCAAATGATCTCTTAGGCATTTGTTTGTCTCTTTGCGTTCCAAGAACTTTGTCCTATAAGCTTCTGTATGAAAAGATAGCTCATCAAATAAGATCTGAATCTATGCCTCGAGCTTTTCCTTGTACTGAATGCCAACCGGTTTGTTACAAAGCTTTGTTATTTGAGCAACATGCCATTGAGAAGTCCTTAGCTTTAGATTCCCAGACATTCTTTCTTCTGCTGACTGGGCTTCTATCCACATACAAGGCTTCCAGCGGGGTCCACTTTTAGCTTGGTGGTATTTGGTTGATCAACAAACTTTGGATTACAGATAGATCCAACAATAGTTGAGCCTTAGAATGTGGTTTTGATCAGCTTTGAAATAGTCAGGGCCTGCCGTTAGATTTGAGACAGATCTATGGTGGGCAGGCTCTTCAACTTTTAGGTGCCAAGATTGTTGAAACCTTAGAGAAGGCTGCAGAGCAGAACTTTGAAGCTTTATTTTGCACAAGTTAATGCTAAAAGAAACATTAGCAGTACCATATGCATCATAATGCTTATATTTGGGGGTAATATCTCTACCCTACAAAATATTTACCAGATCTGAAAACCCCAGATAAAATGCAAAGAGCAACTACACATTCTGAAAATCATTAATTAGTGGGATGAGATGCTCCGTGGCCAAAACTAACAAACTAACTTTCCTCATTGATTGCACAGGGAGGCCAGACTAGATTAGCAGCAAGACTTTGGGGCTTGTACAGAGGCCTTTTTTATGTCGGTCCACACATTGTTGTCTGCATTGAACTTTCAGCATTTGTGGCCTGCCTTTTTGGAGAAGCCACCAGTTCAGCCTGCTCTTGTATTATTTCAGCCATCTGCCTCCTTGAATTTTTTGAGAGGAGAGTATTGATAGACTATAAAAAAAAATCATGCTGCTCTATAATAATTCTCAAACAGTCCATACAATTGTGCAGGGCATTAATTCTTTCTTGCTGTTTGAGAACACAATGTAACAGCCTTGCCGAGTCACTTTCCAAATATGTATTGTGAACCACTTTCTCCTCAATAGTTTTATTGATGCTCCTAATAGCAGCAGTGATTTGGAAAACTGCAGCAATAAGAGTATGGTCAAATTTGATGTTTTCAGGATGGTTATGAGAGGAATTCTAATTCTCATGAGACTCCGCTAAGGAGATGTAGGTTTTATCTCTCCTAGGAGGAACATTCCAGAGAAGACACTATGAAAGTTGGGGCCGAGTTTGGGGAGAAAGATCATGGGTAGGAGAAGCATAATCAGGATGCCTAGGAATATTCAAATCACAAGGAGTAATTCCAATCCTATTAAAAGTACAGACCAGAAAGGCATTATAGACCGTCATATTAGTAGTTGTGGGTTCCAGTGTCTCATTAATTACATATTTTAGTAGCTGACATTGTTGTGGTTATTGATGGTATTGTTGGTGTTGAATTCCATCTTCCTATCTTTCAATATAATCTCGAAAGCTGATGTCTACAAATTCTCACAATTCTTTTTCACGTCTACTTTAGGTTTTTATATTTGGAAATTTACTAGGTTAAGATCCCCTTTCTCGTTTCTTTTAGATCTATCCCATTTCCCCTACACTGATATCTTGGATGTGAATGATATTGAAGTAAACTGCAAGGATGTTGGGGACTTGCCCTGTTTTTTATGTTGGTGCTTAAAAGAATTAGGGTCTCACCTAATAAGGGTTGGATATTTGCTTATACTTCTTAGGCATCTTCATTGGCTGCTTGGATGTTGTTCATATACTATGTTCATGTAACTACCAATGCTACAAAAAAGAATCTCAAGGAATAGTTGTGTTTCTTGACTAATTTTTCCTTTTCCTTTTCTTGTGTATGCTCTTTGGGATTTTGTTTCAAACAATATTTCAAAGGGCACCTGAAGAAACAAACTGCAACACATCAACAATTTATCCAAAACAAGTTGACAAACTGTTGGCTAGATTTTCTGCACAGCTAAAAACCTAGGCATTCATGAGATAAATCTCCCTCATTTAACGGTGAGGCTCCCGTGTAAGATATTTATCAATCTGTTAAATATGAATCCTAATAACTATTCGGAGGGGGTTTTACTTTAATTACAAAGCACGTGAACTATATAGCTTAGTAATTCTGCAGCAAGGAGTTATTTATGAAGTATTTTCAAAAGGGGGAAATAATGCAATTTGGGAAAGAAGAAAGATATGTAATTCAACCAATAGTTTACAGAGTTGATTTCATACACATGGTTTAAATAAACAAGTAGATCTCACAATATTCAGAAGTAAAGGAAAAGAAAAGCTTTTAACCTAAATCTCAGATAACACAAAGTTTATCCAAAGATCCACACAAAAGTAAGAAGCAAATGCACCGTGGACACAAAGTTCTCTGGAAATCTGCCTTTATTCAATTCCTCAGTTTTCACAAAAATTACATCAAGGGCTACAGCACAAAGTCTGGATTGTTGCAGTTCAGGATAGAAAAGGAAGTTGTGGCTAAGACAGATGGGAAGATGTTGAATTACATGTTCGACAAGTATATTCAGTATCAGAACAAAAAGAAGATATAAATGTTACAGCTGGCTTGACTTCTTGTATTCTTTCTTCTTCTATTTTCCACGTTCCCGGATGAAATTGTAAAACTTTGAAGTTATTGGTTTTGAAACCATTACTTAAAGTTATGTGGAACAATTCTATTAGTTAAGTGATAGATGTGTCACTTGAGGAGAAGTTAGAGGAGGATGATTGTCAGATGCCATTTTTACTTCTTGTTTATGTTTTAGTTCAGTTGAGTTTCCCATTTGTACTTTCTCTTCTACATTCTATAAGTAGAAGAAGAACCTTCGGGTTAATGATAAGAATTTGTAAGCAGCATTCTTGTGTTCCAGACTTTGTGCTGAAACCCCTGATAGCCACTTGAAGCAAAGGAATATAAAGGAGCAGATTTCCGGAGAACTTTGTGTCACGGTGCATTTTGTTTCTAGCTTTCTATCTTAGATCTTCGAATAAAATTTGTGTTATTTTAGATCTAGATCTGGAGTTGCCTTTGTTTATAATTATGTGCGTTGATATCTATTGGTTTCTTCTATGTGCATGCAATCAACTCTGATATCTATTGATTGGAATGCACATCTTCCCTATTTCTTTCCTATGTTTATATAATTCCCTTCTTCTATAAATATTTCTTTTCTTAAACAGCTACTTACTTGTTGCAGAACTATACAGCTATGGTTCATGAGCTAAACAGTTAAAGTAAAACCCCCATATAGATACTAGCATATTTTAATTGACAAATCTGACACGGGAGCCTCACCGGTAAATGAGGGAGATTTATCTCATGACTGCCTAGGTTTTGTGTTATGCAGAAAATATAGCCAACAAATTACCTCTTCCGTAGTGAAAGCAACTATGTTATCTGGCAGTGAATTTATCTTATCTTCCAACAATTGCATTTTTTTCAACATAAGCTTGAGAATCTCCATGCGGAAAGAAACCACTATCTCCAACTGCTTACCCTTTTCTACCAATCCATCAGGTACAAGTTGTTCTACAATCAGAACATCCTCCGGCAATGAATTTATCTTAGCCAAGATATCCAGGTTACTCTCAGCCACTATATTCTCGTCCACTATGCTTGTCATTAGTTGCTTCAACTGATATAATGCCCTTTCCATATCTTCCAGGCTAGCTAGTACTTCCTTGAACTGCTTTGAAGCTTGGTGGATGATTTGGCTTTTCCATTCATATATAGCTTTGACCTGATTACCGACATCCTCAACCTCTCCAATCAAATGGCTACTCACCTACTCATGTACTAATACTGGTTGAGAGGAAGGTTTGGCAACCTTGGTGATGATCTCACACAACTAGAAAATATGCTTCTGAAGTTTGGCTTTCTCTGTCTTCTTCTTGTCAAGCTTGAGGAATAGAGCATCTATCAATGTCTGTGTATCTTGCTTTAATCCTTCTGTGGTGATCTGACCCAATGGCACTTTAGTTACTGATATGTCTGCTACTGATAGCTCTCCCTTTTGCTTCCCTTCAGCTAGAACTGATAATTCAGCAAACTTCTGCCCTGATTCTTCAATAACCAACCTTGAAGTTATTTTAGCAGCTTTAGACATTTTGCCTCTACCTCCCAAGCTCATGAGCAGCTGCAAGTCTTCCTCTTCCAGGTTGATTTCTTCTCTAGCCTCTAGAACTATCTACAGAGCCAACCAAGATGAGAAACTACTCTTCAGGGAATGAGAAGCCTCAGTGTGTACTACCATTTCCTACTTAGGCTCTGTTGCAGCCGAATTCACCTCCATATTATGGTTTCCTTCTCCCATGCCATCCAAGGATAATGCCCTTTCAAATTCTATCATCTGTGCCTTCAATTCCACCATAGGAGGAGGAGGTGGAGAAATGGGTAGCGGAAGAGAAGTATATATGAATGATGTCGGTTTCAATGCTTGACTAGTCATGACTTCTGGAGTTGTTGGAACTGCAAAAGTGTTGTGTGTTGGCGCAGAAGAAGCTTCGTTTGAAAGTAGTACTAGTGAAGTGGATGCGGACTAGTCTTTTTCTGATGCCTGAGCCTTCTTCTGCACCATTAGCTTTTCTGGCCTTCGGCTGCTTTCACCTCCATGCTTCCTTTTGTTGTTGATATTCCCTGTACCAAAATTCTCTGTGATATGGTTCATCAAGGTCTCATCCGAACAATAACCTTTCGTCAACAACCAATTGAAAGTATTGACTAGAAGTGTCAAAGATCTCTCCTCGATTGTATGACTACCACCCACATTCACTTGAAGTGTAGCCTTGTCTACTCCCATCTGACGATATGAATCAAGTACTACATGCCTGTCATCTGGAAGGTCTGCAGGTATCCTCGCCGAATCATAGTCTGAAATCTGTTGAGCTGATAATCTGCTGAAATCTCTTTTTTTGACTTCATATTCATTCCTGCATTTCATCCAGAAATCCTCCAGCGAAGGAATATGTGCACATTCTCGGGAAATTGTTTTCCTTGCTATTTCATAAGGATCGAAATTCATTCGAGCTGGGAAGAACTCGTGATCATAACCAAGAAACATCTCTGCTTCAACTCCTCTATCTTTGTGGATGTTATGACAACCATAATTACCCACTACGACCGGAAAGTTAACCGTAGATTTATGCCTCCTTGTTGGTAGTCGTGCAACTCTGCAAGCTGCCTACATAACTCCATGATAATCCACTTATCATTTGGATATCTCGGCAACTTGACTGGTTCTTCTGAGAAACCAATAACCTTAAAATATGTGAAGTCGGCGAACTGAATGAAGATACAACCATGTTGAAAGACAACTTCTCAGGCTTCCTTGCTTACTTTGTTGCACTTCAGATCACCGTTCAACTTGCAAATGAATCCATAGAAGAAACCATCGTTTACTGCCTTGTAATTCTTATAGCATTCAGGGATCACCAACTGTGGGAAACACTCATAAATAGGATCTTTTGAAAGTATGCCCCGTCTATCTAGCTTGGAGAATATCCCCTGTGAGGTTGCGGCATATACAAGGTATGAAATCATTTTGAAACTGAAAGTCTACCTCACACTTCCGAGTTGCTCACTGATGTTATTACTGATGATCTCCGACCAATTATTTATCGAATCAGCTTTGTTGATTTCAATTCTTCTGATAAAGGCATACATCTATGAGCGGAAGTTATGGGCATTGGCTTCCCCATTTATCCTGCAAAGCAACCGGGTAATATCATCAACTTCCTACACCAGAAATGACCATAGAAGACTCCTTGGGAATTTTGACGGTGATCTTGGCTTCTTCATATATCTAGTGTTCATTATACCCACGTAATCTACTTTGTTCTTTTCCCATCTGTCACAAGCTTCCTTCATGCCAATTGTGATCACCACGGGCCGTGCCGGAATCTTGAGGCAAAAATCAATGAATTTCGGATCCAATCTGATCACCGTCTTTCCTACCGTCCCGAATTGTCCTAGAAAGAGGATGATTAAATTTCGCACATTCCAGAACGAATTCAGGCAACTGGGTTGTAGCCGGAAATGCTGCAGCTTGAATAATTCCATTGCTCTTCATTGCCCACATAAGAGATGATCTGCCAATGACTTTGGATTTGTCAATCAAATCAGAGATAGGTTCAAGCCCTATATCTATATCATTGATCTCAGCAAGCCTAGAAATTATGCAAGATTTTGTTGAAGCCTCTCTTTCATCATGTTGCATCATGCCTGAAACAATCTTTGTCCGAGGTCTTTTTCTTTTTTTTTCGACAGAAGCCTTGCGATTGGATCAATTCGTGCAGAACTTGCAATTCCTCCTGATTCGGAAGATATATTCAATGTATCTGACATTGACTTTCACTTCTTTTCACTAGTATGGGCACTTGTGAAGTATACCTGCAAATGATTCAGACAAACATGGAATCCGTGGCATGAATGCCTAATTTCTTCACCAAAATCTGATTATAAAGCTTGTTGCCTTAAATTTTTAGACCTTGCTTGCATGCCAAGCAAGCTAAAAACATTATTTTATTCACTTGTGCACTCACATCAACATGCAAATAGCCAAAATAGTAAAAAGAAAGCACTTCCAAACTTAGGTGCCAAAATTGGGTGCTTCCCAGCAATTAAAAAATATTTTTTAATGCTCACAACTTCAACCTTGGCCGCCAAATTTCTCCAGGGCAACATGTTCCACCTAAAAGAATTATTTGCCCTCTCTTTATGCCGTCCACTGTTTATATAGGTAACTGCATGCTAATTTTACCAACTCTTATTTTTAGCAATTCTTAATAATAAGTTGTGCTTTTTCTCCTTCTTTGGGTGCCCAAGTTTGCCTAATTTAGCTTGCTTTTTCTTGCAATTCTTTCCTTTATTTTTAGCAAGCTTCTCTGTCTTATTTCTAGCCTTCCTGTTTGCTTGGACTTTCCTCCTATTGTTGGTGCCAACCTTAGCTAGAAATAAATAAATAAAATCAGCTTTTAGGCAATTAATAATGTAAGGATGGGTCGCACTTTTTGGCTATAAGCCATGGAAAAAATACAAGGGGCGGGCAAGTAAAATTCTACCCTGCCTGTCAGGGTCTAATTCTCCACTTTTCACTTAAGTTGTCATGTTAAATATTAACCTGCCAGAAAGCTTCTAAAAAAGGCGGCTTGCATGGGTGAATTTGACTTGCTTTACGGGAAAAACATGAGGGGCAAGGAGGTAAAATTTTACCCTACCTGGCAGGGTCTAATTCTCCGCTTTTCACTCAAGTCATTATGCCAAATACTTACCTTCCAGGCAAGGTCTAATTTCCTATTTTCCACTTTAGCCATTGTGCTAAATTCCAAATTGCCAAGCAAGCTAAAAAGTGTGACTTGATTTGGAGTTAAATAAATCCTTTGCAGGAAAATCATGAGGGGCAGGCAGGTAAAATTTTACCCTTCTTAGCAGGGTTTAATTCTCCGCTTTTCACTTAAGTCATTATGCCAAATATTTACTTGCCAGGCAGCTTCTAAAAATGTGACTTGCATTAAGAAACCATCATTCCCAAAAAGTGTGACTTGTTTCCATATTGTTGCTTCAAAAACCGACACTTCATAACTAACTTCAAATTTGTCTGAGACCATGGATGACTTTTGGAAACTCTGTGCAATTGAACTGGCTAGACAGAACAAACGGAAAGATTACCAGATAGATTTACAAAGAAAAACTGAAAACAAACACAAAAGGGATAGATAAAATGAAAAACACGTCGGAAGTCACAGACAATTGCCCAAAAATGACTTGTTAATTAACTAGTTTGTAAAAACCTTCGCTGGTGAATGCTTTGTGTTGGTGCTCAAATTAGTCTCGCCCCATTTGTCATTGAAATTCCTCAGTTTGCGGCCTCTGTCATGTTTTCTATCTCCCCATGTTGGTGCTTGAAGACTCTGTCCTCCATTTGGTGGCCATGATTACTCCCTTCATTGGTCGAGTATCACTTAAAGGTCCATAATTTATTTTTCGTTTCTCTGCCCATCTGAAGGAGTCTGTAAATTGGGCGTAAAACTCGGGTTGTCCCTTTCTTTCCGTTTTTCACAGTCAAGTTTTGTTGTCCTTGCTATTTTTGTCCCAAGTACTTGTGGAAACATGATTAGATGTAGCTCGGAAGATCATATTTGAACCTTATAACATTTCCAAATTCTCTGTCCTTGAAGAGAGATTCATTTTCAGGCTCAAAAGGTAGATTTTCTTGAATTTTATGGTTTGACGGGTGAGTTTTCCCAGTCAAATTTACATCTCTGCATCAGTGGAAACGTGGCCCTTTTTGGTTGGATGCAGCTCGATGGGGCACTCTAAAAACTCTATGGCTTGCTTTAACCCAAAACTTGTCCACGTGGAGGAACGGTGCTCGTTTGAAAATTCACCTTTTGGTTTGGCCTTGGAGTTGCGCCAGGGGGACACATGGAGGATTCCGTTGCTTTGCCTAGAATTATACAAATTTTTCATGCAATCTGGTACAGTTCTGGTGGGCAAACCATGGACACGTGGTGGGTTGGCGCTCATTTGAGGATCTGCCTCAGGGTCCCACTTTAACAATTGTCGACAGGGAGACACGTGGAGGCTTTTGCTGGCTCCGCTTTGTACTAATACTTTTCAAAGCAAGTTTCTAAGGCTTGAGACACGTGGTGAGCTCGCACTTGTTTAGGGTCTCCTTTCTTGGCCACCATCTCGAAGTTGCGCCATGAAGACGTGTGGAGGTTTCCGTCGGGTCTTCCCATACTTAGACTTTTCAAGTAACTTTCTAAAGGGCTTGGGACACGTGGAAGGACCGTGCATGTTTGGGGACCGGCCCCTAAGTTTTATTGTGAAGAAGCGCCAGGAGGACACTTGGAGGCTTCCGCTCACTCTGCCCTTTAGTTTGGACTTTTCAACAGCCAAAGGAGACTATCTCGGACCTTAGACACATGGCGCCTTCCGTTGAACCTTCAACTTTTTAACAGACTCTGCTGGACTAAGACACGTGTTGAGCCCGTGCGCTTCTTTGGGGTCTCTATTTTTGGGGACCATCTCAAAACGCGCCATTGAGACACGTGGAGGTCTTCCACTGGCTCCCTTTTTCACCGAGACTTCTCAAAGGTCAAAAGACGTTTTTCTTGGGCCCAGGGTACGTGGAAGGCTCACGCTTATTTGAGACTTGCCTTTGTGCTTCTTCTTTGCAATTGTGCCAAGGAAACACTTGGATGATTACGATATAAAGTGGAAAAAGGGGTAGGATCAACGGTTGTTGTGCATTTCACCTGGTTTTTTGCCATTTCTGCTCCAAGACTCTTAGAGACGCAAATACGCACTGTTTTTCATCGTTCTTTGATGAAATTCTTTGTCGTCTCTGTCGGTAAGGTGCCATTGAATGGATTTGAAACTTAAATTGTGAGTTCAAGGATTTTTAAGGTCGATATTTTGAAGTGGGAATTACTTCAGGCACTAGCAAAAAGCGGGAATTAAAAGAGGAAGATAGATGCGGGGCAGAAATTTCAGATGAAAGAGAGGAAAAAGGGGTTGAAACGATGAAAGTGCAGGCGTAAAAGATGAAAAAGGTGTTGCATCGAGAGCAAAAGGGGATGACCTGTCAAGTCTAGCTATGCAGAGGCTCCAAAAAATGATTAAAAAGGGGATTTCTCGCATGATAGAATTAGAATGATTAAAAGGACTCCTGAAAAGTTGTGGCATGGCATCTTAGTCATTAGTCAAGAGCCGAAGAAACGTGATCAGTGCACAATTGGTCCACCTGGCAGATTTTGGATCTAAATTTGTTAAACGTTACTGTCTGAAACAAATTGGTAACAAGCAAAGGTCCCTCGAATATTCTTCTCTTTTGGGGGGAAAATTGAGTGAGCAAAATGTATAAATGAAATGAGAATACTCTTGCAAATGGTCGGAATTTGAATTCTTGAGAAAAAAATTGAGAAAGTCGTCTTACCGAGAGACCAAAGCTGAGATAACCTGTTATTTTATTCTGTGTTAGATTTTCTATTGTGTTAAGTTGGTTGCAGATGTATAGCTATTGACAAGCACTGAGATTGCTCTGGAATCTTTCCCTTATTGATGAATCTAAGCAATTTTGGAATTAATTTTGTGTCAAATCTCTAGCAATTTGTGTTTGCTTTGTTTTAGCAATGTTTGCAAATAGTTTATTTCGTTCCCATTGCAATCTTATATTGAAATCTTTGTGAAATCACACAGTATCTCGTCCCTGTGATAGGTAAATGGTATTTGCAATTTTATTTCAAGAAGAGCCTTCATCTTAGATGAGATACCTATTCATTATGGCCAGTTACAGAATCAGAGGCTTAAAATATATGAAATTAAAGAATATAAAATATGTTATGTAAGTTCTACAGGTAGTAGCCTTAGGCAAGTGATATCAAAAACTTTTATAATTATTAATTGAATCTTTCAAGGTTCGAGCCTATTGTGTTTTATGTCTGACATGTTTCCATGTGTTGACTTGTTGATCTGGGCAATGGGCTATTTATAGCACACCTTTGGTTGAAGGAAAACTTAACTGCCTGAAGCTTTATGTTGTTGAGCTGTTCATTATCTTGTGAAGTCCCTAGAAAGACTCTGTGTAGAAAATCACAACTTTGCTCCTAAAGCCTTCATCTCCCACGCTTTAACTTCTTATACAAGTAAAGGTTAATTACCTAGGACTACCCCTGCTTTGCCCTGTGTATCAACAAAGGAACATGTTCTCATTATGAGAGACGAGATACATTGTCAGTTTACAATGTTGGATATTGTATTTGCAAGTTGTTTTCAAGTTAACCTAAAATAAGCAAACTTTTGGTTGAAGGTTTATCACTGGAAAGGGTTTTCCCATGACAACTCTTAATGTGTTAAAATTATTTGCATTTTTTTTCATATCTTTCCCTTGTTTTGCTTCTCTATTTATAGAATTTATTGCAATTCATGGATATCTCCTAAATCCCAACATAGTCATTAGAGCCAAGGTTGAGATTTAGTGGGCTTCCTCTAGATTTTTTGTCTTTAAACAGGCATGGCCTAAAGTTGCAGATTTGGTCTTTTGTAAAATCCTCTTAATTTAATGTGGCAAGAAACACAAGAATCTGACATTGACAAAGTTTGAGTCATAAAAATATTGAGTTATGAAAACTCAAGATGGAGAATCTTTTGACAAAACGACAGGATTAGTGGATAGATGTGACACAACATGCACCTTAAGGATTAACATCTGTGTTGCTGCTCGGCGAAGTATTTGGTGAAAAAGCATTTTCTAACGAAGTTGTATATTTTAAAGGATGAAAGATGGTGATTAGGTTTTAAAGCACATAAATAACTTAAACTCTTTCGTAAGCCAGTTATTTTCTACAGATGTGAATATGGGTGATGAAAAAAAGTGTAATACACTTCTCTATTCTTTACTAAATCTCTTCAGAAAAATTGGTTATGGAAATTACCAGTACCATGACCAAATTGAATCTTAGGGATATGGTTGTGAATTTTTTGTATGAATAGATGAGGATAAAATCAGCAGATGACTATCACTCAAATGAATCCTTGTCACTTCATGGACATGAGAAAGAGAGAGGAAAGAAGAAGAAAAAGGGAAGAAGAGATTCAAGTCAAAAAATAAATTAAAGACTCTAGAAAGAAATCTAAAAATGTGTTTGTGTTATGCCCTTATTCCTATACATTATATTGGATATATAGTTTCGTCTTATTGCTTACATAATCTGTATTATTGTCGTATGTTATTCATTTATGCTTTCATATGTTTAGTAGGCCGGCCTTGGTGTTGGCCATAACATAGGATTGGTATATATAGGTGGTAGGGAGGAGTAGTTAATTTCATATTGAGAATTTTAGTCTTATTATATGCTTTGGAGGTCGCCCCCTCGAAGTGGCTAAGCTATTATACTTTCATATCACTATCAATTATCTACAATCTTGTGTTATTTGGTGTTCTTTTGCTGCTGATAGTTAGATTTATACAAGTAATTTCATTACAAGTGGTATTGGAGCCTATTCTCGGCCAGAACCCGCATCAAACAGTAATTTTGAAGGTTCATCCATGAATACAATCTTTCATAATGGGCCATGAATACAATCTTGCATAATGGATCCCTATAAAACATGATTTATCTAACCTTTCATGTAATATCAAACCATATTAAATTTTTACTTAAGACTTGGTAGAATCATTCAAAGGAAGCATGCCTTCTTTAAATGGTTACCCACCTTTATAATTCCTAATAATTTTAAATCCCAAACATTACAAATCATGTATCATAGGTATGAACCATATTAATTTGGTCATCTCTAAAATCTATCAATTAAACTAATTCTAAGCTCGCCAAACCGCTATCAGCATCCTTATAAAGACATGTCGTAATTGTAGAGATACCACAGGAAGGATGAGGAAGAAAAAAATACTCACACCATTCAAAATATTAAATTTGATTCATCTCATCAATACTGGTATCAAGAGGGTGTGGACTCCCTATTTCACTATTCTCATTCTTAGGCTCTCTATCTCTATGATACTACTACTTTATTTTATTTGATGATCCTTCATGTGGAGGAATTCTATCTTTATTTTTTTGGTTTGTTGTTTATGTGCTTCTTATCCTACATTTGAGAAAACCCCTTATCATTAAAAGCCACTCAATAAGATAAACATTTCAAATATCTTGTCCTAATATTTAACTTTTCATTAACAAATTGTGAACTATTTAGTGTTTGTTTTTCATTTATAGTGGAGGAACTTTTACAAAAAACCGTGAACGACTGAGTGTTTCATTTTCATTTAGTGGGAGAAATTTTACATCATCTCTTTTGGTGGGATTTCAAGTGGCTCTAATAATATATTTAATGTTGATCGCCATAAAATGGGCATGTCTCAACATGACTAGGTCTTTATCTCTAAGATATAATATGAATTTAGCATTAAAAGCCTCACATTATTTTATCAAATGTGTATCATTAGGAATTATAACATTCTTTATAAATCTTAACATAGTATTATTAAATCTTCCACTAAAATCCTAAATAAGCTCATTATGATGCATTTTTTTTATGTTTTCAAATTCAGTAATAAAACTTTGTGGATTCATTCTATAACTGTTGGCTAGATTTTCTGCACAGCTGAAAACCTAGGCAGTCATGAGATAAATCTCCCTCATTTACCAGTGAGGCTCCCGTGTAAGATTTTGTCAATTATATTTCCTAGCATCTGTCTATTGGTATTACTTTAATTGCGTAGCTCATGGACCATAACTAGGCAATTTTGTAGAAAGTAAGAAGTTGTAAGCAATATATGCAGGAAAGGGAAATAATTAAATGTGAGAAGAAAGGAAAGGAGATGTGCAACCTAACTAATAGTTGACAGAGTTGATCACATGCACATAGACGAAACAAATAGATATTAAAATGCAGAATTTAAAGCAAAGGAAAGTTTCAGATATAGATCTAAGACAACACAAATTTTATAAAGAGATATAAAAATAAATAAGAGACGAATGCACCGTTGACATAAAGTTCTCCATAAATATTCCTCTTCTCTATTCCTCTACTTGCAGAAAGCTAACAAGTGCTTCATCTCAAAGTCTAGAACACAAGAATGTTGATTACAAATTCTGATTCTTTAACCCATAGGCTCTTCCTCTATTTATAGTGTATAGAGGGAAATTACAAATAGGAAGTTTTTTAATGAATTGCCACATGTTGAAGCTACGAAAAAGGGAAGCAACTGGCAATCTTCCTCCTGGAATTCCTCTTTGCATGACATTTGTAACTTTTGCTGGCATGACATTGTCAAAAGCACCTGAATCTAAAATGCAGTTGCTTAACTTGAAACCATTAAGCAATAGGGAAACATAGAACGGTTCCACTCTTTCAGAAGATGGTGAGGATTTAACAACTACAGTGTTGTTCTAGGGGAGGAGTATCCTTAAGCTTAGGCAAAAGGCCTTTTGATGTATTGGATTGTCCTAGTGATTGTACATATTTGACTAACCTATTTAACTGCTCAGGAAAAGGCTCTCAGGTATTCAGCTTCCGACATTTGAACTCCTGGTTTTCTTAACATGATCAATAATGTCAAAAGAAGAAATAGATTCAGATACCTGAGCCGCTTTTTGTGGTTGAGATGAAGAACTCACATGCTTACTTCCAGGAGCTAAGGAAGAAGGCAAAGGGATGCCCCATCTTTGCTCGTCTGCTAATGTTTCAGCTTGGCAAGTTTGTGATATTGTAAGTACTGCATATGCATGACCATGATCGTCTTCAAGAAGCTCATCATACTCATGTTCAAATTTGTGGTTTAGGTAATTAATGTTGGAGTCGCCAGCAGGACCTATAAAATCATCATCCTTGAGCTGATCAGCGTCAGCTTCCTGGTCTTCTTCATTCATCTCCACGTTGTTTTTGGGAGCAACTTCAATTGCTAATCTTTGGGAACCAGCAATGCGGTTCCGGTTGTTGTTGAAATTCTGAGCAGGGGCAGTATTGTTGACCTTGAGCCATTTGAGCCATTTGTTTCTTTATCCGCAACATCTCATTTGCTAACTTTTGTAGCAATGAATCAAAAGAAGTAGCTAGAGGATGAAATTTCAAGCTCTACAAGTGTTGCTCTTTATCTTTCCAACCATGATGAGGTCGTCTTCAATTTCAACCACCATGTTTTGAGTTGCTAACAAGTCAGCAGGAAGTGCTCTTCGCAGTTGATAGCTTACTTCGAGAAGTAAAGCATTGATGACAAATACCTTTTATTCTCGTCATTAAGACAAGCAGAAGCCAGAATTTATTATAGTAATCTTTAAAAATTCACAATAAAATCTCGCATGTGCTCATGTGGCTCCTTCTTTAGCTGAGTCAGTTGAGTTATCAAGGTGTACTGGAATCTTTAGCTGGTTTGAATCTTTTCAGGAATTGTTCATCCCGCATAGTAGCCCAATTGGTTATGGTGCCAGGAGCTAGCCAGATAGAACCATTCTTCAACCAAGTCATGCAGAGGCTCTATGAAGAGCCTGACAGATACATCTTCATGTTCCACTACAAGCACACCACAAGATATAAAGAAGGTTGCCAAATGATCATCCGGATTTTGCTTTCCATCTCCAAAGAATTTCAGAAAAAAATTTCTGGATCCTTTGGGCAGATCGTGCATAGGTGGAGTCAAGTTCAATGGCCCAAAAGTTGCTCCCCATGGGACAAGTACTATCTGGTTCTGATTTTGATTATGGTTCTGCATGATGAGTAGGGCACATCTTCTCCTTGTGTAGACTTGGTGAATAATTCCAGCCGCCGGATTATGTTGAAGATGATCCGGATCTGGATGAGTGTGCACTCTCCTTCCTGGTGAGAAACTAGATCTGCGGCTTCTAAATTGACGTGGATGATTGAAGTTGAATTGCTCCTGCAATCTGAAGAAACAATTAGTCCTTACTTGTGCCTCCACAGATCAGGTGAATGGACGTTCAGCCAGGTTGAGAGTTGTATGGAAAACACTCTGATCTTCAAGAGATAAGCTTTGATCTGCAAAGATAGTTGTTCCCCAGTAGAGTCGCCAAAAACTGTTGGCTAGATTTTCTACAAAGCTAAAAACCTAGGCAGTCATGAGATAAATCTCCCTCATTTACCGGCGAGGCTCCCGTGTAAGATTTTTCAATAAAATATGCTATTATCTCTATGGGGGTTCTACTTTAACCATGCAGCTCATGAACCATAGCTGTATAGTTTTGCAGTAAGTAAGCAACTGTTAAAGAAAGGAAATATTTAAAGAAAGGAAATAATAAAACACGGGGAAGAAATAGGGAAGATGTGCAACCCAATCAATAGATAACAGAGTGGATTGCATGCACATAGATGGAACCAATAGATATTAACACAAATAGAATTATAAACAAAGACAACTTTCAGATCTAGATCTAAAATAACACAAAGTTTATAAGTAGATATGAGATAAAAAGCTAGAAACAAAATGCACCGTGACACAAAGTTCTCCGGAAATCTGCTCCTTTGTATTCTTTTGCTTCAAATAGCTATCAGGGGTTTCAACAAAAAGTCTGGAACACAAGAATGTTGCTTACAAATTCTGATCCTCTAACCCGTAGGTTCTTCCTCTACTTCTAGCATGTAGAGCGGAAATTACAAATAGGAAGCTTTTAATTGAATTGGCACATGTGAAAGTTGGAAAGGAAACAACTGGCAATCTCCCTCCTGCAATTCCTCTTTGCATGACATGTATGATTTGCAACTGAAGATAAAACCTTCTATTTTGCATGTCTGGCATCTATTTCAAAGTAGTTGACTTCTTCAAGTAATGACTTTTAAACCAATCACTTAAGTTTTATAATTTAATTGATCGCTCAATTACTTTGTCGGAGGAAATAAGAGAAAAGAAGAAGAAAGAGAAAAGCTGCAATCTTGTCCTTTTTTATATTCTGCATGCAGCTAATTCTTTTGTCATTTGATTCTCACCAAAATGGATCTAGAAGAAGCAGCTGAAGCGGCTTCTGGAAGCAAGTGACTATGATTTGCTTGCGGGTATTGCCTTTGACATGTCTTCCCTCTTATCCTTGAAGCTTTTACAATTCTTCTCTAGTACATGCATCAGTGCAATGTTTGCTCATAAATAACTCATCATTTTTATTTTTAATTGCATATGAGCGATTAAAAATTCTGGAAAGCACTCTGGGTGAATGCAAATTCAATGAAGGCTTCAACTGGAAGATTGGGAGAACATGCACAAGGTCCTGGAAGGAATTCTCCATGCACTGACTTCTTCACGGGCTGCATTCGAAACAAGAGGATGAAGCCTTTGCAATTATGGATCTGGATCTGGATTTGGATCTGAATCTGGACCTGGATCTATGCATGATTCTTCTGATCTTTCTCGTCCATCCCGTTTTTCCATGGCTGGAGCAATCTTTGTCTGAGCAATTCTTTTTCTTTTTATTCAGCCGAAATTCTTTACAACTGGTGCAGATCTGGAGATTTCTTCAGATTCAGAGGATATGTTCAATGTATTGGACATTGATTTAAGCTCCCTTTCTCTTATAAAAGCACCTGTAATGAATTCCTGCAATTAATTCAGACAAAGATGGCAACCGGAACATGAACACTTGATTTTAATTATAAAAATCTGCATATATCAAGCCTGCTGCCCCAAAATTTGATGTTTTGTTTGCATGCAAAGCAAGCATGAATTTTGTCAACTTCACCTGAGCACCTGTACCACTATGCAGACAATTAATCAGACTTAATTCAAGCTCCTTCAAACCTAGGCGCCAAACTTTGAAGCCTTCTAGCAGTAAAAACACCTTCTGTGCAAAATTCCTCCTTAATTGGGCACCAAAATTGCCTGGGCTGCACTTCCTTGCTAAAGAATTAATTAATTCATCCTTATGGCAGCCCATGCTTATATAACATTCACCATTCTATAATTAATAATTGCCCCTCCTATTCCTGGCAATTAATTAATTAATTAACATGTTTTTCTCTTCAACTGGGGCGCCTATTTTGTGCATGCTCATGGCTGCCATTAAATAAATTAAATTTATTTAATTTTAGCTCACAACTTTCAGTCCACTTAAGCTTCACAATGTGCTTTGACCTCATCCACTAAAAATAGGAATTAATTATATTAATTAATACTTTAAAAAGCATTATTCCTTCTTAATATAGGTAGCACTTTTTGACATGAAGGGGCTGCATTAAATAAATTATTTATTTAATTTTAGAATTCTATTTCTAATTTCCCTTTATCCTCTTCTTCCTTGTTGACTTTTCCTCATGCTTGGGCGCCAAATTTGGAAATAGAATTAATTAATGAATGCAATTAAAGTTGTCCCTCTATTCCAAAAGGGGTCGCACTTTTTGGCATAGCCCATTTCTATTTTTAAAAGCCAATTTTCAATGGGATTATTCACCCTACACCGCAGCTCCAAAAATCCCATGATCCACTTAAGGTGTTTGACTTTCATAATGGGATTTTTTACCCTGCAAGGCAGGTAAGAAAATCTCATCAATGCCTTAAGTGATTTTTCTTTTATTTCACAATGGAAATTTTCACCCTGCAAGGCAGGTAAGAAATTCCCGCCTGCCTGCTGCCTCTAATTTTCCCATTGTGACTTAAGTGGCATTGCTTCCATGGGAAAAAGTACCCTGCTAGGCAGGTACAAAATTCCCACCTGCCTGCTGCTACCAAAAATCCCATTGTAGCTTAAAACCTTCCTTTCCCAAAAATGCGACCTGCCCAGAAGAGACTTTTTTGTGCATGACTTCATCTTTTCAGAGAGAACCAGACCTCCTGTGGCAAAGTCTTTATGGCATCACGTTCATCGATGATCTCCAAATACTCCAGGCAAGAAATCAGACTAAACCGGCAAAGGAATTGACCTAGAGAAATTTCACAAAAAACAAAATGGGAAAACACCGAAAAACGCAAAACGTTGCCAGAAGTCACAGATAAAGCCCAGGATTCATTCCTGGTTAAAACCCTACTGGTATATGGGAATATTGACATGTAAAACCACAACAGGGTTGAACCGGAGCACAATTTACCTCAAACGGGGCTCAAAATAATTAAATACAAATTTCCCGCAGGCAAACCCCAGTGACAGAATATAATGATTTTGGGCATCTAGGTATTTGGCGAAATTGGCTAATATGACTCCTTGGGAATATCTTGACACAATACAGACACTTTCTGGCAATAAAAACACAAAACGACCCATTATTTTAAAAGTACGAAATTTTTTAACATGGGGTAGTCTCAGATTTCAGGGTGAAATCTGGGGACACCATAATGTCTTTTAAACCAATCACTTAAGTCTTACAATTGAATTGATTACTCAATTACTTTGTCGGAGAAAATAAGAGAAGGAAGAAGAAAGCATGCGGAAACTAGAAGAAAGTTGCAACGACTCTCAGTCTTGGATATTTTATGACATGCATGATTTTGCATGCAGTTGACCTTTTGCCTTTGATGTCTCACCAAAATGGATTTGGAAGCACCTGACTTGTGATTTACCTGCGGGTAATACCTATGACCAATGACTTCCCCTTTTATCCTTGAAGCTTGATTGCAATTCTTCTCCAGTATATGCACCAGTGCAATGTTTGTCGTGAATAATTCAAACAAAACTCATCATCTTGTTATTTTTAATTGCACGTATGATCCAATGTTTGCAAATTCTAGAAAGCACTCTGGGTGAAAGAAACTCACAAGTAAATTCAATGAATGCTTCAACTGTTGAAGATTCCTTTGCAAATGCACAAGCTCCTAGAAAGAAATTTTGCTTGCTTGCTGAATTACTTCCACATGGCTTTTGCATTAGAAACAAGAGAATGCAATTTTTGCCGGAAGCATTTGCAATTATGAGATCTAGATCTATTTAATTCCTCTAATTCTGAAGATAGCATTCAATGTATGAAACATATTGATTTTTGACTTCCTTTGGGAGACCAATTTGAGCACCTGTGAGGAATACCATGCAATTGATTCAGACAAATATGGAGTCCATGAAACATGAATACTCAATTTTTTCACCAAGCCTCTGCTTATAAATCTTGTTGCCCTCTATTTTTAAGACTTTGTTTGCATGCCAAACAAGTTAAAAATATTATTTTATTCACAATTGTGCATAACTGAAGTACATCAACATGCAGATGCTTTGATTAATAAAAAGAAAGCTTCTCCAACCCTAGGCGCAAAACTGGATGCTTCCCGACAATTAATAAAAAAACTCAGTTTTTAGGCATTTAGCTTTGCCAAAATCAGGTCGCAGCTTTTTAGCAAGAAGGAATTGCTAAAAATAGGAAGTCCAATGCCTATATTTCGACCCTGCATGCTAGGTAAGAAATTCGCCTTTCCTCTAGTGATTTGACAATTAATCATTAATGGGACATGTTTCACCCTTCAATTTGGGCACCAAGTTTGATGCTTCTGACCTTTCACTTGAATTGATTTGACTTTCATTTTTAATGGGAATTTTCACCTTGACTTCTCTACAAGACAAGCATCCACTTCCTTGACTTTCCTTTATTTATGGTGACTTGGCTAGAAATTCATTAATAATTATCACCTTAAAGGCAGATTAAGAGGTGGGTCACACCTTTCACTTGGCAAGAGGAATTCACTAAAAATAGGAAGTCAAATAATGGGAATTTTTGCCCTGTAAGGCAGTTCCAGGAAATTCCATCTTTTCACTTAAGTGACTTGACTTTCGTAATGAGAATTTTCACCCTGCAAGGAAGGCAAGAAATTCCTGCCTGCTTGACACCTCTTTTGGCAGCTTAGGTGACTTGACTTGATAGGAAAAAGCAACTTGCTATGCAGGCAAGAAATTCCCGCCCGCCTGCCACTACCAAAATTCTCATTGGCATCTTAAGTGATTCCTTCCAAAAAAAATGTGACTTGTATGAAAAATAGCTCTCTTTCCAAAAGTGCAACTTGCATTAAGAAATTGCTCTTCCCAAAATTGCGTGAAAATTCGTCACTTGCAGCGTGAAGAAATTGGACTTCTAGGAAGTCGCTTGAAAACGCGATTGGCATGAAGCTGCATTTTATTTCCATTTTTGGATTTTTGGTGAAGAAAACACAAGAATAGAATAAAATTTGCCATTTTTGGAAAGGGCCTGGGAAGATGTAGCAACAAAACTTGCATGTGCCATAACTTTCATTCTGTGGCTCCATTTTAGGTGTCGTTTTCTCTAAAAGTGCATATTTTCTCAAGCTCTACGCATTGATGGCAATATTTTTCTTATTTTCATAAAATCCATTTTTGCACCTTTTTGGACCAAGCAACTTCTTGCAATCTTCTGAAAGAATCCTGAGCTTTGATCGCCTTTAGACAAATTAGTAATTAAAAATACTGGATAGCTTTTCAAAACCCTAGGCCTAGGGAAAGATCTGACAAGAAGAATGAATAGGCTATAAGAATTGTCAGAGAATACAAATTTAAACACAAACAAACAAAACATACACTAAAACATTTGCAGGCAATTGTTAGAAAAATTTCTCCATTATTAGCTGATTTATAAAGATTCTTCCCCCTGTCTTTGAATGTTCTGTGATAATAATGATGGGGTGAAGTGTTTTATATAACCTAAATCCTCCAATTTTAGCTCAATTTATTTTTAAAAGAACTTTATTTAGTTTAATAAATAAATTAAACTACTTGTAGACAAGGTCTGGTGAAGGGATTTGAGTGAGCTTTGGCATGAGGTTATTTATCAAAAGTTTGGCTTTTATGACTCTCTAGGGAAATCATTAGAAGGGCAAATGTCATAATTCCATAACACTGCAAGCCTGGCTGATAATTATTGCAAGATTGGAGTGTTGTTTTCAATGCTTCCTTGCTGTCTCCACCATTGGCCTGAACAAAATATATTGCACTAGTTCTCTCAAGAAAATTCCTCACTTCAGACATTAATCCCCATGCCCAGGTCTTTTGCGCCGCTTTCTTAACTACATTCCAGACCAATTGCTGGCATTGTCTAGAGAAAGAAGGAATTTTCTAGTTTGTTCTCTACAAGTGATCAATCAAGAAGGTGCAGAAATTTGAGTGAGATTGTGTGACAGGAAAGACAGCATATTGTACAGGACCATCTGGGCTGGACCTTCCTATAACGTACGATTTGAATGTCCACTTGCTTCATCCATTGCCAAGTAGAGTACAAACATTCCAAAACGACCCGATACTTTAAAAAATCGCCCATTTTTTTTAAAGGATTAAGTCTCTCAGATTTGGATGTGCAAATCTCATTGACACCACATCTCAGATTTCCTTATTTCCCATCAGCTCCCAATTGCCAACCATGTTGCCTTAAACTTTTTCATGTACCCCTAATTCTATTAGATTCACTATGAGGGTGGAGCAACTGTAGTGGATTATGTTCTCACTAGCATATCCCTCACATCTCGGATTTCCTTATTTCCCATCAGCTCCCAATTAACAACCATGTTGCCTTTACTTTCACCCTCCATGTTGCTTCTCACCCCTATTTTCCCCTCACCGCCACACTCCCCAGCACCCCCAACATTCGCCACACCATGATCCACTTTGATGATGTGTACGCCATTAACTATTGTGCCCAACTTTCCCAACTTATGTCCAACTACGATTCCCTTCCTCCTCCCACCACAAAGTCCATGTATGAGTGTTTACATCTTGCCCTTTGGGAAGCGTTCCTTGACTAATCCCCTCACCATGCACTACTCTACTTCACATCATCCCTACAATTCCTGCCTTATGAACCATTTGTATAATAATGAGTGTAAATACCTACATTGAAGACATCATTTTCCCTAACCCATGACTCTCCCTCCATACCCTTCATCCAACAAAGGAAACGTAAGTTTCTTCCATCTAGACAACTTGCTCTCCTTGCTTCCCTCCACCATTGCCCTAACACCTTTTTTTGCACTCCTCTCAAGAAAAATCCTCACTTCAGACATTAACCCCCATGCCTAGGTCTTTTGCGCCGCTTCTCTTTACTACATCCCAGACCAACCTCTTGTCATTGTCTCCCCTACACAACCGTTTTCTAGTTTTTTCTCTACAAGTACAATCAAGAGGCCATTTGAAAGTTGAGTACCAGGAAAACAGCATATTGTAAGGACCTCCGGCTGAGTTCCTCAAGTACGATGTGGATTCCCTTGCCTCTCCATTGGCAAAGCTCTTTAATGAGGTTCTATGCTTAGGTTTTCCTCATACTTGGTCCTAACACATAATATGTCCCGTTCTTAAACCTCGAGATAGCTACAATCCTTGAAACTACAATACCATTATGATTGAGCATAGGTTTGCCAAACTTTATGCTATGTATGCAACTTTTTGAGCACTTGGGGAGAGGTAATCTTAAAGCAAGGGGCAGGTCAGCTTCAAGAGAGAATTCTAGACCACTGACCATGTTTTTATGTTATGGGTTGTTATTGAGGAGGCTCGTCATTGGTCTTTCAGAGTCTTTTGTTATTTTCTACACTTCAAGAAGGCCTTTGAATCGGTTACAAAACATCTGCTTTTCCACAAGTTGCGTGATGTCGACATTCAAGATTCTCTCATTACTGCTCCACGGAGGCTCTATGAGAAGTTGTTGGATAGTTTCATATTTCTCCACGGATTTATTTCTAGTTGTGTCAAAAATACCATTGGGGACAAATAGGGACTCCCTCTCTCACTAACCCTCTTCACCATTTATATTGATGAGCTAGAGGATTGTCTTTGACAACATACCCATATTGATGCTGGTTACATTTTATATGATGTGGTGACAGTCATACTTCTTTTTGACTGTGATGTTCTCACTCACTCTATCGATTGTTTACAAGGACAACTTGATGCCCTTGCTCGTTTCTATGAGCCTCATCAGCAGGTGGTCAACCTTAGCAAAACTAAGGTCATGATATCCAACACCTCCAAGGGTTATCTTTCATGGTTCCAATTCCTCTACAAAGAGAAATCTTTAGAGATCAAATCAGACTACAATTACTTGGGGGTTCAATTCTCTAGACACTGTTAGTACAAAGCCTACCTCTTGATTGAGCATTTACAAGGACTATGCCTCCCTTTCAGTATTGGAGTGTCAATGTTTTCGTATCCATTTCAAGGATTTACCTTCAAATATGCGCCTCTTCAATCCAATGATCAAGCCTACGATTCTATAGGGGTCTGAGGTTTGGGGACCTAGTTTGGGGTTCATTGATTGGGCTCTTGTTGAGAAGTTCTAGACTATCGAGATTCATGGTATGATCCATTGCAAACGAGTTGTTCCTTGGTGCATCGTCCAAGCTGATTTTTTCACACATCCTCTTCGCCTCAAGACTTATGTTTAGGCTTACCTTCTACATTCATAGAATCAGAACCATGAGGGATTTAGCTTCAAGTTGTGAAAGGTATCCATGCTTAGCCCTCTTATTTTCAAAGAGGATTGCATCCTTGGGCCCCACTAAACGCCAACATTGTTGGTATTTTCAGACTAGCTTGCTCCTCTAGTGTATCAACAACTCTATTGATAGACTCCCTCCTTTCAAATACCTTAAAGGAGATCATCATTATAGTTGTCAAAGAGAATATCTACATGGAATATACAAGCTCACCTTTTATGTTGAACATTGTTTGCAAGTGGTGGATAGTGTCATTTGTCAACCTAACTATATCCAACTGCTTGAAATTTCCCTTCATCCAGTTGAGGGTATGCTCCCACCAATTGTGGATTTGGACTGATCATCATATTCCACATGGAAACCTGATTTGTCATTGTTCCCTCCATAAGGTGGAGATTGAAGAACATTTCATTTTGAGATCCCCGTTAATTATGAGATCTGAGCAAAATACCATTGTCTTTAGAGAGACTCGGATGACTCTCTACCCACTTTCTTTTAGTACCCAAAAAAACAGTGGTTGGCCCTTTTTCTTCAAGAGGTTGTCACCCTCCAAGGTAACTCCTTGCAAGGTGCCCTAAAGCTTTGATTTATCGACTCTTTCTTTCAATCCATCACGGAGGTTATTAGCATTAAGAGTCCTTTGGATATTGTTACCTCACAGGGTTTCCACACTATTACCAAGGTGCCCCAACAAATTTTCTCTCCTTAGCATCGTGGATTCGCTCCTTGGTATGGTGACTTTTCTCCTCAACCACTTCTCGGACTGTAGGGGAAAGCACACATTATGACATTCTCCATTGCTATTAGTGTTTCTTCGGCCTTAGATGTTAGGAGAGGTTCTAGAGGGAGTGTTTTTCTTCCTCTTAGGATTCCCCAACCTGACCCCCTCATCCCTAGACACTCCCCGATGTGCATTATCAGATCTTGCATTGGCCATTTCACAATTATTAATGATGACATGGATAATTCCTCTGGCCCGAGCCTTAACAAAGATGTATGATGGTACTAGCTTCTAGTCTTTCCAACTTTCATCAAGCCATGCTTTTTGTGGGGTCTTGCTCCCATCATATGAATATTTGTATCAGTAACTTAACCAAGTGTAAGTGGGCTTTCTTGTTTTGGGTTTACCCCATCGTTTATTTGAAGTGCTTCAATTCTTTTTACTTAGTTATTTATACTAGGTTCCTTTTTCCCTAGCATTTTCTAAATTATAATTGGATGTATTCTCATCATTAACCTAAATTTGGTCATTCATAGACATTTATGTCATGACCCCTTTTTAAATAAAGTATAATAAATTAATAATATAACTTAAGAGTCGAAAAGTAACTTTATAAAAGACACTTATATTTATTAGTATTAAAAGTTACTGTTTAATAAAGCAATATCAATGAGGAAATAGAAAAGAGAAAGATGCTTTTGGGACTCTTTCATCGTGGAACGTGACATGAAAAGTTATAAAAGAAAAGTGTGGGGTTTATTTGAGATCATTTTTGGCCCTACTATGATTTTAGATTGAGTGTTTGAGCTACTACTTCAACATTTCTATAATTTAAGGACGGAAAGCTATGTTGCCAGGAAACAGAAACGGAAACGGATACGAAACGCGGAAACGACAATTTTCAAAAAACCTTGGATATGAAACGTTACTGTGAAACTTCCGTATATATATAATATATATATGCATAGTACTCATTTTATAATTGTAGGCCATAAGAGATAATTGATAAAGCACTCAAAATATTTTGTATTCATTGAAATTTAAACTTCTAAAGAGTCATGACTCATCATTCAACATGGTTACAATTTCAATGATTCACATATACATGATAATAATCTAGATTCTAGAATATATCATCCAGATTTTTCTCATAATCATCTCCACGAAAACTGAATTTAGCAAGAGAAAAATGAGAGTGTGATTTAGAATGGACCCAAGATGTCATTATATAGCTTTTAGGAAGTGTCTTTAGCAAGTCTAGGTAGGTAGATTAGATTTAGGTTTATTAAATGCAGTATTTTTTATTTTTAAAAAAGTTTTGATGCTTTAAAATTTAAAAAAAACGTTGGAAACGTGGCAGACGTTTCCGGAAATGTCTGCCACATTTCCGTTTCCGAAACGTTTATGGGGTGAAACGCCACCCTCCTAGGCGTTTCCTGGCATCACACCTGAAACTGAAACAAACCCATCACGCAAGATTAATACAAGGTTTTTTAACAACTTTACTGACAAACTTTCCCACACGTCCAGCTTGTGCTCCATCACCAATTCCTAATCCCATGAAATATGTGATAAAATACCTAGAGCATCATTTTTGGCAAATTGAATATTACATATGAGCTCCGACGTTTCTCAACAATTCCCCTTACAACCTGAACACTACAAACCACCATGAAAGACAACCTACAAACAAATGAGGAAGACGGGACAAATGAAAGACACACAATTCAAACTACAGCAATCCAAGCTAGGCAAAAAATATCAGAATGAAGGAAAGCTTTATTAACATATAGGAACTGCTGTAGAGTTTGTTTGGAGTGGAAGAAATGCATCCTTGAGGAATAAAGGGGAGTGTCCTTTTGCAGTTGAATTTTCCAGCAAGTGGCAACCGATTATACCATATCAACAAAATATCTAATTACAATGTTTGTCCAAAATGTAGAAGCTCATCCTTATCTAGAAGTGAAATGTCAACAATCAGAATGAAGGATCCAGTGACATTTGGCAAATGGATCAAGGAAGGCATACAGCTCATCCTTAGCACTTACAATTGAGAAAGGAATCATTCTAAAACCTTCTAGCATCTGCAATTGATAGCCACCACCAAAGAAAGAAGGCGACTGAGTTTTCAGCCACGCAAGTGACCAGTGACAAGCAAGCACCCACAACTCAATTACAAACAGGCTCCGCATTCTTCATCAATTTCTCCCAAATTTGCCACCATTGTGTAGCCCTCTGAGCAAGCTTTCTAATGGTTCGAATGGAACTGAAAACAGAGCAGGGACGAAAAATTATGACCAAAAACGATACTTCCCTACAACTTCAACTATATCCTTCACAAGAAATTTTCCTTGAAGTTATATAATGAAGTTCCTAATATTTTGGAGGTATCTATGGACGTCCCTATTTCCCATTCACATTATAAGGAATCCAAAATGCCTAGAGACATTTTGGGTGCCAACATTGGCTCCAGATTGGGGACAAGCACCCCCCAACAGGCATATTGAGATCCAGCCATTATCTTGGTAGAGCAGACCAAAGCTGAAGTAACCTATTATCCCAAGCAGCTCTACAATTCTTCTAATTTATTTTGAAAACAATGTACTGGACAGGCAAAACCAAACACTCGTAACCCCATACTTCACTTTCTTCTTTATAATCAACCCAGAATACTGAAAATACTGTTGAAAACTTCAAATGTATCCATTGTGAAAATCCCAAGGCAAGGGGTCGATTTTCCTTGACCCCATATCATGCGTCCAAGAAACCATACCCACATCACTAGGGAAACAAAGTCAATACATGCACCAAGCCATTCCACTTATTGAAAGCAAACAACCAAAAGAAAAAATGCAAAAAACAGCAGAAGGAAATATGTACGAATCAGGACGTGTTTCGTTTACACGCTTTTAATAAAGCCATTCATATAACCAGAGAAATAACTACCACTCTTTGCCAATCCTGAAAGCCATTTGAACCATTTGAAAAATCTTGTAGGCAGTGGTGTATACCAAAATGCCAAAGAAGACAACCATCTAAATGTGACACACTATCATTTAAAATGTGCATTGTTGCCACAAACCTGGAATGTACATTCAAATATGAGATCCGTTGTATATGTCTGCTTGTCAATAAACAACCAGAAAGAAATATGCGGACCACTGTCAATTTTCTCATAAGACATGGCAAAAGCAGCAAATCCAGGTTGAACACAATCAATCAAAGCAACACACACTTTTGTGTCCTCATGAAAATCATCCATGCAATTGCAATCCCAGATTTCATATTCAAACAATGGCTCATCTCTGGGTTGTACTCCAAACTCACAATCAAGGCATGAGTTACAAGGGAAATTGATACCAAGCAAATTTAGCTTAAACATAATACTTGAGCCCAATACAGTTGTAAAAGAAATATTTACAACCCAATTCATTGCTTCACACCATCGCCATGAATGAACATATCAGTTGAATGCATCAAGGAAGTTGTACACTCTGAATAAATCAGCTCCTCTTTACATTATCATCTCCATGTTCTTCAGAGATAGAAAAATTTTGTATGCAGGCCAGCTATTGTCGTCTTTGTTCAAGAATTCATTTCCACCAAAAAAAAAGAGTTTTATAGACAGGCTGACATTCAATATCACTGCGTGTGCATCCCAAAATTTCAGATTACGACAGATGAAATGGTTATGTAAATGCTCAAAGGGCACTCAGACATCTCAAAACAGATCAGACCCACTCCTCCATCAACATCCCAATGGACTTTCAAAATCTTGGAAAGGTTCAAACAATAGGTTATCAAAGATTTGGAAGGAAGATTCTTCTTCAACAATTATTTCATCATGCAAAGAACGCCATCCACCATCACTTGAAGGATCCTCATGAATTTCAATCTGATGTATCTCATATTAATTCACTTGGGAAAAGATATCACTCTCATCACTTTCATAAAATAGAGGCAAACCATCTTCATTGAAAATATCAGGAACTTCTTGAATGGAACATTGGGATAACAAACCATCTATGTAATGTCCCCTTTTACAAGCTAGTTCGTTTTGGAGACTTCGAGCCCATTCCACTTTCCGTGGGAAGAAGGAAGTGAACAAGGGAAGTGTTTGTCATGTTTTTTAATGTTTTTTGTGAGCATTTACAATCGTCTTTCATAGTTTCTCTTATAAGGCAGGTTGGCTGGGTTGAAGAGGTGAAATGCCAAAGATAAAGTTAAAAGCACACATCCTTATGAGGTCAGTTATGGGGAAGACTCCCTAATTGATTTTGGTGCCACCAAAAGGATATAAAAGGGGTGGCTTGGACTCTTTTTGGGCATCTATCTTGTCATTAAAATTATACTTACATGGTTCTTGGGCTGATTGTTCAATTCCTTTCCACTAGGGGGTGAAAATCCTTTGGTGTGACATACAAGGAGGATGAAACCCTTGTTCAAATTGAAGAACAAAAACTCTTCAATTGGTGGTTCCTAAGGGCTTCAAGGAAACTGATGTTGTTGGTTTTTAGGTAGGGTTTGATAGAAGGAGAGCTACTAAGGTTTCTACATCAATTTTGGACCCTCTCCTTCGGTAGCGACTTGCTTGGAGGAGGAGTTGAATTCCTTCTAGGGCACATCTTAGCCATTGGAACTGATATTCATCTTCCTCATAATTTTAGAAGCTGATTTCACACTTTTATGATAATTTTGGGGATTGGAATCTCCATTTCTAACCCTTAGTGTGAGCTGTATTTCTGCTGTCATTTATTCAATTATAGTTGGGTATAATTTCAGAATTTGCACATGTTTTAGAGTACTTTGGCTTGGTGTTTATTCCCTTGATTGAATATAATATTTAGGAGGATTTATACACCTATTTTTAGCTTGTTTGGAGAGTGTTTCGTGCCCTAAAAGCTAGACGTGCCCCGAAACGCACCTGCCCCTCCCGTATCAGGCCTGATACGTACCCGGTACGGGTATAGGTATGGATACGGTACCGGTACACTGTGGGTATGTACCACTAAAAAAATGACTTTTTTGACATAAAAATTCAAAAATAAAACATCCTAACTTAAAACTAAAGTAACCTAAACCTAATTTAACCTTAAAAGACCCTCCCAAAAACTTATTTATACACCCAACTCCTTTTGTTTATTCACACACTCATATTTTGCTATTTTGCCAATTTTGAGTTTGAAGGAGAGAAAAAGACTTGAAGGAGAGAAAGAGAGCTTGAAGGAAAGAGAGAGAGAGAGCTTGAAGAGAGAGAGAGAGGAGAAGGATCAACTACAAGTCTACAAACAAGGGGGGTCATTTTCAAGTATTTTTCATGCATCCTTTTTTTTAAATCTTTTGATTAATGTTTTGTATGCGATCAATGATCAATGATCATGAATGATGTGTTTCAAACACATCATTCATGATTATTGATCTATTTTATTTTTAATATTTATTTATTTTCGTTTTTAAAATATTAATTATTTTTTTCGTATTGAATTTTTAGTTTATTAAACGTATACCCTCTGTGTATGTTCTCACCTCGCACCATGTATGGTGAACTTGGTCATCAAAATCAAAGATTGACATATAGGGCTAACTATTTTATTTTTTTAATTAGTTGTGTTCGTTTTTTTATTTTAAAGTTTTAAATTGAATTCATTAAAAACTTAAGCATTTAGCCTCTGTGTATGTTCTCACCTTACACCATTTATGGCGAACTTAGTGATCAAAATCAAAGATTGACGTGCAGGCCCTAGGGTTTAGCTGTTTTTTTTAATTAGTAATGTGTTCGTTTTTATTTTAAAGTTTTAAATTGAGTTCATTAAAAACTTAAACGTCTACCCTCTATGTATGCTCTCACCTCGCACCATTTATGACAAACTTGGTGATCAGAATCAGTGATTGGCATGTATGGGTAAACAAAATAATTGTCTAATTTGTATTTATTGTTTTTAATTAAATTATTTAGCAATGTTTTAAAAATTATCTCTTATTGAAGGTTAAAACAAATTAAACCTACAATCATGGCATCTAATTCAGTGTTAGGGGACATGGGAAAGCAAGCAATGAGGGAGGAACACAAGGAAGTGTTCCGAGTGGCCTGATAGTGAAAATGGATCCTCATTCTCCTTTATGGAGGCATGTGGAAGTGTTAAAGCTCATTACCGGTAGTGGTGTCCGTGTTTGGACATGCCCCCATTATGGCACCACATTTAAATCCTTGTATACCCGTTCGAAAGCTCATCTAACTACAGTATCGGGGACGGGCATTAGAGCATGTAAGAAGGTGGAGAAAAATACAATAGCTATGTACTTAAGAGAGCAAGAGGAGGCAAAAGTTGAAATTGCAAGACTCTCTCTGGAACCATTTCTTTGCAGCAAAGGACTGTGGGATAACCACCAACACCACCACCATCATTCCAACCTTTCATTGATAGTAATGCTGAAACTGTTCCAATTGAAACTCCTTTCGATGAAAATACCCCATCAAGAAAGAAAACAAAAGGGCCTTTAGAAAAAACATTTAACATTGAGAAGAGAGAAATTGCAGATGAATTGGTGGCTCGGTGTATTTATGCATGTGGGCTACATTTTTAATGTCTTGAGGTCACCATATTGGCAATAGATGGTGAGAGGCATTAATAAGACACCATAGGGGTATACAAGCCCCAACTATAATAAGGTTCGCACTTCTCTTTTTGCAAAAGAAGTGCAACACATACAGACATCTCTACAACCAATTAGAGATTCTTGGACTGAATTCAGCGAGTCTCTATTATATTAGATGGATGGAAAGACTCCAGAAGCAGACCTCTCATCAACATTATTGCAGTATGCCCTAAAGGGCCAATGTTTCTGAAGATTGTTGATTGTGAGGGGGAAGTAAAAGATGCCCAATTCATCGCAAATATTCTCATCGAGGCTATTGAGTCAGTGGGCCCACAGAGCGTTGCCCAAGTCATCACGGACAATGCCAAAAATTGCAAGGCAGCAGGATTGATAGTTGAGGGTAGGTATGAGCACATATATTGGACACCATGTGCAATACACTCCCTGAATCTAATGATGCAGAAGATTGGGAAAGATTGAAAAATACCATGGATTGAGCAAATATACACAGAGGCAAATGAGATTCAAATGTTTGTCACCAACCATCACATGTCTCAAGCCATATTCAGAAGATTTTCAAAGTTGGAGCTGTTGAAGGTAAATAAACAATTCATTTTAAATTTAATATTTAATTTTAAATTTTTAAATCAATTTCAATTTTTGTTGTTATTGAATTGTTTCCATTCTTTTTTAATAGGTTGTTGAGACTAGGTTTGCCTCTCACACACTCGTCTTGAGACGACTTGTGAAGGTGAGACATGCTTTGAGCATGATGGTGATTGATAATGTTTGGACCGTCTGGAGGCAATCTAACACAGAAAGAGCCCAAAAAATAAAATCATGGATCCTTGATGAGCATTGGTGGGGAAGAGTTGAATATTTGTTGAGTTTCATAGAGCCTATTTTGAGTATGATACGATTTGTTGACAAAGATAATGCTTGCATTGGAGATATATATGATGGCATTGACTCCATGCTTGAAAAAAAGAGATGTCATACAGGCCAAAGAGCAGGACCTGAGAAAAATTTTTACAGTGAAGTTAAAAATGTGATCGTGAAAAGGTGGAACAAAATGACCACCCCATTGCATCTCCTTGCTTATGCTTTAAATCACAAATATTACAGCACTGAAATAGTTGGGAGAGCTGGTAGGCAACGACCATATGATGACCATGAGGTTGCAAATGGGACCAAGGTAGCATTCAAGAGGTTGTTTCCTGATCCAGCTACATCACTTGCAGTCTGTCAAGAGATGTCGATGTTTGTAAATGGACAATAGTAGCATGGGAGAGGTAGAGGCTATTTGTGACAAACCCACCATGGATCCAATCACGTGGTGGACTTGTCGTGGCCATGATGCCAAGTTCTTACGACTAGTTGCGATCAAATTGCTCTCACAGGTATAAAGTTTGTAACTTGTTATTTGATATTTTAATTACCAATTACGAATTAAAATTCAAAATGATATCATTCTTTTTTTAATTAATAATTAATAATATTAATACTTTGTTTTTTGTGACAGTTGGCTAGGAATTCTTCTGCAGAGCGCAATTGGAGTACTTATGGCTTCATCCACTCAGCCAAACACACCATGTTGGCATCGAAGAAGGCTGAAGATCTAGTATACGTTCATTCCAACTTGCGCCTCTTAACCCACAAGACGCAAGAGTATACTAGTGGTCCTAACAAGCTTTGGGACCTCCAACCTGAAAACACAGACTTTGAAGCTTCATCTGCTTGTTTAGCCAATGTTTCACTTCTTGGCATTGATGAAGGAACTTCTAGGGAGCCCTTCACAAGGGTTCGAAAGTGGAGCTAGTGGGAGTGGAGTCGGTGCAAGTGGCATCCATGAAGATGATTTTGACGATCATCTAGATGATATGATTCTAGAAGTTGAGAGCTTGAATGTATTATGTATATTGAATCTTTGAACATCATGTAACCATTTGAATCATTATGAATCACTACAAACTCAAGTCTCAATTCTCAAAGTATTGGAAATTTCAATTTTGTTTTCATGTTCTATGAATGGTCTACAATTTTAAGTTGTATAACTCTATGAGTATTAAATTTCAATAAGTATGCAATGTATGAGAATTAAATTTCAATAAGTATGCAAATGCTTCTTTAAATTTATAATTTATATTCATATTTATATATTTATATACATAGTATATGATAACATAGTATATAAATATATATAACAATGTACCCAAAAGCGTACCGTACCCAAGATTTTTAAAAATTTGTCATTTCGGCATACTAAAAACCCGTATCAGATACCCAGGGATCTTTCTAAACCGAGGACATTGTCTGAGGTTGAACATTATAGGAGATTATTCATTTCAGAGGATGTTTTATATAACAGACCTTTTTGCATACTTATGGGTCATGTGGCTCATATAGCCTTTAGTCTGAAACGTCGAGAATTAGCGCTTGGCCATGCTTTATGCCAAGTATCAGAAGGTTGATACAACTTTGAGATTTCACTTCAATAATCCTACAGAACCTTACGTACATATTTTGATACCTAAATCAGTGGAAGTCCATTGACCATTATGATGCTTGCTAAGTACTGGCAAGGGTCTTACTGATAATTCAAGTAGATGACAAACACCTTTGCCAAAGTACTGCTGACTGATTTTAAATACTGACTAATTCATATTGATGTAAGCCTTTTGTATTTTGGGATCAACAAGTCTTTTAATGCAATCCCTTGTCACCAATACCATGATGGATTATTAGACGATGGAATATAAGACTGTAATTTTATTGAAAAGCATTCAAATTCATTGACTTTACTCTCGTCAAAAGCTGAACTTGGAAGGCCTTATCCATGGATAACAGTTAGTTGCATGGGAAGTATATTGCTAATGATTTAGATTATTTTACCAGTGTGGGCTAGTTTTAAACGTATAAGATTTGGAGTAGCATGACCAACAAGGAGCTAATCTCCTACTTAGTTTCACGATTATGCATTTGTCAAAACGAAAGGGATAGTACAGGAAGAATCTTCAACTTGACAACCTATCAACGCATTTCTTCACAAGTTTATTTTCAAGACTTGAAAAACTTTATCCTCAAGTCACCATAAAACACTGAATCGAACTATTGGGCCAAAGCCAATCAACACCGTACATATCCAATAGGTTTAATCCAACTGAACAGCTCATTTGACTATACATCTATTGCTTGCCTTGACAACTGTAAAGCCAAAGTGTACAACCTTCTTAGAACTCACTAATAGCATACAACAATGTTCATGTCTAAAACAATCGTACAATTTTAAAAGCATAACTAATCAGGCATTGCCATTCTATGTAAAGTCAAACATGGTCCAGATGGCTTTCGGTCCATGGTGAATTGGAGCGCACACCTCTATGAAACTGATACCTACTACAATTCTTTCCATTAGATAAAGTTTACAATACAGATATATAATGATAGGTATAGTGTTAGGATGTCTTTCCAAAGTCAAAGACGTACCAATAGAAACGTACTTAACGGATGGGAAACGTCTTGCAAATTCATCAACAAGCCAAAATTACAACTAACGTCTTAAGATCATGGGCCACAGCATTTTTAGCATGTTAGTGTGATCCGTTCTCGAGACGGGCCAAGGGACTATGTCCTTCGGACGATCATTTACTACAAATGTAATGGATCTTTAATTTTAAAAGTTGAAACATTTCCAGTTTGAGCTCTTTAATGCATAATAAAATTATAGAAAGTTAGATTTAATTCAAAAAATGGTACTATAAGGAAATCCGTTGTAACCTTTGAACTCATAATATTGACAACTGTACTTATAAAATGAGTCTTTGGCATCATTTCATCACATTCAATATTCACACTTTAATCCACTCTGAGCAAAGAGAGAAAAGGAAGAGTAAGGGATAACTTGTCAAGTGACAAAGTGGAAGATTTGGGTCTCCAAAATTATAGGAATCAGGAGAGCTCAACAACAAGTGTAAGATGCATTTATTATTAAATTTGATTCAGATGGGCTATTCTTTCATTTTTGGAATTTACATTGAAATTCTGAAATTAAATCATTATGCAAACGAAATCACCTTCAACACACAGTAAAATTCGCCAAAGAAGTGAAGAACTTTGATCTTGGTTTGTAATTCCAAATATAAAGAGATATGATCACCTGGCTTCTCATGTTGAGTTTTTAGTCTTTACAAAATATTTTCAACATTAGAGGGAGCAGTAATGGTGACATTGTTGTCAACATTACTATGGCATTTCTAACAAATACCATTAAACTTAGAAGCATTAAAGCTTCTGTAAACTTTTTCATAGTTTTTATCATTTTTACAAAGTCGCAAAATGCATTGTTTAAAACAATTTCGGGGATTCTAAGATCTTGAAGACTTGCAGCCTATACTTTGGTCCCGGCATTAATATATTGGGCTACTCAAAACTCAAGAATTGGAAACTCCATCTTAAGGCAACTTATTGAAGGGTTTGATGTTTATAGGCTAGCCATCTGTTGACCACATTACTGTCATAAAGCTTGCAACAAAAGCTATTAAATTTTTATTCCAACTAATGAGACCAAATGCTAAACTTGAAACCCATATTTTGACGAATAGTCAGCACAATCTGAGCAGTTAAATATCAAATGATTGGCATACTGTTTCCAAGTGTGAGATCAACTGATTTTGGATGTGTATTGGTGGCGTCAAACAAAGCCCACGGTTGGAAATAATTTAATTTAGGCCTTTGAAATTCTAAACTCTATTGACTGGCTCTTGGTAAAACTTTGTGCGGTTTTTTGAGTGTTTAACAATTTCAGTGATCAGAACTATGTGCGACTTCCATAGTTATGCGGGCATTGAAATTACTTGAGAAACACTTTGATTTGTGTTTACATGCATAGTTGACGAAAACCTACTGGACTATTGTGAGGACCATGAATGAATGAAGCTTTCATCATGCTTTTGTGAGAGGAATGCATTCAACTACTGTTCCACATTGCGCAATCAGCTTGCGCAGGACAAGATCCAATGAATTTCTAGCATTGGTTCCCCCTAACCAACTATTATTTTCTTATTCCAACTGCAGGGTTTGAAGAAGTGTTGTAGATTGATTTCCAACATTGGCATGTATCTCACACTGTTGAACTAGAGGATAGGATTGTGGGAGGATCCCTCTGATACCATTTGGGCAAGCCTAAATTCCACATCTAAACACCAAAAGTGGGATAGAAAGAAACGTGAGCCATGCTCATTTTTAGTCACTACACTGATTTGTACAAATTGTTACCATCAAAAGAATCCTTTTGAGGTCAAAGATTGGTGTGATGTCACCTTTTTAAGACACCCGCCTTAGCAAAATGAAGAAATACATTCAACACAAATCAAGCCAAGAAGGATTAGATCCTTTTGAATCAACCTAAAATAGCCCAATGTCAGCCAATTACAACCCAAATGGGGTTGGAACCTGGTCCAAGGTGGTGAGCTAGATTGGTGGAGGACAATCATGATTTTGATTCTTCTGCAATTCTGATTTTTATTACAAAAATGAATTAATTCTGAATCAACTTGCAAACAGCTCAAAACTTCAAACTTTTCATAACTCAATCCTTATCTCGCATGACTTTGCCCACTCATGAAACTACAAGTGCATGATGTAAACTCGAATTTTAACTAGCAACTTTCCAACATGAACTTTGGATCAGATTCTTTACTTTCGCCCCACACTTTAACCCCTTCAAAGATAGGGCATCCAAACTTCCACAATCTGGGCGCTAGGGTTAGCCACAAATTATTAGATTAATATACCAACACTCTCCCTCAAATTGTTTACACCCTTCTAAAAGTTTGTTTTAAGCACAAACATGCAAGAAGCAGATCTGAATTGAAAAGGGCACAATTTTTAAGCATCAAAATTTGTCACAAACAATTCAATAATTCAACCCTAGACTGCTACAACTTCTAAAATTATTTCCCGCTTAACCAATCAAGCAAAAACCTTCAAACTTCCAAGGATCTTGGGCCACAAAAATATGAAGAATAATATTCCAAAACTAGGTTTCTGTACCAGCAGACACGAAACCCTAATTTTGCCCTAAAAATTAGGCCAGCCCAATCACATTTAGGGCATCAAATCATCTCCATCAAAATTATGAGGAATCCAATGAGTATTTTTGCAGATTGTCTCATGGGCACGATGTGGAAAAACATCCAACAAACCCTATCTCTCGCAACCTTATGCAGCAATACCTTAGATTTGCACCATAAATATATTCCTTCCAAGGAATCTATTTGCCACCATTTCATCTGCTTGTGTGATGTGTACACTCGCATGATAATCCATCACATTCCATCACCGTTATACAGACATTGCTTCAATAGCTCCAACTTGACTTGTCAAAAAACATAGAAAGCCACCAATGAAGCTAGGGCATACATCCCATTTCTCCAAGCATGGAGAGACATAAATGATCAAATCCAACATCCCCAAAACATGGTCCTGCAACCTTCTTTTATAAGATAAGTCTGTGCATCATTCAAATGGCCGACCTTTTCCCTTTTGGAGGGAAAACTAATAAAACTTAATTAAAATATTAAAAGACTAACTTCCTGTGTGCACTTTATTATTTTCTAATTAAATAATAAAAAGTAACTAACCTATGTGCACATTTGCAGACTTGATGAGGCTAATCTCATCTTGATTTGCCCATAGGCAGTGCCACTGAGGTTACCACATGCACCTGAAAGAGATGAATCGATATATTCACTGTGATGCAGCTTGAATTGTGACATTGTAAAACTCGATTTTTGAGTATGTATTTCAACTTGTTAACTCATTTTGACCTCAAATTCTGGTAGCTTCTTCTGTAGCACACTAGGGCATCTAGTTGTTCCAGATCTGATTTTCATCTTCAACAAAGCTATACTCATAGATGTCCATTTGCAAAAATTTTCCTTTCACCTTTGCAACCATGTCACACCCCATCTTGGTGATCTTGTCACATTACCTTTTTATTGAAATTCAGAGTTGCATTATTTGTTATCCAACACATATGCTTCCTGACCTCTCAACTTGGTTATAAATCAAATTTTCAAGTATTCCTTTTGGGGCTAGAACTCTCTGTCATTGCGGACATCCCAGAGTGTCAGTGCTTGGCATTAGTGAAACCAAATGTCCACAAAACGACAATATGGTAACTCCTCAATGGAGAGCAACAATTGGTCCTGAGCCTGCTACAGATGTATGCAGTGAAATCAACAAACTATAGCACATACAATAATATAAAAATGTAACAGATCTGAATGTTATACTCATCAAAAGATGTGATTGATCGCCAACGGATGCAATTCCTTCACAATTCAATGCAAAATCACTCTTGTTATCATCAAAATAGATCAGCTGATTTTATTATTGCAAATACACGAGAAAAGTACCATATTGGAACCTAATTGAAGGTTGAAATATTTATTGAAAATCTGCAAGTGAACCCTTCACATACACAGCTGAAAACACCAATTCCTTGGGCCAAAAATTACACAAAGTGAATGATTTGATATCTAAAAATATGATGTTGGATCAGCAATACAGATATGATCCAAAATAGCTCTAAAACACTCCAAAACAACTCTCCATATGGGTCATTCCACCCTGAATAAGCTACTCAATGAAGGAGAATTACTCGCAATAATTATTCTCCTTCAAACCCTTGCCTAACTATCTGCAAGGCAATACAGTGGTTCACACACTACTGCAAAACTGAAGTAGACCTTTGAAAATCAATGAAGGCATCCTGAATAGAACCTTCTGCACACAATAGAAGAAGAGTTTTCTTTCTTCTTCTAGTCCACGAGAGAGTTTTCACTCTTCTAGAACTAACTATGAAAGGGTTTTCGTCCTTTGGAGTTGTTATGCACAGCTCACACAAAATGGTCCAGAATTTTCATAAAATAAAAAAGATACTTTTTCAAGCAAGTCGACTTGCTTTTATGTAGACTAAGTCCTGGACTTTGTAGCCACCCACAACCACCGAATCACCTTTCTTTTCCTTCATTTTTTTTTTTTTGGCTTTTTGCCTCTCCTACACGGGTCGTATTTCCTCTAGGAGGAAATTAAAAACATAGAGTGACTTCCTCTTTTATTTTTTATTTAGTCATTAATAAATTAATATAAGTGTTTGTGACTTCAGAGTTCTTTTTATGCACTTTATGATTAATTCATTAAGACTAATGTTTTCCTTTTATTCACCCCTTCAGCCGTCAAAAAAACAAAATTGGTCTAAGGATCTTCTACTTGTTATTTTAGAGAAAGGGGCATTTCATGGGGGGTTAAGTAGAAAAAGTGCAGGCAAATGTAGTGGCAAAACAATACTTCGTAGTTCAGTTGGGAGAGCTATCAATTGGCCCTCTCAAATGTTGGCCAGATTCGACATGGGACCATTTGATAAAAAGAAGACATTGCAACAATTGGCTCACATAGTTGCAAACCCCAAGTCTAGCAGAGGAAGTAAACTATGGAAGTACAATATATGTTCAAATACTAGGCATGGCAGAATCACCTGGGACAATGCACATTTGGCGCGTCTTATAGTAAGGGGGGTTGGTGTTTGTAAGGCTCTTTCACTTGATCAGAGAACAAAGAGGGTAAAACTTTAGAATGGATATACCATAAACGACATTCGAGAAGTTCGTGGTATTGACTCTGATCTACCACCTCTTGTAGACTTTGCATAGGACTTGAAAGAATACTTTGGCTAGTTTTAGTTTTGAGGTGACAATTCTGTGGAAAACAGAGGGAAGAAAAAGACCATTGGGGCTACCCCTAATCCAATTGTAGCTATGTTTGATTTGAAGGCAACAGAAGAGGCCAATGATCCTATTGGGAATATTTTTTATGCTACTAGGATCCCATTTCATGTTGCATCGGTCTCCTTATTACAAGGAGACTATGGCCAAGGTGGCAAAAGCATGTTCAAGTTATGTGCCCCCTAGAGACACCAAAATTAGGACAACAATCTTGGATGGAAATTATTCCAAGGTTAATTTATTATAGATGATGACCATATGGGTGTCACATGGATGCAGCATTGTCATGGATGAGTAGACGGATCAACAGACACCTTCCCATTCATCAATATCATTGTCTCGTAAAAAAATGGACCGTATTTCTTGAGAAGAATTAATTGTTTTGGGAAGTAGAAAGATGTCGAGTTCAGATTTTGAAGGAATCGCACTGAGAAAGTTGGCCCTAAAAATATTGTACCGGTAATCACAAAAACAACTTGTGTGTGCCAAGTAGCAAGCAAGCTAGTGGAGGGTACCTACAATTATATCTATCGGACCTTGTGTTGCATGCATGCCATAAACAATGCACTGAAAGACAAAGGAAAGATTCAATGGGTCAAAACGATAATGGCAGGAGCTAGGGAGGCAGTACATGTTCATATGCAATCACCACACATCATGTGGCACTCTTTTGAAGTTATTTGGGGAAAGAATTCCTCAAACCAAGTCTACCCGTTTTACATCCTATTTTATTTTGTTGGAAAGGATATTTGAGTTATAGGAGCCCCTACACGGTATGATCATGACACAAGATTGGACTAGGTGGAATGAGTTTAAGACAAAGCAAGGGATGAGAGTGAAGGAAGTGGTGGTGAGGGAGACATTTTGGCCCGATATGAAATGCATCACATCAATTATATCTCTTGTTTTTAGAATCATCAAATATGGGGATTCTAATAGCCCCAATCTTAGTGAGATATATGAGTGCATTGATAGCATGCTTGGCCAAATGAAGACAACTATTTGGATGAGGGACCCCACTTTGGAGTTCTACCATGAACATATCCAGCCCATCATTCAACATAGATGAGAGAAGTTGAACACGCCACTTCATATGGTTGCATATGCACTTAATCCAAAATAGTATGTAGAGAGGTCACATAGAGTTGTCCCCTTAGAAGACAAGGAGGTGAAGAAGGGATTTATGAAGGCCCTTCAAAAAATGTATAGTGCAAAGGAGGCTTCATTAATCAAAAAGGAGTGGCTCAAATTCACTAAACTTGATTGGTACAAAACTTCAACAAAGATGGACAAAGTAACATTGGCATAGGAGAAACCAATGAGTTGGTCGTGACTATATGGGCATTCAAGACCGCTACCACTACAAACACTTGCAATTGCCTCCTTTTCCAGTTTTTTAGTTCCTTTGTTGCTGAGAGGAATTGGTCAACATATGGTTGGATCCAGTTTATTAAGAGGAATAGAGTTACCTCTAAGAGAGCGGAGAAACTTGTGGTTGTACATCAGTGCGTTGCCTCTTATAGATCGCAAGACAACTTAGTACAAGCAGAACTACAACATTACAGATGGGATGTAGATCTCGAGGAGCCGAGGTAGGTAGAGGAGGGCCATAGTATGCAAAGGGGATTGATTGGGATCTTCGTTGAGGATAAGGATGATAGTTCCAGCGAGGAGTTCATGGATGCTATTTTAGATGATGATTGTAATTTTTGAGTTGTAAGTTGTACTCATCTTTTTGTAATATTGACAACTGTTGGTGTATTTCAAATTTTCAGATTAATGATATGAATATTAAATGTTGTCAATTGATCAAATCACAATGGTTTTATTTCAATTTATTTCAGTCTCAAATGGTTTTATCTCAACTTATTTAAGTCTCAAATGGTTTTATTTTGGCTTATTTAAGCCTCTTCCAAGTTATTTATATAAGTTTAGTCACTTTATTTTTATTTTTTAAATATTTATATATTATTTTAATTAGCCGTCCCCAAAATTTAGATTTTTTTTGTCCTTCCGGAGTCTTAGGTAACTATGATTTATATGGATTTAAGACATTTAAAGGCATGTAAGTGTAAATGCTGCTGTAAACATTGCCTCTTCCATGCCCACGTGGGCTTTGAGAGTTTCATGCTTATTATGTTATTGACTATGTCATCTCTCAGACATGGATGACAGATTACTTTATAATTTGCAAGTAAGAAAAAAGAAACAATAAATAAACTCAGCTCAGGCACGTCAACAGCTACCAGTGAATTTTGATGGAAATCTAGGGTCTCTTAAGAGTATGGTGCCCAGGTTGCGAATTGGAGGAGCTACTTTGAATGCAAAGATGATAGCTGAATACTTGAAGAGAGCTAGGGAATATTTAAGCGATGCAGATGCAGTGTCAAAGGTGGCGTTGATGTTAATCTTCTAGCGGCTTTACATTAGATGAATCTCCCAATCAATTGGCAATTCTAAAGCATGTAGGCAACCAACAGTGGATCTGTTTAGTGGTGTCCTGCTCTACTCATACATCAGCATCTGAGCCCTTTTCTTCTGACTTGGTGAGTCAAAATATTGCCACCCAGCTTCCTGTAGTTCCTTGACTTAGTGAATGGTAAAGGTAGCATAGTTTTTTAGGCCACTGTGAAGTGAGACACCAATTCGGTGTATGAGACCCAAACTCATGCAAGCATTCCACAAGGGGGTCATTTCCATTTACCTTATATTTTGTTCAATCGGGTGTAGAATCCCAACCCCCTCCGGAGTTGAGCTTGTGACCTCCACTACGGAGTACACGAGCCTTAACAATCAGGCCAACCCAAGCTGCACCAAACAATCATATGTGGTATTAAACATTGTTGGAGGAAGAGTATTTGACTCCTCCAAACAATGTTGGAAGATCTTTCTAGTAGGAAAGAATGGTTTCAACTTTCAGCTGTGATTTTTGGATCTGGTCGTTTGGCAGTTCTGTTGGAGTTTTGTGTAATGACCAGCAGCAATTGAATTTCACACATCTAGTTGGAGACAGTGAGTTGCTTTAGTTATGGTGTTTATAAGTGCTTACTGGTGTCAGAGGAAGTGAGTATTGTTATAAATGCCAGCTATATCTAAACTAACAATTGCATTGAAAAGAGGTGCAATGGTTAAGCCAATAAAAAACGATGGGAAGGTTTTCCACTACAAAGCTCTGAATCAGAACACCAATCAGTTAATCAACATCCATACTTGATTCTTTCCCCATTATCTCTAATTTTATAATGCAGCACAACACGGAGCATTTAGCAAAATATATGATTGGCATTTTAATGAAAAAGGTTAGAGTTTCCTTGAGATAGCTTGCACGGCCAAGAACGTCAACCATGCACGCATAATGATCAATTGTAGATGTGATGCAATAAGAGTTAATCATGCTACTGAAGTATCTACGACACTCATCCATTACAGTTGCATGACTGCATGCTATTAAAACACAACCAAGGCTTACATGGTTAGGGTGTTCTCTTGACCTACTTTTGTGGTCATTTGTTGGACATTAATAAAATTATCTTATCTCATCTCTAGAGTGCTCCAATTGTTCAAAGAGTTTGAAAGCATCCTCACAACGGCCATTTTGTGTGTAATTAGAGTTTATGGGTTCACTTTTTTTAGGCCTTTTGTCAAACAATTTTCATGCCTTGTATATACTTCCATATTTTCCATACATATCTACAAGGGCATTCGCAACGACAACATCTAACATGAATCTCCTTTCCATTGTGTTTTGATTGATGCCCATTCCCTGGTGTAAGGTTCCCAATTTGGCACAGGCTGGGAGGATGGTGGAAAAGGATGCAGAGTCTGCTTTTACACCTACCAATTGCATCCGCTTAAAAGTTTGCAATGCCTTTTCAACAAAACCATGTCGTGCATATCCTATAATCATCACAGAGCATGAGACCACATTTCTTTGAGGTATTGCTTCCAAAAGTCTTGAAGCCTCGTCAAGAACACCATTTTGTGCATATCATGCAATTTCAAAGGGTTTGAGAGCATCGCCGCCTGCCACACATTACATATCCTGCCACCATTGCGGTCCACCAGGCCACATTTATTTTAGATTCATTCCACTATGAAGCTTCTTTGCATCCAAATCAATAACATTTTGCAAGCTTCCTCTTGTAGTCCCTTGTGTGCCCTGTATCATACATAATGCAAGACCCCAAGTTCTTGTAAATGTCAGCTCATAATTCTAGGGAGATTAATACACGAAGTAAGCCCACACTGTGTTGTCGCCTATCTTCTTATCACGACGCCTACAATGATATTCCACATCTAAACCAACGCTTCACTCAACACCTGTCATGTGACAAAGAGGAGCACATTCTAGGTGGTCAACATGCCCGCAAACAAACTCGTCATTTAGTTTCCCTTCACATCGAATAGAACTATACTCCCCCACACTCTAGTCAGTAGCCTTCTTGCAAAGAATACAAGAGCATTCTTGGTAAAATCCAAATTCAATGCAACATATATCACAATTCATGACCTGAGGAGATTTTTTCTTGCAAGTTTAGATACCACATTAAAGGTTTCCAACTTTACAAATCCTCTCTTCACCTACTTTTGATTCTCTTCCGTGCTTTACACAAGCAGCGGTTTTTTCCAAACTAGTGCCTGCTAACTGCTTCATCTCTTGCAGCTATAATATCCCTGAAAAATACTTTCTAACAAATCTGGATATTCTTGTTAAATCCTAGGAACAACAGTATTGCAAAAATGAACTTTTACAACAACAGCAATAATCTGAATAAAAACAACAAATCAATATGGAGAAAACAGTCTTTTATTTATTTATTTCCAACTAGATACAATAAAACAATACCAACGTCTTAATACAATAGCGTGGAGCTAAACTAGCAAAACAATCGCACCCTAAAATGTCACTGCAACTCTTGAATGGAATTGCCAAGCTCAGATGCGAGGGTTTTCGTCCTCAAATCTATGTGTAAAAGAGGGTTTTCATCCTCTATTACGGATGCAGAAGCAAAAGCCACTTGTAGACAGAAAATAATTGATGAATTTCCAAAATGTGTTACGATGAACCCCCAAGTCTGCTTTTATAACTCCCAAACACTCCAAAGTGGGTGCCCCATCCTAAAAATAGGATTAAACACTTTAAATAGTACTTTTTCCACCCCTTATCCTAAAATTAGGATTTACAAAAGCATGCAGCTTTATTTATTTATAAAATCTAACTAAGAGCCTAATAATAGAAGTCAGCCTCCTATTATTATTTTATTCTAATAATGCTTTTTGAATTAAAAATATGATTTAAGTGTCCTTTTCCAATTAAAACATAAAATATCTTTGGACCACTTAAATTAATTTATTTTCCTCTTTCACTTTCCCCTTAGCCTACGGAAAATAATAAAACTAGCATACCTATATTTATATAAATATGTAATATATGCCGAGAGATATATATTACATATATTTATATATTATATAAATATATAGGTGCCTCGTGAACTTCACCTCTCGGCATATTTTACATACCATGTTTTGGTTTATGTTTCTATGTGTATATAAAATATGCCGAGAGGTGAGTTCACGAGGCACCTATATATTTATATAATATATAAATATATGTAATATATATCTCTCGGCATCAGTTCAAGTGCCAAGTGCACGAGACAGGACATGCTAAAGTGGTCCAAAATCCTTGCACCTATATCTATCAAATGAGAGAGCTCTTGCCAAAATATGTAGCTTTCATAATGCCCACAATCATGTAATTGGAATAGAGGACCCACATGCTCCATATTACACTTTGTATTACCATACTTCTCCTAAAGACAGCAAATTTGAAATGATTTGATATGTGGCAATAAATTTGACACATGTTCATTCCTTTCATACCTTGGAGTAACATTAAGATCTTCATCATTCTTTGTCTTCAAACTAACTTGACTTTTTTGTATCAATTCCCTAACAACCTTATCCACAATGGGCAGAATGTCATCATGATAATACTGCTGCAATAACAAAGATGATGTACCTCTTACCACATAATTTGCATCCCATGCAATCTTCTCCTCATGTATCTCCTCTTGTAATGTTGTCCCGAACAAGGCAGCAAGCTGAAAGTAGTCCTCATCATTTGGCATTTGAACCTTCACCACCAAACTCTCATCATCAACCTGCAGATTGGAGTTCTCTTCCTTCTCGAGCTCAAGCTCCTCGATTTCCTCCTCTACCTCTTGCTCACCTTTGTCCTCCGATACATCGAACCTCTCCATGAACCTTTGGTTGAATTCATCAAAGAAACAAATAAATTCTTCCCCTTGGCTCTTTAACAAATGATACCACCAATCCTTTGTTATCCTTTCCGAATGATAAGGGATGAATTTGAAGGCATCATCCACACACATAGGATTTGATAGCAAGTATGCCTCCAATTCTACGGACCATGATCTCACAGAAAGTTTATTAGTGCCATCAAATATAGAAATCTTACCCCACCATGGTTGTAACTCCCTGCGGGGCTGCATGCTTGATTTTCTTTTTCTTTTTCTTTTTTTTTTTGTTTTTCCCCCTTATTTTTTAATAAATTTCCCATCCACGGGCTGGAAGGAAATTTGTTCTGATACCACTGTAATATCCCTGAAAAATACTTTCTAACAAATCTGGATATTCTCGTTAAATCCTAGGAGCAGGAGTATTGCAAATGAACATTTACAACAACAATAATAATTTAAATAAAAACACAGCGAACCAATATGGAAAAAACCAGTTTTTTTATTTATTTATTTCCAACCAGATACAATAAAACAATACCAGCGTTTCAATACAATAGCCTGGACTTGAACTAACGGAACAATCACAACAACACCCGAAAATGTCACTTCAACCCCTTAATGGAATTACCAAGCTCAAATGTGAGGGTTTTCGTCCTCAAATCTGTGTGTAAATGAGGGTTTTACATCCTCTATTACTATGCAGAAGCAAACGTCACTTGCAGACAGAGAAAATAATTGATTAATTTCCAAGATTTGTTTACAATTAACCCCCAAGTTTGCTTTTTATTACTCCCAAACCTCAAAGTGGGCACCCCATCCTAAAAATAGGATTAAACACTTTAAATAATATTTTTTCCACCTCTTATTCCTAAAATATGATTTAGGAAAGTAATGCAGTTTTATTTATTTATACAATATCACTAGAGCCTTGAATAATAGAAGTCAACCTTCTATTATTATTTTATTCTAATAATGCTTTTTGATTAAAAATATGATGTTAAGTGTTCCTTTTCCAATTAAAAAATAAAATACTTTTGGACCACTTAATTAATTTATTTTCCTCTTTCACTTTCCCCTTAGCCTAAAAACCGGAAAATAATAAAAATAGGCTTCCAGGGTATCCACATGTAATTAATCTTCGCCCTTCCCAGAATTGCTTGCCCTCAAAAGCAATTGTATCGATCAGTTCAAGTGGCGCAAGTGCACGAGACAGGAACATGCGCTTAAAGTGGTCCAAAATCCTTGCACCTATATCTTCAAAATGAGAGAGCTCTTTGCCAAAATATGTAGCTTTCAAATAATGCCCACAATCATGTAATTGGAATAGAGGACCCACATGCTCCCATATTACACTTTGTATTACCAATACTCTCCTAAAGACATCGCAAATTTGAAATGATTTGATATGTGGCATAAATTTGACACATGTTCATTCCTTTTCATACCTTGGAGTACATTAAAAGATCTTCCATCATGTCTTTTGTTTCAAAACTAACTTGACTTTTTTGGTACATCAATTCCTAACAAGCTTATTCCACAATGGGCAGAATGTCATCATGATAATACTGCTGCAATAACAAAGATGATGTACCTCTTACCACATAATTTGCATCCCATGCAATCTTCTCCTCATGTATCTCCTCTGTAATGTTGTCCCGAACAGGCAAGCAAGCTGAAAGTAGTCCTCATCATTTGGCATTTGAACCTTCACCACCAAACTCTCATCATCAACCTGCAGATTGGAGTTCTCTTCCTTCTCGAGCTCAAGCTCCTCGATTTCCTCCTCTACCTCTTGCCTCACCTTTGTCCTCCGATACATCGAACCTCTCCATGAACCTTTGGTTGAATTCATCAAAGAAACAAATAAATTCTTCCCCTTGGCTCTTTAACAAATGATACCACCAATCCTTTGTTATCCTTTCCGATGATAAGGGATGAATTTGAAGGCATCATCCACACACATAGGATTTGATAGCAAGTATGCCTCCAATTCTACGGACCATGATCTCACAGAAAGTTATTAGTGCCATCAAATATAGAAATCTTACCCCACCATGGTTGTAACTCCCTGCGGGGCTGCATGCTTGATTTTCTTTTTCTTTTTCTTTTTTTTTTTGTTTTTTCCCCCTTATTTTTTAATAAATTTCCCATCCACGGGCTGGAAGGAAATTTGTTCTGATACCACTGTAATATCCCTGAAAAATACTTTCTAACAAATCTGGATATTCTCGTTAAATCCTAGGAGCAGGAGTATTGCAAATGAACTTTTACAACAACAATAATAATTTAAATAAAAACAGCGAACCAATATGGAAAAACCAGTTTTTTTATTTATTTATTTCCAACCAGATACAATAAAACAATACCAGCGTTTCAATACAATAGCCTGGACTTGAACTAACGGAACAATCACACCCTAAAATGTCACTGCAACCCCTTAATGGAATTACCAAGCTCAAATGTGAGGGTTTTCGTCCTCAAATCTGTGTGTAAATGAGGGTTTTCATCCTCTATTACTAATGCAGAAGCAAACGTCACTTGCAGACAGAGAAAATAATTGATGAATTTCCAAGATGTGTTACAATTAACCCCCAAGTTTGCTTTTATTACTCCCAAACACTCCAAAGTGGGCACCCCATCCTAAAAATAGGATTAAACACTTTAAATAATATTTTTTCCACCTCTTATCCTAAAATTAGGATTTAGGAAAGTATGCAGTTTTATTTATTTATAAAATATAACTAAGAGCCTGATAATAGAAGTCAACCTTCTATTATTATTTTATTCTAATAATGCTTTTTGAATTAAAAATATAAATTAAGTGTCCTTTTTCCAATTAAAATATAAAATATCTTTGGACCACTTAAATTAATTTATTTTCCTCTTTCACTTTCCCCTTAGCCTACAAAAAATAATAAAAATAGGCTTCACGTATCCAGAAGTAATTAATTCCGAAAAGGGGACATTATAGCAGCGCTGCAACTACTACCTTCATTCTTCTACCTGAGCTTACTCTGCTCAGCTCTCTTGCCAACATCCCCCGCAAAGGGTAAAACCGATCAAGATGCCAGTCTTTTGTTCAACACACACAGCACAAGGTTTTAGTTATCTTTCAACCCTGTGGTTGGAATAGATTCAAGAAGGGGAGAGGCAGACCACAGATGACTTTATTTTCAAAAGCATCAGAGATTCGATTCCCGTAACTTCCACCAAAGACAAATTTGATGCTGAGTTTGCTCCATTGCAAGCACTCACCACATCCAACCAGTTCGGCCTCGCCTTTGTTGGTCATACCAGGTGAAACTATAAGCACTCCATATTTTTAAAGATATCTCACTCTGTCATTTGGTCAAACACTTGGCATCTGTCTACTAAACTTCCGCACTTGTCATGGTTGAAGAAATATAGAAGAGTTTACAAAGGGGTGCAAGCTTTGGGCAGGTGAGAGTGAGACTGACAAAGCAGTGTAAGAGCTGGTAGTCTGTGATGGCAGAGATCGAGAAGTTGCACAGTCAAGCACATGAAGAGGGCTTCAGCTTTCAGCCCTGGAATGCGGCAGGTGCAGCATAAGGTTGTGGGCTTGAAAGAGGAGGCCATACAGTTTGTAACGGCTTTGAGAAATCTCTGTGTGGATTTTAGCTGTTTTGGTGCTCCATGGATGTCCATATCCTATCACAAAGCTCTTATTTTGCCACAGACTGTGAGTATGCTGTCAGAGGAGAACTGATCAGGTTGAACATCTGTTCATTGCATTTGGTGAAACAGTCTCGATGCCTCTTGAGGATGACTGCCAGTCTTTTGAGAGCACCACAGTTTCAAAGAAGAGACAGCTCAGCGCGGTCAGAGTTGTTGCATACCTGTGGATTTTGGAGAGCATGCTATGATTGCCAACAGTTCCAACTATATTTCAGCTGTGGCTTACAACTTTTCCAGCATCCAACAAATTTCCCGGCTATGTCTTACAACGTTCCCAGCGTCAAACGAATTTACTAGCATCTTGCAGTTCTCCGGGTCTGACTCAGAGAGCGGGGCTTTCCCACGTAAAGGAGCCTATTGGCTGATTATTGAATGCTTCTTCCATCCAAAACATGTTTTCGAGACATGATGGTTCTGAATATAAGCCTCACTGAACATCATATGATGAGATGCTATACATTTCTACTAAGATATTAGAATTTGGTTATGTGGGATGTTATATCATCCATAGGGGATACGTGTTTTCGGTACTACCTGTATGCAGTCAGCAGGCATCTTGGCAATCTGTTTTAAATGATTAGAGCATGCTTCAGGATTTCCTCGGCACTTGTTTAGCTTGGGTATTTCTACAGGGCTGCATGAATGGACCTTTCCTTCATTTAGACTTGGAGATCTTCTCTGTGGCAGAAAATGTTACAAGTCTGATGACTCTATGTTTGAATATAGATCTTCATACTTATTAATCAAATTCTGAGATCATAGGTTCTCCGTATCACTCTATGGCCCTCAGATCTTTGTCAATTTATGGTAATGGTTTCAGATACTTGTTTTTGAAGCGTGGATGATAGAGAGGACACAGACCTTGCACAAAATGACTCGCCGAAACACGGTCTCATGCACTAAAATCATTGCCGTTGCACAAATTGGGTTTGATGAAGAAGCCTTGAAGATTTTTAAGTAAATGCAACTGGCAGGTGTAAAGGCAAAATCGGCAACCTTTTCTGGCTTACTCCCAGCATAAGTCATATTTGGAGCTTTAGAACAGAATGGAGATCCATCATAAGCATTTGCAAGTATCTTTTTCTCAGATGTCATAGTTGTGACAACCCTGAAAGATAAGTTTACAAATTGCATAACAGACATAAAACACAAGAATTATTTGACAAAATAACAGAAGGAAATGTGGCCTTGTATACTGCAATAATTGCCAGATGTGCCCAAAATGGGCATGTGTTTGGGGTGAAAAACCAATCTCAGCAACCTCCACAAGCATACTTCAAGCAAGTGCCGTAATGGGAGCTTTGAAACAGGGTATGGAGATCCATTAAAAATTATTACAAAGCAGCTTTTTTCAAGTGTTGTAGATGGGACTGCCCTGATAGTCATGTATGCAAAATGTGAATGCATACAGAAGGCACTTGAATTGTTTGACTAATTTGCTCAATGAAAAGGCACATTTAAGCACCACATTCATTGCATTATATGCACAAAGTGGGCTTGATAAATAAGCCCTGAAAGCTTTTGAGCAATTCAACTTGGCAGTTAAAGCCAAAACTCAACCACTTTGGCCAGCTTTGTCCCCAGGCTTATGCCAATCTTGAATTTTTGGAACTTGAAATGAAGATTCATCAAAGTAATATGAAGTGGCTTCTATCAAATGTAGTACTTACAAATTCCCTGATAGACATGTATGCAAAATGTCGAAGCATACTGAAGACATGCCTATTGTTTGTCAAAATGCTTCTCTCAGGTAAAAGCTGTCCTCTAATGTAAAAGCTCTGAATAGAACTGGACTTCCTAGTAATAAAATATAGTCTTTCGAATTCTGGGTTGGCTATGGCCACTGATGTGATGTGCTGGTAATTGCACCCAGTCCTGATGTTGTTGAAGTCTTCAGATTTTTTTGGTTTATAAGGGTGGGGGACCTGTTGTCAGCCTCCATTGTTCCAGCTAAAAGACAACTGGTGTCATTTTGGTACGAAATATTAGATACAGGCATTACTGTAGAAGGCATTTGTTAAGTTACAAAAATTTTAAAAACATATAGACTCCTGGGTGCTCCAAATAGGAGAAGACAACAGTTAATATTTTGCTTACTAGCCATCACATAGAGTTAAAGGGGAAGATTTGCCATAATGATAACCTAGTTTCAAATCCCACTGCTTGTGGGCTAAATACAGAAAATATCAGCTGAAAGTTCCAAGCAAATTTTATGAGAAGAGGCACCTCTTAGATGCAAAATACAAGTAAATATTTCATTGCTCTAAAAAAAGCACATGGAAGCTGTATAGATCTACAAGATAACATGACAATTATGATTGGTTAGTCTAGCACCTAGAACAAAAGCCATTGAAGTATCTGTCAAAGCAGACACCAGCCACATGGAGACAGAAGCCAGAATTTCATGTTTACAAAAAATCTTACCTGGAAATTCCAAAAATGAGACCCGATAAAATTTGAAAAGCCGCCCACTTGGATGGTGATGATTTCTTTCATTGTTGCGACCTTATAGAATCTTTAAGCAGTAAAAAGAGGTGAGAAAAATCTACACGAATGCACAAATAAATGTGCACAGCATTGAGTTTATTGTTTTATCCAAGCCAAAGTCTGTATATTATCGTAGCTAACACATACAGTGATATATGACCCTGCACAGCAAAGCATATTAAAACAGATCATCAATTCTTTAAAACATAGACTCAATTTCTTTCAAAGAAGTTGCAAGAATAATTTTAACTTTAAATCTAGTTTGTAGGCCAGCATACAGCATAAACAATTACAATTGGTGATTGCATAAAATCATAACTAGGCAAATTCAGACATCAGAAACAGATAATACCATTATAACAAACCTAAAGCATACACCTCAACCCAATCCTCATATGCAAAAGCTTAAAAAAAGGCCACATATAGGCTAATGGGATATCTCATTTCAACCAACCAAGAATGATCAGAAACCTTTTAATATTAAATTATAAGTTATAAGTTATAACCACCAAAAAGTCCTTTTAAAGTAGTCACGGAGAACAGAGAACAAAGCAAAACCTTAATAACTTAATAATAATAATAATAACAGAAGACTGGAAGAAAATAATTAAGATGGTGGTAATTTTTCAGTTGGTGATTTCAAGACACATCATGTTATTGGTTACCAAATAAAATTTTCCAACGTTTCAGGTGCATTATGTGTAGTATGTACCCATCCTCAAGAGAGAGAGAAAACTAATTTTGCCGAGGAAATTATTACTAATTTGTCTCCATTAATTATGCCAATAGGCGTACGTTTACTATGAAACGAGTTTAGCTGTCCATATCCAATCGACAGCTGTATATTTTTCTTTCAATTTTTTTTTAATTATTTACTTATTTCATTTTCAACAACATTGATCTGATATGGGCCACTGGTCTATTTCTGCAGATCCTGCACAAGGCCAGGACAAGGGAGCCATGCCTCCATCAAAATTCAGCTAAAAGGCCCATAACGAAGAGCTGTCAATCATAACAGGGCAGGACTCTTTATGGCTCTATCCCTCCTCGTTAGTTTGCAGGCTGTTCTTCTCTGACAGCTGCAACAGTAGCAGGTGCGTCCAATGAACAATCACAGCAACAATTTACCTCCATTCCCAACATCTTCTCCACCTTCTACAGTTTGGCCAGCTTGTAGCCGCAAGAGTAACTCCCAAACTCTTTCACCCTTACAACTCCTGTGTATATCATTTTGGTTTTATTTTCTCTCATGTATGTTTTGCTTTTGTGTTGTTGATGCCAGTGTTTGAGAGAATTAGTGCATCAGATCTGTTGGCAAGAGCGAAGAATCTCCAGAATGTTGGACGTCACAAGCACGGCGGCTTTCCGGCAATGGCAGCAGCTCATCAGAAAGATTCAATGAAGAGGTTAACGTTGGTGGATACACTGACAAACATGGCAACAGTTAAAATTTGTGTCTGTGCTCTCTACCTAATAACCATAGATCTCTACATACTCATTTTCGATCATGTTGGCCAGGCAGGGTAGATTGTCATCTCTTTGGCATGAAAGCATTCTCGAAAGCAAAATATTATTTTGGCTCTCTTATTTTCGTGTATTATTTTCCTTTGTTATGTATTCATGATATTGTGGGGATCTGTAGTGTAGCCAGAATACAGGGCATGGAAGAGTAGGGTTGACGGCAAACGGAGTGTGGAAGAGCAGAGTCAGATGGCAGTAAGATCCGTTTTTCTTCCGTCCTTCACAAAACTATCAACTAGCACTGTTCAATCCCTTTTAAGAAGAGAACCATAGGTCTCTGTTTCCTTGTCTGCTTGTGTTCTGTTTTTTTTGTTTTGTTCTTTTTTCCCTTATTCCTAATGCTGCTAAGGTATCTGAAGGGAACCAAAATAAAATTAACCTTGGATTCATGCCATTTTTGTTTAGCAGGAAGCTTAATATTCTTATTGAGCCTGTGATTTTACTGCTTCTTGTTTTATTCCACATGATGGCAATATTTTGGAGTATAAATTTAGTCCTGCGTCTAATTCCTTTAAGCCTATGGCTTCACTTGCCATCCATACAATGCCTGTGGTTACATTAGTCTCAGCCTTCAGGAGTAGACAGACTTTGTTTGGGTTCTATGATTCAGACAGACAGAGTAAATCTTTTTTTTCTCAATTGATTCTTAAGGTTTTTAATTGGTTATGGATCAAGCAGATTTAGTCTTCAAATGGACTATTTTTATGTTTGATAATGATATTTTCTATGGCTCCAAAGTACTTATTTGTTCTAAACATGCTGTGATGGATTCTACAGCATTTTTTTACTGTCAGTTACAGTCTAAACTATATCTTTAATGTGCTTTGACGGTATGTTTGTTTTAATTGTATTAATATCATAAATTACAGGCTTCTCGCTAAGAGGGTAACAGAATGGAACAACTGCAAATTTGCTATACCTAAAGCTTTATCACATTTCAGATGAGGGTATGTGGAGAAGTGCCACTAGCCATAGAAAACACATTTCTAACTTCGAAGTCATCATCATTGCAGGCCATAAATGCAATAAGAATAGATACTGCAAAAGTTGTTTTTTTATTAAGTGACAACAGGCTATATTATAGAGAATATAAGAACAGAGATAACAACATATATCAGTTTTGCTGCCTTCCAACAGGCAGGTGATTCTCCTACCATCCCATCGCTAATTCTACGAAAAATATACCAAGTCCAACCATCAACTCAACACTACTGTCTAAGTAACCAGTATTGACATGGGATAACACTAGATGTCGTCCAATGGGTACAACCAGTATCAACAAGGATCATCAACAGCATACCCCCATATCTGCTCAAAAACATATCACCAAATATGAAAAGAAAAAAGAAAATTAATCTGCAGAACTTGCAATGGTTGGCTTTTCTCCTTCATCAGGCTCCAGCCAAGGCTGCTTCACCATGAATCTGATCTTTGGCAACGGTTCCACAGCATAAGGACCTCTGCTACAAATATCATAAACACTTTACAGTTTCCCGCCATTAACACACACATCCTCCCTCAGATCATCGAAACCATCAATCTGCTCAGAATTAGATGGATTCTAAACAAGGGTCTTGTCATGATTAGTCAATTTGGAGGACAGAGCAGTAAGGTGGTCTTACTGGATTACCACAACCTCCCTCTGGTCACTGAGGTCCTTTTCCCTTTTCTTAAACTCGCTGCATGGCATAGAAACCAATTGTGGATGGGAAGGTCAAGGTCTTTGAAGCAGGAGAAGGTATGGACATAGAAGCATTATTAGGAAACATCATTGAAGAGGAAATATGGGATTTAACACTGATAATTTTCTTGGCAACAGATTTCAGTTCTTCCCTCAGTCACACACAATCAGAAGGTTTGCACACATGTGCCCAGTTATCCATGGCCGATTGAATTCACTCACAGCCATTACATTTTTTTTAAGTTTCTAAAACAGGTTTGTTTTGGATTAATCAGGGCAGCTATATCCATAGGATGGGTTTTAGCAACAACGGGATTTTTAATTTGACCTCTTCTTTGAGTTTTTACAAACCACAATCTGGGAGAAACATAGAGTTTGAGATTCTGCCAAATTAAATCCTTCATAAAACTCCCAACACTTACCACTTCACATTTGCAATTAGAAAAACCACACAAAGAAGAGAGAAAAAAGCCAACCTAGAAGCTCTGTAAATCACTGTCAAACGGGAGTGACCACAGGGAGCTTTTCATTTAACGCAAAAACTTCCCCTTGTAATATGTTGTTGCTGTTTCATTTCTTAAAATGTTGGCGAAAGGTTCTGCGTCATGTTTCCCAATGTGAATCCAATTCAAATTCAACTTCATGCTTCATTGATGCATACATTACATGCCCGTCTCCACTAGTCATTATCACTTACTGAAGTTGCAAGATTATGGTCTTATGACAATTGTAGCAACAACAAAAGGAAGAGGCGGAAGGTGCCATCGATTGTCCATGTCTCTTTCCAATATTTTGTTCTTCTACCTAAATCCGTGTTTACTATGAAGGATTTTTTTGCAGCAAGTTTTTATTATACAAAACCTTTGGCAACATCGATGCAAACATCTATGCCTCCACCAAAGAGATCCTTGCTTGCGAAATGGGAGTGCATGGGTGCCTCCTACCATCCATGACATTGACCATACATCTTCTAGCAATGATCAAATTCTAGATGATTACCTTGTTGACGATGACATGCTTGAACATAATTCTCGAGAACTTGCCGGATGGTTCCTGCCATCTCAACTCCACCCCAGCAGCAGTATGTCAATGAGTGGGTGAGCTGAACATGCTTGGCCATCATGACTCTGCTATCAACCATGTTAGGAGCAATAATATTGTCTACCATCATTGCAAGCCATTTCCAAATCCTTTATAGAGTATAACCAAACAAACCATTGAATCCCACATCTTGATTGCTCCATCTCACATGCTCCAGAAACTTTGTGAACTACACAATGCCTTGCATTTGACATTGTTCTTCACCATTTTTCTCAAAATGATATGGTGCTCCCACTGAAAATAACCATCCAAGGAACTACAGGCACAAGTGAGTCACACCTCATAAACACCCTCAAGCTTGCATTGTTTGAGCATGGGGAGAAGAACAACCCACCCTTGTTATTGCTCACTCCAACAAGAGTTGTGACCATCAATACTAATGAGACAACAATACATGTGAGCCTTCACATACCTAGAAAGGAGATGAAACCTCAAGGGTTAGGGACTTGATACATTTCAAGAATCTTTGGGGCATATGTGCAATGCATTCTCATTGATAAAAAGAGCTTTGTAGGCCCAAGATTGTTGTTTCGCATTTACCAACACCTGCATGAAGCATTCTCCTAACATAAAATCATGACATTTGGTGGGAGGTCAATTATTCTTGTTGGTGACTTGGGTCAACTATCGCCTATGCAAGATGTACCAATGTATGCATGAACATCATATGGAACAATTTTTTGGTGCAGCTTCAATACAATGGTCACACTAGATAATTTTTTGCCTGCAAGGTTACAACCTGTGCCATTTTACTTTCCATAACCTTTTGTTCAATGTAAGTACAGCCAAAACTAGAGGATTTGAACCTTCTCGTATCTTGAATCGATGCCTCCTTGTCACTAGAAGAATGAGGTTCGTTTCATTCTTCAATACACTTGTATGCAATTAACAATTTGCTTTCCATGCATAAGACACAAATGTCCGAGTTATAAGGTGTGTCAATTGCACATAGCATTGCAAGCATATAAGGAAAAAACCTCGGCAAAACCTTATGATGATCAATTAGAAGACAAACTACTCTCATGCACAAGACAAAAATTTATGCTCACCACTTGTGGGTTGTTGTTGAGCTAGTAGATGGCACTTTTAGCTAAGTTCTTGTTATTGTTTATAGACTTGGCACAAAAACCCCAGAATTGCCTACGTTTGTGGCTATCAACTTCAAAAGTTACATTGGCTGCAAATTCTATTTATAAGAACAATCATTACACTTTTCATAAAGTTTCAGCTAGGAATAGCTCTTCTATTTTCTCAAATTTTCCTGAAGCGTTTTCTTCTTGTAGAAATACAAGATTTAAGCAGAAATCATATTGAGTGGTTCACTGCATTACATTTCTATGATGGGATGGCGGAAAGCCAAAATGTGTACCATTAGTTCCCATTGCTCTGGCATCCGCAAACAAATACCCCTTAAGATGGAATGGGCCATAAGCCTATAACAATATACAAATCACAAGGCATCACCTTGTAGAAGGCAACAATCGACATACACAACATTGATTAACAAGTTTGACTTTTACTGCACTTTCAACAGTTTGTTCAATAAAGGACCTTTGCACATCCCCTTCTTTTTCTTTCCAACGCTAAGCAAAATTGTAAGATTGTATATGTTCAAATTCGGAAGAGTGGAACAACAAGATTCCGTACCGATATAGTTTCTCAATGATATAACATGTTTCACGTTCATATCATTTCATGCCCTGCAGGTTCTTGTTTTGTTTACTTTTCCCTCCACGTCCCTATGACGTCCACATCTCAACATTGGGTGCAAGTAACAGTAATGATTCATAAACAAAAATGATGCTCCTCTATCCCATTTATACACAACTTTAGTGCTAGAATTATTTAAATAATTAATTATTAAACTAAATAATTAACTAACTAAAGTGTTGACTAGTTCAATATTTATTCATTTATCTAATCAGATAGAAGGATTTATCTAATCAAATAGCAAGAGAACTAAGCAGTTGTGTTTATCCTAACATTATTCTTTTCTCAAATATGATTTCAAATTGATCTCCACTAGTCCTTCGCCAATGCAGCTACACATGTATAGATTATCCTGCCTTTTTCCTATTTCAATGGTTTCCCTTACTTTCCTTGCATCAAAAATGATCCTCCTAACAAGCAATCTTGTTTTTACCAAGAAAATATGGCTTATAACATGATGTACGTGATAGATATAAATTACTTATGTATGATGATCGAGAAGCTCTCAATACATTTTTAGTTGCTAACGAAATTATTCCGTGCTTTCAGGATAATGTTACAACTTTATAATGGAATAGTTAATAATATTTAAATGCCATGCATTTGTACTGCTACTCATTACTAGAATAATAACTTCATCAAACTAGAAAAGCTTTTATCTCTTTTTTCAAATAAATTGTGTTCTTGAGATTGTTCATCATCAATTCAATTTCCATTTCCAGGCGTTAAGAATGAGGCGAGTTTATTTTCCGAATTTCAGGTTTTGGTTACTAATGTCAAGAGTTGTGTCAGTGTTTGTTTACTAAAATCTTTTTTCTCTGAGGGTTTTGGCAGGAAAAAGAAATCGACTGGGAATATATGCTCAGCTTCAAAATGTTGAGTGGAGCCAATTCAAATAGAAGCAAGTTTTCTACTTATAGTAGAACGAAAACTTTGCGAACTTTTGTTATTTTTTTGATACAAAATTTCCGCAGCTGCATTTTCGTTTTCCATGTCGTAAGTAGAGATTAAGTTGAGACGGTAGACTAAACTAGAAGGGAAGAAAAGAGAAAAAGCATGTCCGACCTTGCAAACAATCCGAGTTCGAATCACTCTGGACTTGTACCCTTTCCCAGATGTAAATCAAGTGAAAAGAACCCTCGACCATTTGAAAGCGGCAGAAACAGCGAAAACATGTGTAGCGAGGTTTTTTATACACCAGTGTCTTTGTTCGTTGTTGGGCTTCGTGTCATATGAGATGAATGATTTTACTAGAACAGAGTTAAGAGAGGAAGATTGGCCTTCAATTTTGGCTATTTAGGCAAAAGGCTATATAGGGTTAAGTTTGTTGAAGCCGGACAAACTTTGGGTATTTCCTATCAAATATTATTCAACTTTGGGTATAGAAGAACCAGGACAAACTTCCATGTGTTGATAGAAGCAGGATCAGTTTGTAATCGCACTCTTTCTGGGAGTAATCAGATGGCTTTGAACATGGTTTTGTACCGTCTCTACCATGCCAGCGGACTCAAATGTCGACACGCTGATTGGGGAAACCTTGAATCACGGACAGCTGGCTGAAATGGAGGTTGAACCCGTGGCATTGGCTAAATGCGATCTGTCTCTTGTGTTGAAACAGGGCCTGGAGGGGTTGTGGGTTGTCGAGCCATCTGATAGATAATCACTATATCCATTCATAGGCTTTATGAGCAAGTCTGGGCCAAAATCAGAACAAGTGAGGGTACGTCACAATATTTTGTTAGTGAAATTGGACTTAAATAAGGTTGTCCTCCATCTCCAATCTTGTTTGGGCTCTACATTGATAAACTATAGGAGAGGAGGCATCCATCTAGCCAGCGATGTTGTAAAGTTACTTCTATATACATATGATCTTATTCTAATTGCTCAAAGTTTGAGAGAACATTTGACAATGCTAAAGCTCTTTTGCCAAGAAGTGGGAATGCAAGTGAATACTAACAAGACAAAAATCATGATCTTTTCTCTACGAAGAAAAAAGAGATAACATGAGTTTCTTTTTTAAGGAAACGCATTAGAAATAGTGGAACAATACAAATATCTTGGGCTTGACTTTCACAATAAGCTTAATTGGGAGACATGCAGGTCAAAAAGAATCCAAGGGGGGTGGAAGGCCCTATACTCATTGCAGAACAGGTGCAAGAATGCAGAATTGTGGAATTAGAAAACCAAAAATACCTTGTTTGGCCTACTAGTCACACCAATGATTCTATATGAGTGTGAAGTTTGGGGCAGTAGTGTTTCTGACTTAAATTGGAGATAGATAGAGAGGGTTCAAAAGCACTTAATAACTAGTAGCCTCAAAGTTAAAGCCTCGATTCCATATGAGATTCTTTTGGCCGTATCTGGTACCTTTTCATTAGAAGCATCAGGAATGATTCGAACTCTAAGTTATTTACAAAAGGTGCAAGGAATGGAGAATCATCGATGGCCCAAAAAACTAGTTGAAACAGAACTATGTAGAAGGAAAAGCACGTTGATGAAGCAAAATACTAAGTGGATGAGTTAATGGGACATCAACATGTGGGAATGTCCAAATACCAATGAGGAAATAAAAAAATATGTGAAAGAGAAATTTTGGACAGCCATGTGGACAAGACAAATAGGACGAAAGAAAGTATACTACATCAACCATTTTAACCCCACATGGGAGTACGAAGAAAAAACATACATAGGAGCGGAAATTAAATGGAAAGCAAAGATGTTAATTGCCCAACTGAGAACCAACTCGTATCATCTTAGATGTGCAACCGGTAGGTGGACAATACCCAAAGAATAATGGGAAACAAGAACATGTGTATTCTGTGTCAAGGGGGTAGTGGAGATAGAATGGCACTTCATTATGGAGTGTACAACCTATAATGACATTCGGAGTAGTTACAATGACAATTTAAGTGTTATCAAGCCAACATATTTGTTTCAAGAGGAAAGGCTAATCAAAATATCAAGTTTTTTAATCAAGATTCATAGTGGAAGAGCTGGCATCAAGAAAGGAGTCAACTTTTTTCCAATAATCAATAGGCATCCTCTGTGATCTAATGTTTTTGTTTTTATATGGACAGATTCTTTTTGCGGCTCTTGGTCCCATAGATTGTTTGGTCTCATGGACGTTATTAAAATCCTCTATTCATTCATTCATTCATGGTTAACAATTTGCCGAGGTGTCCATAAAACCATAGCTTAATCCATGGTGGTGAGATGACAAATTAAGTAGCCTCCAATTGCATAGGCATGTCCTTACCACCACTTTGGATTATGTTTCATATGGCTTTAAATACTATCCACAACCAATTGGAAATCAAGCTGCCATTATTTGTGGTTTTTTTGTTTGTAACATTATGAAATACCATAATTGCATCTTATAGAAGACATGGGCACAAAGAACCGGTTCTGTTTCACAAAATACAATCATCAGGTGTCCAAATTGATCAATTTACCTATGTTAGCATATTCCCAGCCTATGCCAAAATAGGAGCTTTGAAATAAGATATGGACATCCATTAAAACATAATGGAGAAATGACCTTTATCAGATGTTATAGTTACAAGTGCTCTAATAGATATGCATGCAAATTGTGAAAGCATGTAAACCATTTGATGAAATTCCTAAAAGAAATCTATTCTTATGAACTCCAGTAATCATTGTTTAGAAATGAGAGTTTATGCTCATTCATTCACTAAACATAAATCAAATGGAGGAATATTAACAAACTTGACAATTAGAGACAAACCTTCCACTCTATTTCATTTATCTCTTGATATTAGTTCAACCATCATAATCAGTAAAGAATCCATCAAAGAGTATTAGTCATGATTCCTAACGTTCTATGGTCTTTCACCTCAATAAATGATAATTGAGTTTCTAGATGAATCATGAGCGTAGTTGTGTACAACTTTCCTGTCAAGTATGAATGTGAGTTTTTATTTGAATATATGAATGGTAAACTCAATTTAGTAATTTAAAAGCCAACAAATAATTGAAATATTAATACTTTCTTACGTTACGTACATATGACCATAATAGTGATAGCAGTGGTGTAGTCATTTAGAGAGATAATAAGTCACTCATCCATGGTTGAACTTGCTGGAGAAGCCTAATCTTTTAACATGCAAAAAAATAATGTCGACGAGATCATGGGCACCATCTACAATTGCCTTAGCACATGCGGCTCCTAGATGTACAAGGTGTGTTCCTTTGTATTCAAGTCTTTATATTTGATGTTGCGACCCAATATTCAATGACATTTTGCAGACAATATAAACACCAATTAGAGAAAAATAATGTCATTACACTGTAAAATCTTCAATATACACATTATAATAAGACAATATCAACACAATATGTACAAAAATTCAAAAATTATACCCTGATGTTACTTTCCTAGCTACTACTTAAGGAATAAAATTTGAATCACATGGCTTATTATTAAAGGAATAACACTTGGAATATCATTACTTGCATTATTACATCTCATTTTGTTCATGATTCTAACCACACTTGTTTATTAAACTCGCATCCCTCGTCATGCCCACCTATTGGCATTTCCATTGCACACTTATGGTGCAATTGCTAGTACTAGAAATGAAATGAATGATTTTACTAGAAATAAAATGAATTGATGTCAATGAGAAATGAGTTAGGTCAATCGTGGATGTAAAGTTGTGAGAGCCATGTTTCGAGTTCTCAACACTAAAATAAATAGGAATCAGGGCCCTGTCAAGTATTGTTAAAACTTGCATGTTGGAATTATAAAGGTTATCCTTAGAGAAGAGGACCTGGGTTAGGCCCTCTAGTATAAGGAAGAGATATAAATTTGTCTCACGGAAACTCATGGACACGATGTTTACAAGACTCCTTCTTTTGAAGGTTATAGGAAGTTTGCAGTCTGGAACGAGGTTGCTGGTAATCGAAAAGGTTTTGGAGGTATAATGGTTTTAGTCAAAGAAGTGGAGGGTAGAAAGATTAAGCAAGTAAGAGGACCCAAAAAAGCAGTTCATGTATCTCATAGTTTTCACAACAAGGGGAAGTTCTTCTTTTAGGTGATTTCAATGTGACAAGTGCAAATGAGCAACCTAAAACTTGGAGTAGCAAGGAGAACCATACTCCAATATGGCTCATAGAAGAATATAATTAGCAGTGGGCAAGATGGTCGGAAGACACCCATGACATCAATCATTTTGGTGAAGAATTATTAACTCTTTGTGGCATGTTTGATTTTTTTATTTGCAATGGTATGGAAAGATGGCATAAATCTGGAAATTTTACTTGTAAAACTTACAATGGAGCAAGTGTTGTTGACTATGCAATTTGCTCACAAAGTTTAATCGACGGGATAAAAGAAGTGGAGATTAATGATTCTATTAGGGACCCATAAAGTTTAATCGATGGGATAAAAGAAGTGGAGATTGATGATTCTATTAGGGACCTAAAGTCGGATTATAATATAATTTTGATAGTGGTAGATTGGTCGAGCAAGAATCAACTCATAAAGAAAAAACAATCTCAACATCTTCCGGAAAAAAGGAAGGATTCGTGTAAAACAAGAAAATTGTGATATCTTCAAAGTGGCGTTGAGTCGCTTAATGCAAGAGAGGAAAGTAAGATCACAAGGCCTTAAGAGTTATGAGAACAAACATAATTAAGAAGGGCCATGCAAGTTGTAAAAGAACAAAAATAAGAAGAAGCAAACTAATTATTTTTTGATAAATAGATGGTTTGATGAGGATTGTGAAGTGGCAAGGATAATTATTAAAGAAATAGGCAAAGAGAAGTTGAACACAAAGTTGTACAAAAAAATCATAAAGAAAAAGAAGATGAGTTCGTGATCATAAGGAGGGAAGAGCTTATACACTTAGGGAAACATAACCCAATTTAACTATTTGGAAGGAACTTCAATCAAAGAAAAAACATATCGATGACAATAATATCACAGTCAATCGGTGGTTTGAGTTTGCAAAATAACTTTATGAGAAAGATCTAGAAGTTGAAGGCCCCCTTTGGTCAACACGACAATAAAGCTTTTTATTGTGCAAGAAGTTAAAGACTGTATTATGAAATTGGGTGTTGGAAAATCTAAAGACTTGGATGAATTTCAAGCAAAATATTTAAAATGGAGGAAATAATTTCTCACTCCTATTCAACATCATCATTCAGCAGGGTTTTCCTAGAGATAGGACTAATAGTTTTGCAATAGCTCTTTTTAAGATTGGAGATGTTAACAATCCTTCCAATTATAGAACCATTATGATAAACCCTTTGTTTGCAAATTTGTTTGGTAGCATGGTGGAATGCAGAATTAGCAAGTGGTTAGAAGAAAAAGGTAAGAGAGAAAAAGGACAAGCAAGGTTCAAACCTAAGTATTCAACAATAGATCATGTATCACTTTAAGGCGCATTATTAAAAAAGTTTGGAATGATAAACAAGAAGCTTACGGCTATTTTTCTAACTTCAAGAAGGATTTTGACACAATTCTTAGGAACAAGCTATATGGGATAGAATGAAGGGGCTTGGTATTCCAATACATCACAAAGCAGTTGTTCATAGACTTTATGAAAAGGTACGAGTCAAAATTAGAATTCAAACTAGTATCTCAGAAAGTTTTAGGAGTGATATTGGGGTTAAACAAGGATGTCCATTATCACCTATTTTATTTGGCATATATATCAACATACTTGAGGAATAGCTAAATATGCAGAGTGAAGATGGTGTTCGCCTAGGAGAGTATGTTGTAAGACTTCTCCTTTATGCTACTGATCTTATCTTGATTATTAGGTCTGCTCAAGGTCTTCAAAAGAATTCATGTGCGCTTGAGCATTTTTGCAAATAAGTGGGGATGCAAGTCAACACTAATAAGACCAAGATTATGATGTTATCCAATAGAAAAAAAAGAACTTAGTATGCTTTCTATTTCGATGGAAACATTTTAGAGGAAGTAATGGAGCATAAATATCTTGGGTTTGACTTTAATAACAAGCTCAGTTTGAAGATTCGTAGCAAAAAGAGAACTTTAGGGAGGTGGAGAGCTTTTTATGCTTTCCAAAACAAATGCATAGAGGCAAAATTATGGGATTGAAAAACCATGCAAACTTTGTTAGGGCTTTTAGTGACTCCAGTGGTGCTTTACGAATGTGAACTTTGGGCTAGCAGCAGTTCAAACTCAAGATGGGAACAATTTGAAAGGATTAAAAAAAGCATGATTACTAACAAGTTCAAATTTAAGATCTCTTTCCCATATGAAATTATTCTATTTGAAACAGGGGTTGTGCCTCTAGAAGCTATTGTTATGGTTCATCTCAAACATATTTTAAAAAATTGAGCAAATGGAAGGTAGTATATGGCCTAAGGTTTTTCTCAATGAGTTTTTGGAGAAAAGAAAGAAGTTGTGGATGAATCAAAACAACAAATGGTTTTAAAAATGAAACATTTACTTGAATACATGTCCTAATAATACCTAAGAGATAAAAACTTTTTTTATAAATAAATTTTGCCTAGTTATGTGGAGAAATTCGTTAGGGAGAAAGAAGAGGTATTATTTGGAGGAATTTAACTCTATATGTGATCATCAACAAAAGGCTTTTATAGGGGCTAATATCTCATGGAAAGCAAAGATCTTCGTAGCTCAATTGAGAACTAATTCACATTGTCTTCAGTGTGAAACAAGAAGATGGAAAAGACCTAAAGAGGCATGAGAAGAGAGAATTTATGTCTTTTGCATGTCTAGTGTAATGGAATTAGAGAAACATTTCATGTTGGAGTGTAATGCTTATAATGACATTGGGGCCCAGTTTGCTAGCACAAAGGCTATTGCTTCCTTACAAGATATTTTCAGCGATAATATGGTTGAAAAATAGGGGAGCTAATTATTAAACTCACCAATAAGAGATCTGAATGCCAAAAAGATCTTTAACAATATCCGTTGTCCCATAGGTTATCCTCGGTAGCCTCATGGACGTTAAAATATCATCATCATCTTCTTCTTCTAACGCTCGTGAGATCAAGTAATCTATGGGACCCAAAGCTACAATGGAAATTAACAAAGCTACCACAAGCGATGGGGAGTTCACTCAGTAAAATTATGGTATAACACGTTTATTCAAAGGGTATTAAATAATAACTGTAATGTTAGTTTTACCTTTGATTATTCAATTGATAATACCCCCTCCCGTTATATTATTATAATGAAAATACGCCCTATTTTTTCCATGTACCTAACTTACCCATCTTTACATTACAATTTTATGTACCCCTTTTTATTCCTACCATAATATATCGAATAGAAAATACGTCATGTTTCCCAATCAATTATTATTTTTTAATACGCCTCTTCTCTAGAAAGATAGTTTTAAGCCATTCAAGACCTATTACCAATTACATTAATGATAAACTTTAGTCATTTATCAATAGTTTTTCAAATAGTTAAGATGGTGAAATAATATCATTCGTGTTGAAAATCATACTTAATCTTAGTTTTATACTATCTTAATTTTATTTTATATTGAAATTAACCCTACATCTCCTCTAGACCACCCCACTAATCTACCCACAATACCTAATTCAAATATTAATTTCACCCCCTAAATTCTATCGGTATATTGACTTTTATTTTATCAATTAAATAATTACCCCAATATGAATGAACGTGTTAGGATATTGCCTAGCTAATGAACCCCTTGTGCCACAAGTGCTACCCTAACAATTTTGTCTAAAATTTGTTGCCTTTATTATGTTGACTCTCATGGTCTAGGTCTTAACTAAAAGATTCGCTATTTTGACAAGTATTTCCTCCTCAAAGCATGATGTTAGGTTGTCTTCTCTCAAACTATCCTCATATATGATACGGATGTTATTATATGTTGTGCATTCCATAATGTAGTGTCATTAAGTTTCCACTACCCCTTTGTTACAAAACATGCATGTTCTCTCTCCCCACTCTTCATTAGGATATGTACATATGTTAGTTTCACACCTAAGATGATGTGAAGTAGTCCTTAATTGGGCCATCAACATTTTTGTGTTCTATTTGATTTCAGCCCCTAAGTAGCCCTTTTCCTTGTGGTCACAAGTTGGATTAAATTATTTGTTGTATTGTTTTGTTTTTTTGCCCAAGTTGTTGTGTCCACATGCCTATCCTAAAATTTTCTTTCACATACTTTTTTATTTCATCGTTAATATTTGGACACTCTTATATGTTAATATTTCATTTGCTCATCAATTTGATGTTTTTTTCATCAACGTATTCTTCCTCATACCTATATTTTCTTCTACAACCATTATAGGTTGCCTAGGAACTTCCATGTTTTGAACCTTCTTCAAATAAGTTAGCAATTGTATTAATTTCAATGCCTCTGAGGGGAAGGTTCCCTCTTTAGCTAACAAAATCTCATATGGAATCGACATTTTAATTTTAAAGTTGTTCCTGATTAAGTTCTTTTGGATTTTCTCTATTTATCTACACTTAAGATCAGACACATTTTTGCCCCTAACTTCACAACCATTAAGAACCATTGGTGTGACAAACAATCCAAACAAGGTTTTTTTGGCTTTCTAATCGCACAATTATGCATTTCTGCACCTATTTTGTAATGAATATAATCTCTTGTGTCCTCCTTGTATTATTCTTTCCCTACGAATTTCCCAATTGATCTTGCTATGAAAACCCAACCCAAGATATTTGTATTATTCTACTATTTCTACTAGTTTTCTTCAAAAAGAAAGCTAATTTGCTTCTCTTTTCTATGTAAATAAAATATCATGAATTTGGTTTTGTTGATGTTTGCTTGCATTCCAACCTCTCATCAAAAGAGCTCAAGGGCCTCAAATGCTCTCTCAGACCATGCATTGTTTTTACAATTAGGATGAGGTCATTTGCATAAAGAAGCAATTTTATTACATAGTTAGCTCAGTAAATGCCATTTCTACCCATTTTAGTTATCCACTCCTCTAGCTTATCAATGTAGAGTCTAAATAAAGTGGATGAAAGTGAGCATCCTTGTTAACATCAATCTCACTCCCAAAACTTTCAAACATTCCCTCTCCTGTCATGATTTTGGCTCTAACTTGGTCATAAAGCTCGTGAGTTGTTGCTTTACACTTATTTAAAACTCCAAGCTCCTCCATCTGCTCCAGAGTTTATGTATAGGTGTTGTGTAAAATTCTTTTTTGAATTCAACAAAGAAGCAAAAAACTTCTTCACTTTGTTTGTCCTTCGATTTTTTAATCAAGTGTCTAAGAGTGACACAATTGTCAACAGTGGAGTGTTTTGGCCTAAAACCTACCTGACCATTTGTTATTTCCCCCTCTTTTTCTTCCTAATTGCTAATTTTGCATTATATCATGCTCCTAAATGGTTTTTCAAAAAGATCATATTCTACGATTATATGATAATTTGACGGGTTATTTATATCCCCATTTTTGTATAGGGGATAACATCTCCAGTCGTCCAATATGAAGGGAATCCTTCCTGAATGATAGCATTGAATATGTTTAATATGCGGTGTGAGTACTTTCACACCCCATTTGAGATACTTTTCTTGTAGCCCTTTTATATCTTGAGCCTTTCTCCCCGTCGGTCTCTTTATGCCTTGAGTGATATCCCCTATGGAAAATAATTTAATTGTTGTGTTGATTACAGGGGGTGTTTTTATTATGCTCTCGCTTGTATATACATTTTACATAAACTAGTCATTGGGTATCTATTATATTATTCTATATTTGTTTTTTCTTCCAATGAAGTTCTCTCTAGCATCCTTTGTGATTATGCTTTTCTAGGGATATTTGTGATTTCCTTCTAATGTTTGCATATCCCTCTTTTTGGATTAAATCATTTTTTCATAGGCCTCTTTGTTTTATTTATATTTTCGTAACTCTCTCAAAGCTCTTTTTGCTTCCTTACACTCTCCATCATACCATGGATTTGTTAGAAAATTGTTTATGTTTCTTTTCTTAGGCCTAGATTTTTTGTAAATGTTTAGTTCTTTGAGGATGGTGGGAATTAGCATATTACTTTGCATGAGACAATTTGTTGTTGTTAAAACTCTATGTTCTGCCTCTTAAAGGTGTTTTTCAAGGGCTACCTTAAAAAATTCTCTATTTTCACGAGTCATAAGAATTTTTCCCTAAAGAGGTGCTTTTATTGGGCTGTGGTGGGTTTATTCTCTTAGTTGATTAATAATATGCATGTTGATTTTCACATATATTTGATTATGGCCTGATTTCATCTCCATAGGGCAGTCCCCTATCTTTAATTTTGTCAAACTTGAAATACAACCTTGTGAACAAAAAGCATAATCTGCCACACTTTTTCCATTATATAATTTTTCAAGTGATTTTTCCTGAATTTTTCCATGCTCTCATGCCATTGTATATAACCATGTTATAGAGGCTACACGTCCCCAACAATTCTACAACATAATGCGTAACACCTCCATTTTTAGCTTGTAAAGTCCTCTTCCAAATATGGTCTTCTTCTTCTTCTATCCATAATGGATTAGTGTTCATTCCCCCATCATTTCTCAGGTTAAAGGTTTAGTTGTTTGTTGTTCTTGCATTAAAGTCTCCAATTATTAAGACTTCTCCAGACACACTATATACTGAAATGTCATTTTTGAGTGATGCATAAGGGTCATCATAATCTAAATTTTTTCTCTTATACACTTTTTATCCTTTTGGTGCAAAGTAGCATACAACAAGCCATAATGTTTGCTCATTTTTTATTATTTTAAACCATATATAGTTTGTTTGGGTCCTCTTTCTCTAATTCTATACTTGCACACCACATTTCTCTAATCAACATTTTTATCCCTCCATGTCCTTTTCGACTTTTAGTCCTTTTATTCCAAACTAAAATTTTCTTATATCCTTCAAACTCTGAGACTTTACAACCATCATGCTTATGGGTTTTAATGAGAATAGTAATATCCTTTCCTTCTACTATGGGCCCCAACCCATGGCCTCTTCTCCAAGGGTAGCCTCTATAATTCCATCTTACCAAGGCTAAGTGCTCATGGGGAGCTTGAATCCCTATTTATTACATGTCATTTGGTGGTAAATTTGAACTTTTTCATTGTATAAGCACACCTATTTTTCCTGGGGAGGAGGCATGATGGCAACAAAAACCACAAAATCTGTGAAAAAAGGCAAAATCAAAATTGGTTCAGGCGAGGACAAATGCATCACAGTACGGGCATCAGCAGATCATTAGGGAGGACTCTCCATTGTTCTCGAGGATCAATGGACGAGCGGTGAACTGCAGGGAGGCCGAGAAAGGGTGAAGGATGAGCCAGTTTCAAGCCTCTACCTGGATCCACACATAATTTTGACCAAGGATGCGGATATGCCTGGGGTTGGAGGGAAAAACAAAGATCCACTCAAGAAAGCAAGGATCGATGCTTCTGGAATTTTGGGTACATCTCATCCCTCTAAGCCTACCTTATTTAAAGATATCCTAGGTTATCGTAGTGGCAATACTTCAGGGAACTAGGCTTACCTAATTAATATGGCAGAAAAAATCCCAGCTTCAGAGATCAAAAACCTTGAGGCGGAGGAATACTATTAGACTCTAGCTTAGGATGTTGTGATTGGGCACTTCAATGGCCTATGGCCTTCCTCTACCACCTTATACTTGTGGATCTTTGAAAACTGGTGCAACAAGTGTGAAATATCTCTATGTTCCAGGTTTTTTTTTACTATGCATTTTAGAGAAATAGAGGATTATCAGCGTTGTCTATCTGAAGGACCTTGGTTCTAGGGTAACGCTGGTTTGCATTTGAATCCATGGTTTCCAAAATTTGATCTGAATGCCCATTCAGTTACCAAAATGACAGTTTAGATGAGGATTCCTAACCTTCCTCTGCATCTATGGTATGCCCTGGATGATTGCCAATGTTTTGGGAAAGTTTATTAAAGAAGATTTGGAGAGAACTCACTCAGGGATGTGCACTTATGCTCACATTTGTATTAAAATTGATCTGAGTAAGGGGTTTCCAGATCATATACTGTTAAAATTTGGAAACTTTCAGCATTCACAGGTGTTAGACTATAATAATATTGCCTTTAGGTGAAGATCCTACAAAAATCAAGGACATATGCAAGCTTCTTGTTCTCTAAATAAAAATGTTGATAAAAAGAGTAGTTCAACCGCTTCTAGTAGATGAGGCTCTGTGAATCTAGATTTGGAGTCTACATCGACATTCAAGGAGGGCAATGAGCATAAGACAACAAAAATAACAGAAAATGAGCAGAGGGATTCAGAAATGGGAAAATGGGAGAATTTTGTGATAGTTGGAGGAACAAAAAGAGGACACACATCTGGCAAATCAAATTCAAATCAAGATTCTTTTCCTGATAATATGGAATTCCTAGGGAATCCCAATGATCTCAAGATAATTGTTCCATCTAACATTGGCAAGTGGCATTAAGTGAAGAAGAGGAAAAGTAAAAAATGTCATATGTGTAGTATCGAGGATTATTTCCCATCCCAGGGTGGGAATTAACTTCTGTCAACACACCTTTGTTATGTTTTACCTAGTCATGTGTATTGTTTATTTTACCTAGTCTTGTGTTGGATTGATTTGGAACTTCTGGGGTGAATAAAGCCCATCTTTGATTGGTAATTCTTTGTGGTATTTTGGTCCAGCTTTGTAATGGAGCCCCATCAACTCACTTTCTCAATAAAAAAACATGCCTATTTTCCTACTTCCCTATCTTCCTTCATTTTTTCCTCTTCTTTCCTTCCCTCTTCTTGTTGCCCTAGTGTTAGGTCTTTATCTAGATAGAATTGTGTGCCCTTAAGAAACTTTTTGTTCCTTAGTATCCTCTTCTTATCTTTTATGTTGTGTCAGGTAAGTAAATATATACGTATTTTCTCTCCTTCATGTATATATCTTCCAATCATGTTAGCTTTGTGAATATGCCCTGACCATTACAATTAGTCTTTAAGAAAGTATCTTACCAATTTGTTAGTTTTCTCAAATTCTTCGTAGTCTTGTAGTTCCTTAATGATAATGTTTGTAGCCTTCTCTTACCTATCATTTTCTTCCTTTATTTGGAATCTGACATCTTTCTCTATGAGTTATTTTTTAATCTTCCGTTCATCCTATTTTTCCCAAGACTTGGATTCCCCAGTTTTGACCCTTTAAGCTAGTTTGTTTTACTTCGTTGATTGTTATTGCATATTTGAACTATTTTATGAGTGATATGTCCTCCCTTTCAGCCATACAACCCTTAGCGTCAGAAGCTTTTTCCAGAGTTTTTTAATTTATTGAATCTTTTAGGAATCCTCACCCTTAGGTGGCCTTTTTATATGGCTACCCACAATCAAAGGTTAATTATTAAAACTATGATGGTTTGTGATGACATGTCCAACGAATTAGTTGCACAAGTTTGCTCTGAATGTATCCATGAAGTAATACCACTTTCTTTAAAAATTTACCTAGTGAGGAATTTGATATTGCTTGTAAATGGATGAACAATATTGTTTGATATGTTATTTTGTCATGGGATTCACTCTAAAATCATGCTCAAAACGTAGGTTTAGTTTGTGTCAAGACCCAATGTGGCATAAAATTAGACACAGTCCAGAATATGACCAAATGTTTTTTAATTATGTTTTGTTGATCTTATGCATGTTGCAATGATTCTGTAAAAATCTTTAGCTTGGTATGTGATAGAAGTGGTATGATATTTACATGCAACAAAGATAAACACAAAGATATTTAGCCTCACACAATACAATTTTACAATTAACTCATTCGATATTATATTCAATATAATTGAGACATTTTATTGAATTTGGTGAGGGATATTTATACATAGTTTTGATCCTAATAAAGAGGAGTTAAATCATATCAATGATACCCCAATATCTCTCTCATCCCAATAGACACTCCCACAATATCTCACTTAACTTTCTATAATCTCTCAAACTAAGCTCCATGAGTTGGTTTAACAACCTAATAACTCACTCACATTATTTATTATATTATTCTAAATAATATAATCACACACATGAATAATAATAGCTCACATTATCATTCCACCCATGGAGCACTATCATAATTTTTCTAACATCCCCCCTAAATGTGAACATGGGGAAAATTTAATCTTGTTCTGCAACCGCCGCCTCTGCAAGCTCATGATATGGATGGTTTTCTTTTTCAAGATAGCCAACAAACTCTAGAATGGTTTTACAAGTGGTTTACCAATAACCAAAACAAAGGATAGTTTTCCAGTGGATTACTAACAACCACAACATAGGATGGTTTTCCAGTGTCTTACCAATAGCCACAACAAATGATGGTTTTCCAAGGACAACCAACAACTTAAATATCATGATGTTACAATACTATTTTATCTCTCATCATTATCTTACATCAGGGGATTACATTTGGAATTAACTTACTTATTACAAGTACAAACAAGAATGAATCATTTGTGCTTATTCTCACTTAGTGAAAATTAAACACACAACTAAAAAATGACACAACTTAATTATACAGCCCCACCGATTGTGGGTAGCAAGAGGTCATTAATTTGCCTCCTTCCTCCATTGCCTCCTACCTCCATCATCTTTATTTCTAACTCAATAGAATGTGTCTACAAAATTTAGTTTGAAATGTAGACAAATATTTTTTTAGTTTTACTTTTGACACTTTTACAATAATATGTATTTAGCCTCACATGACTTAAATATTGACACTTACTTTAGCTCACATAATATTAAAATTAAAAAATTTAAAACTTACATTAAAATATAAAATTAGAAAAATACAAATACCTAATACCTAAATGGACATTATAAAACCTTCTAAACTCGTTTATGCAAAACATACTATAAACAAGATTCTTAATGACTATAATTTTCTTTTTTTAAAAATATGATGACAAACCTAAACAAAATTAACCACATATAAGTTCAACAACCTTTAAATAAACCTAAACTACATTAACACCTAAGACTTAATACACATACTTTAAAATGACATGAATAGTGTATAAACTATTTACAATCTTTAAAAAACAAAAAACAAACCACAAAATAATCATGACACTTCACAAATATTTATTTAAAACTATGACAAATAATAAAAGTAATATATATTACTTTTAGCTAAAAAAACTACTAAACAATAAAAAAATATGATCGACTACTATTATAAATAAACTAATGAAAGGAACGATAAGTAGATTGTTCCAAAATGTGAAGATTTCAGATGATAATAACACAACACATTTAATAAGCTGAAAGGAATTCGCCGGAATAACCTTACAAAAGGATTTGCAAACAAAAAGCTAAAATATCATATATGGAAATCCATCATAACGCCATTAGATTAACTCAATAATCAAGATGTACACATAAGAGGGAAGTGCAACTACTACCTAGATCAATAGTGAAGAATTCCCACTAATTGATATTGGTAGTTAAGCTAACTCCACAAGACTAGAAAACTAACTCTACATAGTTGGTAAGCTAATTCAACACAACTAGTAAGCTAACTCCACACAACTGGTACAACTAAGCAAACAAACTCAACGAGTGTAGGGATAACCAAGCTCAATAATTGATGAACCCCGTTTTGTTAAGTTTAAGCCATGTTTAAACTCTTATAAAACTCATACCATTTTGATATCATTATGCACGATGAACAATGATTACTCTTTATGTTAATACTTTACTATGATTATGAAGAAATTATTATGTATACTTGTGATGTTTTATCTTGTTGATTATGTTGCATAATTGGCTTGAATAAGATTGTTGATGAAGATTAACTTCACTTCTAGAAAGAGGTATATGTTGAGTTGCCACAGGGAGTGCAAGAATTAATTCATGAAGGAGCGCATGACTCTATTTTACGTGTTAGCGCAAGACTCTCGTCCGCTTAACAAGGGTCTCAAAGCAACACCTCCAAATCATCTAGGTCACTAGTCTAGCCTCTGCGGAACTTAGGAAAACTCGTAAGCAGCTCAAATCTCTAAAGCTACAACTGTCAACACCATGCCTTGAATAAGAATCATCATCATTAATTCAACAACCATTCAATCCACATAAAGAGGAAATATGATCAAAAGTTGGAGACGCATCTTCAATCTAAATTCTTTTCAATCATTTAACGATTTGAAGAATCTTCTAGAGTTGATTAATCCTTTCCAAAGAGTCAATCATGGATCCTCTCTTCAATTGTCAAGAACATTTCAAGTTCAAACACTTCATGAACTACTCTCGCCATTAATGTATCTCCAAAAATAGAAAGCATTAGTTCCTCGACCCCCATATATCTAGAGCCATATCTATAGAGGGGGGCCTCTGGATATAGGGGTTGTTAGACTTAGACGTAGTCATTAGGAATAACTAGATCTCCTAGAGAGACTAGGACTTCTCTTGTATAAAAGAGATGATGTAACTAGACTTAAGGGTTCAATCTTTTAGTTGTACAAGCACATTTTTAATTCAATAAAGATCGCAGATTCATGAGAAAGTTAAGTTGTTTGATTTTTAGTTTAGATCCTGATCAAAGGGTAGGAGCAAGGGCCACTCTTACCCAATGAAAGGGGGATTTACAATTGTTTATTTTATGTTTTATTTATAAGTTATTGATTTATAGTTTATCATATTCATGAATGCAATGTAATTTCCATTATGAATGTTTAGCGATTTTTCCATTCAAGCTTTTAATTTCGGTATTTCAATTCAAGCATTTCATTTTGTAATCATGATTAGTTAATTAATTTATAGTCTTTATTATTAGAACATGTGCTAAGCTTGCACTCCTACTGTTCCCTTTGTTGCAAACAACCTTAGACACCGCCATGGACTGACAAAATAACTTGATTAAAGTACGAGCATTAATGACACTCATCAATAATTATCTTAATAAACAAATAAAAGAATAAATAATAACCTACACTGAAAACCTATGACGCCAAAATAATAACTATGATAATCTCAAAGACATAAGTTAATCAGATCTGCATAAGATCATGCCAGAGGATACACGTGGCCTACTAAAATAATTGGTTTGTTTTCTCTCTTTAAAACAATTAACATGTTTTTTACTCTACCTTATTTATTGAATGATGTGAAATCAGGTTCTAATGACAAGACTTTCACTTGTAGTTGATGCGAATTTCAATGATTTGGCTCAAGTATACGGCGTCAAACTATGCATAGAGATGATGCACAATAAAATCAACAGATGATGAAATACAACATAGAATCTTCACACGTTGTTGAATAAGAGAGAAGAGCCAATAATTGTGCACCCTAATTTGAGGGGTGTATACAACCATATAAGTATCATAAATTTTGAAAAAAAGGTACCATTTAGTAGATTTTGTTATTTTTAATCTAAATATTTTCTTTTGAGCATTTATATTGTATGGAAAGTGATTTTTCAAGGTATTTAAACCAATTAGTTTTCTATACAAAGAAATTTAGGGTGGACCATTTATATGGAATTATGTCATGCATTTTTCCCACTTATGTGGCATTATTTGAATAGGTGATTATTTGATGTGATTTTATATGACTCATTTTATTGACTATTCTTTTATCAAATTCTAGGTGAGAACTTTACATGTATTAGTCTTTAACTTTACATCTACCCTCACCATTATCGATCCATTCTCCGTGACTGGCTCTTCTCCCTTAGGACTGCAACCTGGTGGATGAGTGTATGGTGTCTTGGCATATAAAAGAAAGATATGTTTGGATGAGTTTGCAAACCTGTATTCTGGCATAAGTATGCACAACAAGAGAAATATTTGACTCCTATTAATGAGGCTGATACAAAATGGGCTACCCCTTCAACAAATCAAAACAACATTTTCTCACGTATAGGCATCCTGATCTAATACCACTGATAGAAGTAGTCTGATATTTACATGTAACATAGAGAAACACAAAGATATTTAGCTTCACACAATAGACTTTTACAATTCATTCATTTGAGATTATATTCAATATACTTAGGAAATTTTATTAAATTTGGTGAGGGATATTTATGCATAGTTTTGATCCTAATAAAGAGGAGTCAAATCATATCAAGGATCCCCCACTATGTCTCTCATCCCACTATACACTCCCAACTATCTTGCTTAGCTTCATAGAATCTCTCAAGCTAAGCTATGTGAGTTGGTTTAACCACCCAATAAGTCACTCACATTATTTATTATATTATTCTAAATAAATAATCACACACAAGAATAATATTATGAACATCATTATTCCACCCATGGAGAACAAACATAGTTTTCCTAACAGTGTGTCTTAAGTGCCTTACTTATGTCTTCATGGATACGAGAGTTCATGGTTTCGTAATATATTGCCCTTGAGGTCCCAGTCTAGTTTGAGTTTCCCTACCTTCCCATGTCATGTTGGCATTTTCTCGACCTCATAGCCTCCTATATCAATTGGGTCACAACTAAGGGAAATGTTAAACTTCTTTGTATGACCACAGAGGTGAGCCTATGTATAATTAGAGCTTTCTCGAGACTTTAAGGAATTTATTAACATCCAAGTAGGAGATTCCCTTTATAATATAAGAGTGATATATATCTCATCAAATACTTACTTTAAGTGTTAGTCATTTAAACACAAGATTCAAGATTGTCTACTTTAAATATCGTGTAACAAAGTCTTTTCAAAGCCCTTTACTAAGATCCCTTATACAAATGGTGGATATGGTTGGACCACTATGGGTCGTAAAAACAATCGCAACAAAATTTCCACTACCAAATCTTCATTGGGTGTTTTTAAAAATGTTAATTCACAAAGTAATCCTTCACCCATTTTACAGAGCTATAATAATCCCTTGGAAACAACCTTGCTTATGCAAACACAAGTTTCTACCTCTACTTCTAGGGGTGTGGTTCTGTAGTGCCAACCCATGTGGGACCCAAACATAAGACAAAAATGTACCAATAATTTCTTTTACTCTCATTACTTATTACAAGACAATACATGGATTACTCGCCCAACTCCACATAACATGTGACACTAGCACAAACATGAACCCACCCATACAACATGCAGGTCAGGAAAATTATGAGACAAAAAAAGATGTGATTCAATGTCACACGTTTATAACGAACGGGTACAAAACCATGACCCAACCAAGAATTGCACATCACCCATGGACACCTTCCACATTACCTCACATTGTAGGTTACATCTTTATTATATTCATATTTCATTATTTAACCTCAATGATTTAGGGAGTACTTAACATGAAAGCACATACTTTCCTTTTTTTTAAGCCCACATTCCTTTTGGTTCGTTTATCACATAGCTTATACTTGTTTCATCTAATTAAGTATGCTCGTCTTATTGCGAATACATCATTTAACCTGATTCATTACTAGAAGTTTCTTAACATTTATACATTAAGTTTTGATTCCCAAAATTAGAAACTATGTTTTCTCAAAGATTTGTTTTCAAGAGGGTCAAAACACATCTACCTTCACATCGAAAGAAGGATTATTATGCTGCAAAATAATCCCCATGGTACTTATAATTCATATCCCGACATCACAAAGGTGCTTCTCAAAACAAAAAAGCAAGTTACAAACTCCCTTTATGAAAAGAGTCTTTTTGTAACTATCTTATAATAAGTGTACACTAATTGGTTCACCTTTCAATTGCCATTAATTTGTGAAAACCCAAAGTTAGTTCTAAAAATTTTGAGCACATACATCACCCAAAAATCGTTCTTAGACTATGGGGTTGTTTCTTAAATAACATGGTTATTCATCATTTTACTTAGTTTTCATTATGAGGAAAAGATCTCAAGATGAGAAGAGGAGAATCTTAAGCTAACCTTATTCTTATGGTACATCTTGAGGATAAAGATGATTGGGAGCATTTAGAAGATACAAAAGAGTCACTTGCGGTGTGTGTTCAAGTTAAAATTTAATGTTCTAGAATATCATGTTCTCAAAGGAGATATCTCATATTATCTTTAATGTTAGAAAAAGGAGACTTAGCAAAGAGTAAGGTACCAGACACAATTCTCATGTTTCTAATGGGTCAACATCCTACCGTCAACAATCCCATCTGTTAAGGTTTAGATACAAAATAATGCCCACATATTAACCTCAAAAAGGTCCTAAGATTAGTTTTAATTTATATTCCCAATTACCCCAAGGGATTTATGCCCCACTATAGGCCAAAGCTAGTGTTCAACAACTTGATCTCCCTAAGACCTCTAAAAACTCAAAGGTGTTCCTATAATCAAGATTAAAGAAAACACCTCCATTCCTAAGGTGTAGTGATGTCCCAAGAGGTGTTCGGTTACACTATAGAAATAAAGAATGAGGTTAAGCTCAAGGAGACGATTCCATCCCACAAGGAAAAATGATCAATTACACAAGCAACATTGAGCTCTCTATATTCAACACAAATCCTTATCCTCCCATCCTTATTAATAATTATTACCATAGGGATAACCCACTCAGATTCCTCAATGGGTTCAATAATCCCAGACTTGAGCATTTTATCAATTTCTTCCTTCACCTTCATGTGCAGGTTAGGATTCATCCTATAAGGTTTCTTCCTAACTTGGCGCGCAAATTCCTTCAATTTGATCTTCATTTCTCCCAAAGAGGGATGGAATCCCTTTTACTCATGATAGGCCCATTCAAAAAATTCTTGGAAGTCATGTAGAAGATCAATAATCTTAGCTACTTCCTACTCAAACCAATAATCACCAATAATTTCTTCTTTCAATGCATCTTCTGTTTCAATGTTAACCTTCTTCGTCTTCATAGGCTTATGATACACACGTGCCTTCTCATTTACAATATCCATAACCTCGCGCATACCTTAAGTGTGGCTAGTATCCAGATTCTCAACTTCTTCATCATCAATCATGTACACCAATTTCCCTTTCTCTTTTTCCCTCTAGGCATGACCAAGCTATAATTCATTTGTCTCTTCATCATCAAGGTGCACCTTTAAATTAGGATCACCTAACAGCTCTAGCATGAGATCTTTAGCCTTCGCGTTATCTTCCATAGCAAGGCACTTCATAATCTGTAGTGTTTCATGAACTGGTGGCTTAGTAGAAAAATAACCAAATGTTTGAATCATATTTACAGTCATCTCTAGCCAATTCATAGTCTCCCTTTTCAATTCTGCATAGGCAAACCATACACGCGTGCATTTGCATAATGTGGAGTAGAACTTATATACCCAAAGTGATGGCGGTAAGGTCTCTTGGTCCCTACATATAAACTATCTCACAATTTTGGACATGATGCGATGCAGGGGAATTCCCATGAAATTTGTATATTTGAGTAGGTACATTGCTCCTTAGAAACTTAGTAGAAAAGGTGATTCTCATCTCTTGCCATTTCAAGAGCTTGTCTCTCTATGTAACCCACCAACGCGTTGTTGTCCCACACAAATTATAGAGCAACATGTTTCTTATATCTCCTTCATTCATCCATTGGGTTTCCATGGCATGCAAAAATGTGTCAGGATTTCCCTCACCAATGTTCCTCGGTACCTAGTTTCTTACCGAGCGCCTAACCATGCGTGACCTAATCATACGAGTAACTCAGTTCTCAATCTCTCACCTAACCATTTCATATGTGTCATGCACCCAGTTTTCACAAGCAATACTTATAGTGTCACTAACTGATTGAGCATCATCCCACTATATCACCCCTTCCGCAGATGGCTCAACTACCTCAGGGTCTTTAATTGTGCGTGCATATATCCTGTTCAAGTCCTCTTTGCTGAAGGGCTCAACATAAGGAACACCCTTCACATTTGTCAAAGGTATAATGAAGTTTTCATCCTTGTTCTCAAAGGTAATGTACCCTTTATTAAAGTGGAAATATACATTATTGACATAACACCATGGTCGCCCAAGTAGTGCTGGGAAGTTATTTGCTTCAGCAAGTTCTAATATTCTAAAGTCCCAAATAAACTTGGCCCCCTAAATTGTAATGGATGTATCCTTCAGTACTCCAATAATCATAACCCTAGTCTTGTTCACCATGTATAACACATTTGTAGATGGCTGCAATGGTGGTCTCCCCATCTGATTCCATGCATCCAACGTGAGTACATTAACCTCCACGTCGGTATCTATGAAAATTTTTCTCAGAAGCCATCCATTTATAATTGCATTCAGTGTGATCTCTTTTTCAAACTTGTGATTATGAGAAGGTAGATTCACATGGAGTATCTTCCTCTCGCACTCAGATCCTATGCGCGACACCTTTTCTTGTAACCATTCTCCTAACATAGGAATAATGTTATCTTGGCGCAACAATCTACATACTTCCTTCAAGTCATCTACATCCTTCTACGTGAGTTTAACCTTATTTGCTTGTTCCAACACATGTGCTTATTCCTTTCAACACTAATTTTCTCCCTACATATCCTTGATGACATCCATATTTTCCTGGTAAACCTCCTTCTAATGAGCAACATCTGGATACTTGGCATGTATCACTTCTTACTTTGTTATAACTGGCTTGTACTTCGGAATTTCACGTGTGTGCGTAACCTCAATGGGTAACTCAGGATTAGGTGCTATCTTTGGCATCCATTGATCTACAACTGTGCTTTGTACCTTAATTATTCCCACACCCTTATATTTTTTATGATTCTTTCTCATGTGCTTATATAAGTCAAGACATTCTACAAACCTGTGTTGCTTTCCAAACCATGAGAAAAGCACATTCTGAGGGCACTCACACTCATAATGATAAGGAGATCCACAAGTATAACAGGTTCCTCTAGCAAAACCTCCTCTACCACTGTTGTGGCCTTGACCTTTATATCCTCCATAGAAGCCTCTATTTCTATTATTTCCATTAGTGCACCCTTTATTATATTGTTCTTCCCGTTCCTTAGATCCACTTGCTACACTAGTCTGGCGCACACCACTCTCAATAACTTCATGGATATGATCAATCAATTTATAGTCAGCGGTGTCATGGGTATGGGTCTTGCAAATCTTACAATACATAGACACATTATTTCGGATCATGTGCTACAAAAGAGTTCACCTACTTGGATCATGGTCTAAATGACAAATCTCACAATCCAATAACAAGGCGTGCACCAACTTGCGAGATCATCTATCCTTGGTATGTCCTTCAACCTCGCAATCTATGCACCATATGCCACTGCACGTCTCATGAGCTGAATTAGCAGAGCACTTCTCCAGCTGCTTCGCCATTTTCATAATCTATGCTTCTAAAATGGACTCACTCCAGTATCCATGCTTCCAACTGCCTTAGTACGTAGAGCTACTTCCAAGGCTTCACATGGATCCATGTATGTCTTATGAGATAGCACTCGTCTAAAAAGTGTCAACAATCCACCAATAAACCACTGTGTATGTTGACTGGGATGGATGCTATAAGACAACTTAGATAAAAGAGTCTTGAAACATTCGTCATACTCCCTTACACTCTTAGATAACCTCTTATTAATGTATTCAAGCACACTAATAATTTGTTGCTCAAATTATGGAATATAAAATTTGGCCAAAAATGCATCACACAAAGCATTATAATCCACCACAGTCTGATGTGGATCATACTTCATGTACCATCTATGTGTGCACCCTAGAAGAGTAGTAACAAACTAACTTGTCTTACAATATGAAGTAGTAATTCCTTTCATGTGAAATGTTAATTAACACTTGTGCACATGTTAAACTACATCCTCAATACCCATATACTTTGGAAAGTGGAGAGACATATCATTAAACACCTGAGGTGACTGCAATGGGGGAAGGGGTTAATTGGGTGGTTTTCGTGGATGTGGACCCTGTCCTCCTAATCCATAACCAAAACCTCCACTTGTATTTACTCCCTCTCCTCTTGATCAGCCTAACCCAATTGATCCCGATCCTCTAGATCCTCCTCATCCATTTCATTCTTTTAATCCTCCAGCTACAGGTACCGAACCAGTAGATGTGTTCCCTTGTGCTCTAATTGTACTGATAAACTTAACTCCCATAGTCTATGAAGTTGTATTACTTCTAGAAGTGCTCCCAATTTTCTACATGCCAATGTTCAAACGAGATGACGTGCCTGAAAATAATCCTCCAATGAAACCCCCAAAGAATGGCACATATTGTATTGCTATAGATGATGCACGATATACCTCTAAATTTGCTAAAAAATGATATCTACCTGTTGCTACTTGCTCACCAACACTAGCTTGCCTCTTAATGACTATTTCTAGTTATAGAACACCATGCGCAAGGGCTAGATTTCTAGGTGGTATCAGATGCATGCCTAAGGTCCTCAACCTTTCCTTTGATGTGCTCTCATTTGTAACCGAAGGTGATTCTCTACTATGATTTCCTAAGTGTAGGAGAGATTGATGCTCCAGCTCCACATATTTAATGTGAGATTCAAATCCTTCATGAGCCATCATCCTTCACAACTCCATAGACTCCTCAATATCACACTTCGTTGCCAATTCCCTCTCTCACATTTCATTATGCTTGATCTAATTTTCTGCCATCATGTCTACTATATTTCACCACACCTACCCCTTCCCCTGCACGTGGTGGGGGCTTAGCTAGCCATGGGTAGTTGCTCAAAATCCAAGGTCACCATCAAGATCTTAATTGCTAAAGGAATAATTCCCAAATAAGATCTTATGGGTTTGCTCAATAACTCAAAGGAGAGATGGATTGCTCACGTGAGTGAGAGCTAAAGGAGAAGATTCCCTTAGCCTCTAATTTTTGTAATCTATCATAAAGGGCAAGACTTTCACTACCCCAATGGCCATTAATGTGATGATAATTATAATAAGATTGGTCACGCTAACACTGTTGCCTGTGTTGTGGATGATGCTAGTTAGATGGTAACTGAATGAGGTGTTTTTCAAGTAAGGAAAATAGCACGTCATGAGGTCATACATGATGGGAGAAATGTAATGGATCACACAACATATATGGAGTGGAAGGTGAAGTATACTATCGTGGAGGAGGAGAAGTACATTGTAGGGGTGGAGTAGGTTGAGATTGTTTTCCTTACTTATGAGGAAAAGGTGGAGACTGTGTAGGACACTCAACCGATCTCAATGGAGGAGAACTAGATGAGCTAACAGTAGTAGAGATGTGTGGAGGATAAATGATGTGTGTCGAGAGAAGATCTTGTTCTAGGTCGATAACTTTGTAGCATAGAAGAATGAATGAATCACATGTATCATACTGCAATATTTTCTTAAGTGCAAGAATCAAAACATGATAGAAAATGAATTTCTTCTCTAGATCGATAGGTCAGAAAATTAGTTGATATATACAATCATTTAACCATAAAATATAATCCTTGATAGGTTCAGATGAGCCCTCATGTAGAGTAGGTAATAAGTCAGAAGTAACTGTAGGGTTGTTGTTGATGATAAACCGATGAAGGAAGGCATCCTCCATGTCATAGAAAGTACTAATGGACCCAAATGGAAGATGAGTGTACCATTTTAACGCATCATCAATAAGATTGTATCAAAAGGCCTTAAGAAATAATCTATCATTATAATAAGAGGTCATAACCATGCGGTAATGTAGAAATGAGCATGGGGGTCACCAATACCATCAAAACATGTGAATGTAGGCCTAATAAAGTCCTTAAAAAATGCATAATTATGAATCTTCTTAGGGATAGGGTTACTATGTAATGAATTGTTGTCCATAGAAGAATACTAAGCCCTAATTTATAAAGTGAGGGATTGAACCTGAGATTGTAATTATCCTATGACATGCATGTGTGAGATGATATGCTGTGAAGGAATAGTGAAATATGACAATAATGTATTAAGAGGTTGTAATTTTCCATTGTGAATGATCATAAGAATATCAAGAGGTGATAAGCAAAATTTCGATGCCAAGGGCACACTAGGAGTAGGTGTTGAGGAAGCTATAGTAGATGATATTGATGGAATATCCAGTGTAGTGGTAGGAGTAGATCAAAAACATCCCTAGGAGGTAAAGTGACCGATGGAGACACATTTATAGGAGAAGATGAACTAATAGGCGTAGATGATGTGGTAAGAGGATATGAAATGGTAGGGGAAGAAGAAGTGATAGATGGAGGTGACTCATGCATAGTGCTAGATGCAATCTCAGGAGAAGGTAATGATGGAATAGGAGATTCACACTCGGTAATATGAAAAGAAGGTGAACCATGACTATCAATCACTTAATCAAATAAGGACTCAGAAATGAGAATGTCACTAAGAATACTATCAATAAGATCATCAACATAGTGCAAAATAGGATTAATACTAACATGATATGCATCATGAGAAGCAACATTAGAGGTAGGAGAATCATGAGATGAAACTATAGAGGTGATATTAGTAGAAGACTAACACTCATCATTTTCATGTGAACGATGATCAATACCAAGCGTATAATTAATAAGAGAATTGTCTAAATTTTAATTAGAAATATCATAAGGAGGATCAAAAGTATTTGTATAACATGGTGTACAACAAGTGAAGGCTATTGGATCCTCGACAACACTAATGTCAATGGCAGTATCTTCAAAATGGGTAGGCACCTATTATTGACCATCTAGAAGTTGTTGTTTGATATGAACTGGTATAGGAGTAGGATTACCATAGAGAGCCATGAGCTCAACGATGACAACCTCATCATAGATAAGGTTAAAACTAAAATGAGACATGATGGGTGAAGAAGATAAAATATCCTTAGCCATTAGGGTTTTATGTGGATCCTAGTACAAATTATTCTAAAGTATGGTTTCACCAAGATGATTAACTAAAATATGAATTTTAGAGTTAATCTAAATAAGTACAACAATGAAAAAAATTGTATAAACTGAAACGTAAATTATAAATAATTTTATTTGATATTTAATTGAAATGAAATAATTAAATTAGGAGGGATAAGGTACTAACTTGAAAATGCCTTACCTCACTGTGATTCTGGACAAAACAATATGATGTGCAGACGAAGCAAAGTATGATGGTACAACACAGGAAATTATAGTAGAAGAAGATTTGACCCAACTGGGGTTTCTAGAAGAGGATCATGATACATGTGGGTGCCCTAGGCTGTAGTATGGGTGCTTTGGTCTGCAGAACAACTCAGGATCTAAATCTGGAAGTGTCACGAGATATTCACAATGTCTCGATCTTTGTCACATTATTTTCACATTAAATTTGCTTATGTCGCCATAAAACTATAATGAAGATCTACCTGCAAAAGAAAGATACATATGAAAGGGTTAAAATGACCTTAGCTGCCACAATGGTGGACTTACAACTAAGCATTCCACTACATTCCAGACCCAATGTAGCTTTGTGTGCTTGTGTGTGTAATTGTTTTCCTAGGTGACCTAGCGCCAATGACACAAAGATAGGGGCGAATAACTAGATGTAAAAAACGTAAATGTTTGATGGAATAGAATGAATACAACCCTTCTTATTTTGTATGTGATGAAGAATAATGCCCAAATGTAGTCCCTTGCCTTAATATATAACTATATCTTAATAGTAGATAGTCCACCTATAAGATAGTATGTTATGTTTATATAGGAATCTCTTGCTCAAATTTTGACACTAATGACCAAGCATGCCGACTAGTACCTAGGAGAATGAGAGGGAAAATTATAGGGATCGATCTCGAAACTCTAAATTAGATGTAAATATTGTTAGGAGAAAGGCACTTAAAATAAGGACCAGAGCACCCATGTGTGCCCCAATTCTACCCTAGGTGCCCTATTCAAAGACTAGAGACGACAAATGACTAAATATCGACACTTGAGACTCCCTGGGAGATGACTAAAATTGTGCTGACAACTAAAAATTGTGCAAGACAAATGACGATCATGACCAAATGAACGATGACAGAACTAGGGGATGAGTCATTAGTGAATAATTTTCTTACATAAGATCCATATATAAAATAACATGCTTTGATGGTATAAATGTAATAGTAAGTGCATGATTTTGTGACTACACCTTTGACTCTACTAAAATACCATCACTTCGGCCTGAGGACCATTATTTACTTCTCTTCATCACCTCCAAAATAAATGATGTCCTTGTCAGAATAGTCATGATTGATGGTGGCATTGCATCCATTACTTTCAATAAAATTCAACTACCAAATACCATTAATGCCTAAACACTCGTCTTACTCCGAGCTTTTAACGATACAATCACTCCCACATTGGGAATGGTCATTCTTCCTCTTAAAGTCGGCCTTAAAAATATTCTTGAACTCTTCTATATTATAGAGGGGGAGTTCTAATACAACATGCCATTAGGAAAACCTTGGATACACAACATGAGTTTTGTCCCCTGGACACTCCACTGGTGTCTTAAGTATGAACACGAGGGTAAAAAGTTCACACTCCCTTCGGATCCTAATCCTTTTGCCAACTGTAACATGACGTACCATGAAAATTAAATTTTTATACCTAAATCAAAATTAGAATCCTCCAACAAAGCATCTACTAGTACGTCTATCCCATCATCTAAACTACCTGATGACTCCTCCCTTGGTGATGTTATGGAACGTCTTTCCCTTGGGGAGTATCGTATCCTTGGGCTTAATTTTCTTACCACACCCAATACATACGGTAGACCATATAAAAAACACTTGTATGAGCCTGAAGTCGGAGATGTTATCTCCTACGGTCCCATGTATCTAAAAAAAAATCTTATATATGGAGGGATTGATCGTCCTTCCTCACAATACCTTCATCAACACCATGCCATGCCATTCACATTAGACATCAACTATTTATATAATCTACCCTTTTTTCAAATGTATCTCCATCGTTGCACATGGAAAGGGTTTATATTTGGACGTTACGAACAAGGAATCCACGATTTAATTGTAAAAAATTCCCTCAAACCACACAAAAAATATGGATTAGGATATGAAAGACCCACTACCGAACCATTGTCATTTATTGCATCCTTACACATCACAAAACTAGAACTGTCATCCTTAATAGAGCATGATCATCCCATGGATACAGACAATACAATATCCATCCCACAAAACTTTTTTTAGTCAATATTATGTCTTTAGGACCATTGACTTATCAATCTAATCACATCACCCAAAAAATTCCTCTCATCCGGCTAGAAATGATTGAAGAAAACTCGCCCACCATCGACATCCTTCAATGTCGCGACGATCAATATATTCTCTTCCATATGGGAGCAGCGGACCATTTACTTCATAAATAGTTTGAAAATAGGTCCCGACGATGGAACAAAAATGTATCCTTTGTTTTACCACCTTAACAATGACACTTCATTCAGACAAATCTGAATGCTCACCTAAAGCGCGCAAAGCTACCAGGTTCCTCCTTTGTGTAGGCTTGTTAAGATGTTTGCATGCATGTTGATACTAACCAATAACAATTCATATGTTCAAGTGTAAATCATAACATTGATCAAACCATAAACCAAAGAGCATAACAGATCAGATAAGGCCTAAGATCAGATGTACCATACGATTACCATGATCAAAGACATTAATAATCAGTATCCAACCACAACTACCCATTGCAATAAATCATCATATAATAGAGCTGATTACATGAATGTACTTAGGCACTGGGACATACGCCAAACCCTAGATCATAAAAATACTTACAACACTTACGCATTCATCATGACGTGTCTCCCAAAACAATAAAAATGATCAATATATATAGGGGTGGGGACTTGCCCTTTAACACTTATACATTCTCAAAATAGACCGCATACTCATAAATAGCCATGTGTGTATACAAAAGTAGCCATAAATCTTGTTGCTTTCTTAATAATAGATTAACCTTCTAAGTAAAATCCGCTTTAATCCTATTATTAGGTTGATCCATGCATGACCTTTGATCTTCTCTTCACATGTGCTTTATCTCAAAATAGATGTTCCTTGGTCCTCAAGTCTCCTTGCTTTTCTCTATTGTGTTTTCTACACTCCAACTCACTTTTTCTATTTTTAGCCCATGTACACAAAATTGGCTAAGTCCAAAGTCTATCTTCCTGGGTACGTGCCACTTTAACTGACCCTTACGCACGTCTACATGCCCCAATTACATGCTTCAATGTTCCACACATCCAACCAACACTTAATCAATTTTTCCAACCCATCACTTTCTCATTGGTCCATACTTCATGAAGGTTTAAGAACCGTTTGACACTAAGAAATCCGAAGACATACGTGGAGCCTTCTTATTGGCCCACCTTTTGCGGTGGTCAATCAAGGTCTAACATAGTCTAAAATTTGTAAGGAGCGTGGAGGTTTCTCATTGGCTTATGCTTCACGCTCTGATAAGATCTTATAATTGAAGGTGAATTGTAAAGTATGCATGGAGCTTTCAGATTGGTCCATGCTTCATGAAGGTTTAAGAACAACTTGAAACTACGAAGGTGCATGGAGTTTTTTTATTGGCTTGCACTTTGTAATGAGCATAGTGATGATCAAATTTTCAAAATGGAAATGTGGTGGAATTCCACCACACTTTATGCCTAGAATGAGTGAAATTTGATAAAAAGGCGTCAAGTTCAGAAGAAAGAAAGGGAAATCAAAAGAAAACAGAAGCACACACGTAAGAAAATCCTAACCCCATAGCCAACCAGAGACCAACACATGGAAAAGGAAAACCAAAGCACACGTAGGCAGAGGAAACCTATGAGGGTAATTAAAGGATGTCACGTGTCACATTCATGCTCATCCAGACATCAAAATATTCAAATGACATATTTTTTGCTCAAGAGCTCCAAATCTTACAAAATTTATATCATTGGAAAGGTCTTCTTGAGCTCTTCAATTTGGCATCATCTGATATAGAGTTTGATGGTGTTTAGTAGGATAAAAAGAGGAAAAATATTTGATTTCAAGGGAAATGGTTGATGCCAAATGCCTCCACATATACATGGAGTATATCTAAATGAACATTTATTTCTAATCATGTTATTTAGTGTAAAAATGATGGGGATGCGTCGATAGTGTGGCTGGATTTCACACGTGGAAGCTAATGGATTTTTCCATTTTTCTTTCTCTTTTCCATGAAAATTGTGGGCTTATCAATAATGCAAGAATTATTGAGAGGATGTAGTGGAGCATATATAACAAATACTGTTTTGTGTGGGAAATTTTAAGTTGTTCTCTTCATTTCACTTGTCTTACTGTTAACATCAAAGACTGAACTTTTATTGAGTTTGACTTCATCTTTCCACTTTGATATGTATTAAAATTACATTTTGTTTTGGAATCAATAGGCTTCAGTATTCACATTGAGGGTCATTCGAGCTCGGCATCGAATTTCATCATAAATCCAAATTCAATACTATGATTCATGCTTTCTCACATATGGTATCTCCTCCCACTACTGAAAAGATCACCCAAGTCTTCGTCTTTCCTCGATTTGATCAACGTTTCACTTTACATGCAATCATTAAACATTACATTGGTTGACTCTCCAAACAACTAGATGATGTAGATTACACGTTTCCTCATGCGTCAACATACAATATGAAATATTTTCCACTTGTCCTTGAATTACATGCGTGCATTCAATAGATTCCATGTCTACAGATGTGTTGGCTTGTCACTAGATTATAATCCTTATGTTGACCAACCAAATTATAATCTTGTAACTAATCACTCAAATTATGATCTTTAAACTGAAACGTTCCCTTTTATGAACTTGTATGTGTTCTAGGATTGAAACACGACCAAGATGTACACACAAAAAATTATTTTCCTCTCGTACCAATTCTTTAAAATTTGATTATGCTATTAAAAAATTCCAAATACAATTCTCCGTAAATTTTCTTGACATGAATCAAGAAAATGAGAGGACAAGGTTTTGTGTCGGTGATCATTGTTAGAAATTTTCATTAACACTACTGATGATAGGAAGTTGTAATTGATACCTTATTCACTTCATAAAAATTATTTTCGTAATTACGCATGTAATTGATGACACAATGAATGGTAAACTTAGAGGTTCAATGTGAAACATATGTACTTTTCAACATTCAAACATGTGTAAGTTTCCCTTCAAACTATTCATGAACCGTACCTTACTTTCATATATATCTCTAAATTATTTCTCCTCAATGAATACCTCTTCACACCCCCTTTCTACTTCACACGATTGACACAAATGACATGCACTATATACATTCCTTGTTGTAAGAAAGGGGATTTTTGCATTGGTCATAGGTTCCCCCAGCCGGTTTCCACACCAATATTATTCTCCTTCTTCATACCTCCTCCTCCTCCTCTAATGCTCATCTCCCTTAATTTAAATTTCTTCAATACATCCCCTTCAACGTTTTTCCATCACACATTTCATGTGTGATTGCTAGTATCATAGGGTTTTTATATACCCAAATGGACCAAAAGGGATGGATGCCATTGGGAATATATTTTCTTTTTTATTGTCCCTTGATATTAAATTTTAGATTGGAAAATTTAGGGTTGAAAGCTGTATTTCCCTCCTTATTCATTAAGTCTGTTTTGATAGTAATATGCAAACCTTTCCAAAATAAAAATAAATTATTATAAAATAATCATAAAACTTCCTTACCAAATTCTTGACTAGGACAAGTGAAAGTGAAGAGAAATTTTCCTCTAATTTAATCCTCCCAATATTTTCAATCTAAGAGAGAGAGAGAGAGGGTCCCACCTTTATAAGCCGGGGTAAGTTACTAACTACCCCAACTAAATTTATTATAAAACATTTAATGAATTAAATTATTTATTTTTAACTTTACCAAACTTAATTTTACCTATAAAATAAATTGTTTAATTATATTTACTCTAAATAAAATTACTTGGCTCTAACACCATGTTAGGAGTACTGAGATTCACAATGACCTCCTATCTGGTGTATGCCATTGTATACACTAGACCATATCGAGCATTGTCCTCAGCCCAAAATGTTCCTTATAGGGCTCCTTCCTTGGAGAAGTATAAACAAATCACCTTCAAGGAAAGCAATGTTCATTTTACACGAGTGAATGATGCATTCAACATGTTCATCATCCAGATCCTTGAAAGAAATCCTGAAAGAAGAATCTATCCTCAGGAAGCAAAGTTGATTAAGAAGTATGGGTGTCATTTTGCATAGTTTCATACCTTCACATATATCAGGGCAAGTGGTTTCGATCTAGCTCCGCTCATATTACCCAAGTATCCTAGTGATAAGATCACCTTGGTGGAGCTTTGTAGGAAAATCTGTTAGGTGTATCTCAAATGTAAATGATCAAAAAAGAATGACATATCAATCCCCATATCACTTGGTGTCATCTCATGTAAGAGTGTAACGGATGCCACAAACATTGAGACTTCCCTCGCTGCATTTCATATATTTGCATATCTCCCTAGGCCCAAATTTGACATGTGGAAATGAGTCTTTCCATATTCCTGGAGTGCATCATATTTCTCAATTGTAATACTATTGGGAAAATTATGTGAATGACCTTGAGGTCAGGGAAAAGGACTATGTGAGGATGGCCATGGAATAGATGGGAGCACTTGGGTTTGAATGGTTCACTTGAGAAGTTTAAGAAGATGGTTCTAAGTTGTTTGATCCATAATACCAAGAAGTGAAACTATCCCCCCTTCCTCCTCCATCGTAGAACATTTTTGAAGACGAAGATATCAAAGAGCAGACCAAAGCAGTGATCCAAAGATCAATGGAATGGTTCATAAGAAATAAAGCCTTTAGTAGGGAAGAAAGCACCACTTAAACCCTACTTAGAAAACTATCACACTCATCATCTCTCAAGGATCCTGAGAGAGATGTCGGTTCATCCCATTATGAGAAGAACTATAAGAGGAATGTAGTGGAAATAAAGGGCACTGAAGTTCACCTCTCGGAGAGTCTCACAGGAATGCTAAGGTTGGGGAAGAACAAGTTGAAGAGTTAGAACAAGGAGATATGGACCCATCCTAATCTCCCATGCATCAAGCAAAGCCAAGTGTCTCATTTGAGGTAGTTGAGTTAGCTCACAATGAGCAATCATTGACCCCAAAAAATGCATTAGAGCTCCATGGAATCTTGTCTACACCATCGTATCCATTCCCATGGGTTCATGAATTTCTTGGTGAAGAATCAATAACAATGTAACAGGTTGCAGAAAAAATTTTTGAGGCCATCTTGAAGTACATAAAAGACAAGAAATCAAGGAAAGCACAAAATACTTTGAGATTCTACACCAAGGCTTCCGAAGCTCAGTTCATGGAATTTGCAAGACCCAAAATGGACATAATTTTGGAGGAAATGACCCCAAATGACTATGAAATGACCAACGTATCACTTGGTTAGGATAAGAACAAGGGAGACTCTCATATTTTATAGGATTCTTTGACTCAAATACTGTAGTGAAATGAAGAATAAAAAATGAACCATTGATCAATTGGAGGAACAGGTGAGGACCTAACATTCATATATGCAATCATTCTTGTAACCAAGCTCATCCTCCTTACCTCTAGTTGAGGTAGTCTCACCCATCAATAGCTTTGATCTGCAGGCCATCAATCAAGCCCAAGGATTCACATTGCAAGGGAGGGAAAATGAAAAATGGGTGGGGAAATAATTGAAAAGGGGAATGCTTTTTTTTCTGAGTTCCCCTCCCTATTTCGCTTCGTTTCAAATACCATCTAAGAATCACAGGAACCAGGGTAGAGATGGAGAAAGAAAATTTGATATGGGACAATGTTCTCCCATTGACCTCCAAAACAGGGAGTTTTTACTCCTCATTCTTGATAAGAAAAATGTGTTGATAACTCCAGATGAGAAATTTTCCCCTATTTGGTTCTGCACCATGGTTGTAAGGTGTGATGTACTAAAATATGCTTTAACAGAGTTGAAGGAATGTGAAAATAATTCTCATGGAATTCTTAAAGATCTAAGCAAATGTGTACAAGATTTTGGGGCCCCTCATATCAATGAAAACACATATTTGAAAGAGCTCATGACTCCTTTTCAAGAAATGGTTTGAAAAGAGGTAGCAGATCCCTTCTCCTTCAAAGAAGACACCCTGAAGTCACTCACAACAATCTGTGGCTCTATTTCAAACATTTCTCAGGAACAAAAAAATTGGTTTACTGAGTGAAAGAGGCTAAGTCACATTCTGGGGGATTGGATCAACACATTGGGGTATGTGAGCATTCTTTAATCAGAGAAGATCACATCGGAAGTTGTCCATTTTTTCAGAGAAGTGAAAGGGCTTGAGTTCAAACCAATTGAATTTCCATTGGATGCACTGGAGGCGAAAGGGTCTTCATCAAACAACTAAGCCACTTCATCCTTCTCTAATCTCTTTCTATTTCTTCTATTGTCACTATCCTTCTACTCCCTTTCCTCTAATTCTTCATTGCATGTAATAATGAATTTTTGTATTATTCATTAAAGTGAGTATGTAATATTTTTGCAATATAAAAGTCCCTTTTGCAATTAGAAAAAGGGGACTTATTTTGTCTTTCCTAAGGGAATTTGAAAAGTCACTTATAATGGGAATATGAAAAGTCATGTGGGGGGTAGATGAAGAGATGAATTGTAAATATATAAAAAGAGATGACCTCCTCATTGTAATGGGATGGTTAATTCTTGTTTACTATCTCCCATTTTCTTTCTAGGAACAAGTGCCTTCATTTCCTCTATTTACTTGTCTATTGAAATTATATCTCCATCTTTACTTATAATCCAAAAGCATTGTAAATTGTACAACATGATGCAATAAAACTTTGTGTTTCTTGTTGATTGTTACTCTTTATATGTGAATGGTTTCTTCTGATTGATGCAAGTGAAATATTATGATTTTAATGCAATGAACTCATCTATGCTATTTTTTGGCTAAAATCCCCTTCTTATTTCACTCTCTCTCAAAGCAATTTTCCTCCCTTGTATTTTATACAAGCGATTGCAATAGGTTTAGTAAGTATTCTTGTGTGATCCCTAGTCTACAGACCACCCCCAACAATTAGCTTAGTTTATAGTTGTTTCATTTCTTTTAATAAAGGAGTTGCCCCATTCAAGCAGAGGCACAAATAGTCCCAGAGCGTTGATGAAATGGGTAAGTGCAACAAGTTGGGGGACCAAAAAGGGGTCATTAAGTGGACGTCATATTGTAAAAAACAACGAAATCTCAACTTGTAGGGATTATTAGCAATACACACACTCAAAATTAGAAAAAAATTATATAAATATGAATCGTAGCATCTGAAATCTAGTTTCTTAACTATTTTTTTTTTTTTTTTAAATGGACAAGGTTAGCTGTATTAAACACTCAAAATTATATGACTTGGTTCTTTTTTGAAAAAACCTATAAGATTGTAGTATGTTTGCCCTCGATTTGGAAGACCAAAACTTGTTATTTTTTTTCCTTTAGTGAAAAGTTAGATACCCCTGTCTATCTTGGGATGGATTTTATTTTGTATTTTTTCGAGCAATATGTTTTTGTTATGATTTATTCCGTTAAAGTGGTCTGAAAAAATTTAGAAAACGGAGCACTTTTTGTTTACCTGCCATAACTACATAAAAATATATTGAAATCAAATACCTTTTTTTGAACATATATATAATTTTGCCATGCTTGGAATGGTATAGGTTTTATCACATTTTGATAAGCGAAACAAAAGTTGCAGTCTTAAACGTAGACATGAACATTCACGGGAAAAAGTGTCTTAAAGACCTACTGTTAGTAAAAAAATATAAAATGATATTTATCTTATTCTATTCACTTTAAAATCAATATTTCTACGAAGCTAACAGTCTCCCCTACGTGATGGTACCATTTTTGTGACATGTTTTTTCATTTTTTGGCATGGTTCAAGTCTGCGGAAGAGAAAATTTGAATTTTTTGGCCTTTCACATGTCATAATGACCTCCCAAAACTTTGGTTCAGGAAAAACAAATATTTCCTGAGCCTTGAGGGTCATATTTGATGATACAAAAAGAACCGCGATCGCGCTTTACAAACCACGGTCGTTGTTTTAATAATAGAACTACGATCATGCTTTATAAACCGCAATCACAATTTATAAAGCGTGATCATGGTTCTTAAATCATATTTACATGAATCCCAACATTCAATTTACCATGTGATTTTTACTGTTTGACCTTACTGTATGAATTACAGTGAAAATCTACCGCTTTCTTTACATTTTTCTTATCATCAAAAGCTATTTATTTACTATTTTTAAGGTGCACTGCATCATTTGGAGTTGTCCTACATCAATTAAAACATCATGGGAGACAAGAAACATAGTTCAAAAAGGGAATCATTAAGTAAAAAATCACTAGCGGAATTAGAGACAAAAATATTTCGAGATTTAGAGCAAATGCAGAAACTTCATGAATCAGAATGAGGTTTATATTCAACCCCTACTATTATAATCAATGAGGAACCAAGTAATTTTTTACTTTCAATGTTGAAGATGAATTAAATACTCGTGATGAAGATGTTTTTACTGTCAATGTTAAAGATGAATTAAATGTTCATGATGTAGTTGATGTTGAAATTGAAGGAGACAATGTAAATGTGAATAAGGAAATTCAGGTTGAAACTATAGACAACCACAATTTGACATAAACACCTCCTAGGATTTTACGAAAGAGACCTAATTATTTTATTGAAATTGATGAGAAAATTTTGAAACCAATGTCTGACAAGCTTTTTGAATGGAAAATCAGAAGAAAAGCCACTGAAATTTGGGATAATCATTTTGAAATTTTAAATGATTCCCAAAGATGTCAGTTATTGGTTAGTTTGATGAAATTGAATAAAATGAGACCTACATTAAACACCTTAGGATTGACAACATCTAATATACATGGTCAAACCTCTGTAATTGTTGAAAACCTTCATGATATATATCACACTGTTGGTGTCAAGAAATGCACAAGGGATAGTAATGTTGTGCGTTGTGTACTTGCTACTAGTGTTTTAAGTGAATCAACAAAAAAAATGTTTGATTAGGCAAACAAGTCGAATGTTGAAAATTAATAAAAAATATCGAATGAAAGCAATTGAAAGGCGTAATATCCTTCAATCACTCAATAACACTGATTTTTGGGCATTTTCTGCTAGAACACCGCGTAAAGACAAAAATATATCTAATGCTATAAGAGATTTTTTTATTCAATTTTGGCATGGTAACACTAGAGTTTCACCTAATACAAGAGATGTTGTAAAACATAGAGTTGGTTCTACTAATCATGAACCACATCCAAAGCATTTATTAGATATGACTCAAAATTTATTTTTTTGTAAGTTTAAACAAAAACATCCGTAAATTAAAATTAGTCAACATTTTTTTGAAATGTTAAAACCATTCTATGTGAATCAACCACGCTCGCACCACTTATTGTTGTAGGAAACATGTTGAATTTGTGATGCATCATATTAATTTTTTAGGTATTCATTTTGATTTTCATTCTAAAACTATGTTATCGGAATCTGGTGTTCAAGTTCCATCAATATCTTCTAGGGATTTCATTCCTGCAATATTTTTTGAAAGAGAAGTTGGACAATTTTTTTATAGTCAAGATTGTTTAGATCAACGAATTCTAGTACGTGTGACGGATTACCTAAATTAAAAATTTGAATCCATGGAGAAAATTGGTTGCAATAAGACATAATCCTTCAGTTGATTTTGATACTATATAAATCAGTACCATACCAATTTCTTCCCTTTTTATGAAAGTGATGGGCACAATACGAGAGAAATCCTTCTTGTAATAACCTGTCAATCCCATGTGCTGTGACCTTGGTCACATTGGCTGGCATTGGCCAATCCATGATAGCTCTAATCTTGGAAGGATCAACTATGATACCTTACTCATAAATGTGACCTAAATACTAAACCTCTTTTTGAAAAAATACACACTTATCTAGGTTCTCGTATAGTTTCTGCTCTCAAAGGAAGTGCATAACCTTGTGAATAAGCTTCTCACATGTGTATAAGTAAATCAAAATTTTGTTGTTCTCTAGCTCTTTTGGCATGCCTAACAGATAACTCCATACTCAAGGGAATGATATGAATATCCAAGGTCATGGTTATCTTGCATTAAAATTACTTAGAAGTGTATAATTGGTTTTCTTTTTTAAAATTTCTCTTGTAAATCTTGGAAAAAGAAAAGGGAGTCGACCTTTGAGTTAAGGTTTGGTTGTATTCTGAGGAGAGTTATTGTGAATTAACTTATCAACCTAATGGTTGATAACAGAACTCTCCTCAATAAAAGCATACAACCAATATTGTACGATTTACACAAATTAGATTTTTTTTTCGTCTCAAACACATTATCATGCACATCTTGCAACTCCCAAAGATTAATTTTCTCCATCTTTTAAGGGGGAGTAGGCAGCGCTCTTCAACAAACCTAATCCAATGAGAAATGGAAGCCACCCTTCTCATTGGCCCTTGAGCCCCACCAATAGAGAATAAGGGATATTAAGCAACCACTCTTTTACAGGCTTCAACATTACAAAGTAATACCAACAAAACATGATTGGAACAAGGATAGAAACAATACCATTTTCCCAATTCTTAAGATCTATGCCAAGGGAGAAGAGAAATATGTGAACCATCTCCTTTTACATCCCAAGTGAATTAGGGGTTTCACCCCATAGCCCCCATGTATTGTTTTCTCTCCCAATTTCAAATACACAATGTTGATATTATCCTTTTCTCTCTCCATAGGTGGAACAACTTAATCCAACTCCCTCAAATGCATACCTCACAAACTTTTCTCTCCCCAATGGTCCCATTTTCCTTGAACCACATCGTTAAGTCCATGATTACTTCAATTCTAAAACAACACATCATTACCATTATTTTACAATACTCAATAAGTAAAATAAGATGGAAGGGTATAAATCCTACCTTTCCCTAATAGCATGTTCCAAGCCAAATTCAATATTCTCCCAATTCTATAAAATCCCAAAATGGAGGGACTCCAAAATCTCTCCCAACAAGAAGTCCAAGCCAATTCATTGTAGAAAATACAATATCACTTCAATTGAAAAGGAGGTGAGGATTATGAGGTGGCTCCATGTAATGCCACTTCATCATTCCTCCATTCCAACTCAACATGTCAACACAACCAATGCTTTTTTTAACTGTACACTCCAAGAGATGAGGTAGTAGAAAAGTGACTTTATTTACTCTTTTTCACTCAACAAATGCATTAAAAATGTGTATGATTCGCGGATTAGCTGAGGTTAACTTGTCCCACAAGTCTAAAAAAGTTGAATCTAAGGAGAAAATTCGAGATTTGGAGATGCAACACTTAAAAATGCAATTAATTCCATTCAACATCAAACAAATATCAAGGACCATCTACCCTACTTAATGCCCAATTGTCACATCTTCTTTATAGTTTTAGTTAAATTAACTAATTAAAGCATATTTACTAATAAAGTGACTGATACATGCACCACAAAAATGAATAGCCAAAATTATAAGAGGGAACATCGCAACCCATGGCCACACAAATGAGGTCACATCCCTTTGGGAAACCATCCTAACCAATTGAAACAACACATATAAAGGTCAGCAAACACCCAGCATTTACTAGGGTTGGTCCCCTAACCCCTTTAGGTATATAGTGATTTCATTTTCCTGCAATCACAAACAACAATACCTCTCTACCCTCAAGTCCACATCAATAACATTAAGAAATAACTCATAGCACATCCATCAATAATCATCATCAAAATCAAGAAATTCTATCAACTGTCTTTTCTTAATTCGATTCTACCATTTTATGAGAAAATCCAAACATAAGGAAATGCATCACGAATATAATGTGGTAGTATAAATCTAGAAAAATGAAATCAACATGTATAAAACTATCCACCAGTGTCAGCTAGCATATCATAACCCAAAACATGAATTTGGAGAATTAATTAAATGTAATTAAACTGACTTTAAAAAATGAAAAATTGTAATTCCAAAAGGTAGTTGACATGGTTTTAATGAGTCAAATAAGTAAGCATTACACTAGTGTTATAAGTGAATCACAAAAAAACAACGTTTAATTAGGAAAACAAGATGATTGTTGAAAGCAATGTAATTGAAAGGTGTAATATCCTTCAATCACCCAATAACACTAATTTTTGGGCATTTTTTGCTTGCACATAAACAGAGATATATCTGATGTTATAAGAGTTGTTCAAATGGTAACACTAGAGTTTCAAATACAAGAGATTTTATAAAACGAAATTGTGAACCACATCCAAAGCATTTCTTAGATATGACTCAAACTCAATTTTTTTTGTAAGTTTGAATAGGAGCATCTAGAAATTAAAATCAGTCAACATTTTTTTTAAATGTTGAAACCATGTGAAAATTAACCATGCTCGTACCACTTGTTGTAGGAAACATATTGAATTTGTGATGCATTATGATATTTTTTGATGTATTCATTCTTATTTGCATTTTGAAACTATGTTACCGGAATTTAGTGTTCAAGTTCCGCCAATATCTTCTAGGGATTTTATTCCCACGATATTTTGTGAAAGAGAAGTTGGACATATTTTTATAGTCATGATTTTTTAGATGGAAGTTTGTACATGTACAAGATTACGTAAATTGGAAAGTTGTATCCATGATCAAATTGGAGGTGTTATGACATAAATTAGCTTGGTTTAATAACTATAAATTAGTACCATACCAATTGAAATATGGAAAGGAGTCTAAATGATTAGGTAGTTAATATATGATGATAAAGATGTATGAGTATAGGCTACACATAGAGCTTGATGGTTTGTGAAAGATTCAAGGGTGACACATTTCTATTGGTTCATTTTTCAGTGGTCAATTTTGTATAATTACACGTTGATGGAGGTTTAATCAAAATATTACAAATTTATAGGTGGCCATTTTTGTGCATATAAAATTTATACATTCTCTTGATAGTACATAGAATGATAGATTTTTTTTAAGAGAGCCACTTTTATATCGGTTGGACATCATTTTACTTTTTTGTAAGGGTGTTTCATGAAATTTTATCTAATAGGGACATACACTTCAATCGACAATATATATGGTCAGATAATTACACGTATTTGTTTAAGAATGCACAAATAATTTATTGGATGAGTAGGATGCATGTAAAGATGGGTGTGTAACATATTTGGAGTTTCATTGAGGCTGGACATGGAAAATGAGAGTATGATAGTGCATGAAAATGTGTGAAAAGAGATTTTGTAAGATAATATTTGAAGTACAAAGATGGTGCTAAATTGAAAGATGCAAAGAGCATAGTGGAATGGTGTATTGACAACTTGGCTCGTGGTTCTCAAGAAAATTCCACAGTTTGTATATATTTTTAGTTAATAGAGGAACATATTAAATTGCTAACTACAAGGATTGTATGACACTCATAGGGTCCAGTGATCTTCACTCATTTTTTAGATTAAACGCTTCTTCGTGGGCCTCGTGGACAAGAATGTTGGTATATGTTTTTTTGCATCTTGTCTCAAATTTTTCACTGCTGAATGTGATTCACATGAATGGGTGGATGGATGCATTTTATAGGCCTCTAACTCCACTTTCCAGTTATCAACTTCCACAAGCATCACAACTTGTTTCTCTAGATGAAGTTGGTAACATCTCAGTACTTTGATGACATTTTGATTTTGGTGTGACAAGTTAAATGATTATTTACAATTTTTGTATTGAGTTATGTCCATTGAAATTAATATGTAATTTAAATTTGAGTTAAAACCTCTATTTTTTGTAGAACATGTGTTTGTAGTTATTGCGACAGAAGACAATGAAAAAGGAACAAACTATTTCTTATGTCGTTGCATCGAGGAAAGAAAGAAGTTACCTTCTCTTGTTATAGATGACCAAAATATTGAGTACCCTACAGGGTTAATGGTAGTTACTGGAACTTGGCTTCGACGGTATCCATTAAAAATTTCTCTTTTTGGGTGTTTGAAGACTTTGAGACACACATGAAAATACTCTTATATTTGCATCTAGTTTTAGCGACGAATATTCAAATGTATAGATATCGACGAAGGCCTAATAACAAGATTCTTTGGAAGGTTCAAGAGTCAGATCATGAAGCAATCATGTCTGCTATTCAGAGTAGATCCGATCCTGATGGTTCATTGGAATGAATTTACATATTTGTCTGGTATATATAATTTATTTGAAGTGTTTAAATTTGTCAACTAGATTCAAGTTCATATATTTTATTAAATTTGTGTATTTTGTATATATCTAGTATGGTTTTGATTCAACTTAAATTTATTTGAATAACACTTTTATGTAGGTTAGTGGTGTCAAAAAAGCTTTCACTTTCATGTCCTATGGTTCATTGGAATGAATTTACATGCTCAACTAGTATATATATAATTTCTTTAAAGTGTTTAAATTTGTCAACTAGATTCAAGTTCATATATTTGATTAAATTTGTGTATTTTGTATATATGTAGCATAGTTTTGATTCAATTTAAATTTCTTAGACTAACACTTTTATTCAAGTTAGTGGTGCTAGAAAATCTTCCATCTTCACGTCCTGATGATTCATTGGAATGAATTTACATGCTCGTCTGGTATATATATAATTTATTTAAAGTGTTTAAATTTGTCAACTAGAAGTTCATATATTTAATTAAATTTGTGTATTTTGTATATATCTAGTATGGTTTCGATTCAACTTAAATTTCTTTGACTAATACTTTTATACAGGTTAGTGGTGCCAAAAAATCTTCCACCTTCACATGGTTGGCATTGTTAGTAGAGAATTTTATATTTTTGAAGCTAAGAGAAGCTTTCATTGTTTTCCAAGCAAAGAGAAACAACTTACAAAGTATTATGTACCTGTGGAGGGGGTTCTTGGCTCCAGATGAGGTAGCCCAGAAGCACCGAGAGTGTAGGGAAGCAAAGCGATGCATCCCTAAGCATTTACCAAGCCATCCTAGATGCATGTGCATAGTTGGTTTGCTCCCACGAGCTTCTATTTGCAAAATATAGTGTTTGACAACATTACACTGACTCAAACTGCACTATTTAGTGCATTTGCAAACAATAGGGCATTGAGAGAACCGATTGGAGATGGAAAAAATTGAGATAGGATATTGTAGAGGGTCCCTACATGGAGGTGTATGATCTGATGAGATATCTATAGGTACCATGAAGACCGAATAATGACCCATCAAAGTTATAGCATTTTTCTGGTCTTAGGACTCTTAAGGGACTATGCCCAGACAAAGTAGCCCGAAAGAAATGACACCATACCAGACCAAAATGAGGCCCATACTAATGTTTACCAAGATATCAAGACATCTTGGTGCATTTGGTTTTGTGCCACGACCCACTGTTTGCAAAATATAACATTTGACAACCTTACACTGGCTCAAACTGCACTATATGACACATTTGTAAACAATAGGGCAACGAGAACACCAATTGTAGATGGAAAAAACCAAGATAGGCTATTGTAGAGGGTCCCTACATGGAGGTGTAGGATTTGACGATACATCTCTAGATGCCACGGAGATTGAGTAATCACCCCTTGAAGTTATACGGTTTTTTGGTCTTGGGGCTCTTAATGGACTACACTTGAACGAAGTAGCTCGGAAGCAACGAAATTTTCATACACCAAAAATATGCCACCCCAAGCATTTACCAGGCCATACCAACACATATGCACATTCAGTTTGGTCCCACGAGGTTCCGTTTGAAAAATATAGCGTTTGACAACCGTACATTGACTCAAACTGCACTATTTGGCACGTTTGCAAACAATAGGGCAGCAAGAGCACCGATTGGAAATAGAAAAAATTGAGATAGGCTATTGTAGAGGGTGCCTATGCGGAGGTGTAGGATTTTACGATACATCTCTAGGTTCCACAAAGACCAAGTAATCACTCGTCGAAGTTATAGCATTTTCTGGTCTCAGGACTCTTAAGGGACTATGCTCAGACGAAGTATCTTGGAAGCAACGACACCGTACGAGATTGAAATGATGCCACTAATAACATTTATCAGGCCATCTATATGTGTTGTCACAGTTTTTTTAGTGCCACGACCCACCGTTTGTAAAATATAGTGTTTGACAGCCTTACACTGGCTCAAATTGTATTATTTGGCGCATTTGCAAACAATAGGGTAGCGAAAGCACCGATTGGAGATGGAAAAAACTGAGATAAAATATTTTAGAGGGTCCATACATAAAGGTTTAGGATCCGCCAAGATGTCTCTATATGCCACGGAGAGCGAGTAATCACCCATCGAAGTTATAGCATTTTTCGGTCTCAGGACTCTTAAGGGACTATGCTCAGACGAAGTAGCCCGAAAGCAACAACATTGTTCTGCACAGAAATGACACCTCCCCTAGCATTTACCTAGCCACTCAAATGTGTTGACATATTTTATTTGGTTTCATGACCCACCATTTACAAAATATAGTGTTTGACATCCTTACATTGGCTCAAACTATATTATGCCCCCCATCTCTATCGGAGAGGGGGGTGCCACGCCATATTTCTCTCTATAGGGGTGCCCCATATCTCCCTCGGGGGGCCCTCGATTGCCCTATTTGTGAGTTGGAGATATATGGGCCTCTACCCCCTACAGGGGCAGGGGCGAGGAGAGCCTCTTCTACGACCACCGAGCCCATATCCCAAATGGAGGGGAGGAGATACCAGAGTTATAGTCTTCAACCGGGCTTGACACATTTGCAAACAATAGGGCAACGAGAGAACTGATTGGAGATGGAAAAAACCAAGATAGGATATTGTAGAGGGTCCCTATAAGGAGGTGTAAGATCTAACAAGACATCTCTAGGTTCTACAGAGACCGAGTAATCACCTGTCGAAGTTATATGTTTTTTTGGTCTCATGGCTCTTAAAGGACTGCACCCAACCGAAGTAGCTCAGAAGCAATGAAATTTTCCTCCACCAAAAATACACCTCACCTAGATTTTATTTGGAAACCTAGATGTGTTAGAGTAGTCATTTCGGTGCCACGACCCACCGTTTACAAAATATAGCATTTGACAACCTTACACTGAATTAAACTACAATATTTGGCACCTTTGCAAACAATAGGGGAATGAGAGCACAGATTGGAGATGGAAAAAACTGAGATAATATATTTTAGAGGGTTCCTACATAGAGGTGTAGGATATACTGAGACATCTCTAGGTTCTACAGACACTGAGTAATCACCTGTCGAAGTTATACGATATTTTGGTCTCAGGGCTCTTAAATGACTACGCCTAAATGAAGTATCTTGGAAGCAACAACATAGTTCCCACACCAAAAATAAATCTCACCTAGTGTTAACCTAGCCACCCAAACATGTTGGCATAGTTGGTTTGGTTCCATGACCCACTGTTTGCAAAATATAATGTTTGAAAACCTTACACTTGTTCAAACTGTACTATTTAGCACGTTTACAAACAATAGGGTTGCGAGAGCATCGATTGGAGATGGAAATAACCAAGATAGGATATTTTAGAAGGTCCATACATGGAGGTTTAGGATCTAATGAGATGTATCTCTAGGTGCCACAGAGACCAAGTAATCAACTCATTGAAGCTATATGGTTTTTTGGTCTCTGGGCTCTTAAGGGACTATGCCCAAACGAATTAGCCTGAAAGAAATGACAGAGTCTTGAACCAAACCAAAACCTTCCTTAACATTTACCTGGCCACTCGGACATGTTGGTGAATTTTTTTTTGTGCCATGACGTTCTGAGGCATGAATCTTTACTACTTGTCTCTGTTCATTTCCTAGGATTGCCTAGGAAAGGTAGTTTGCAAACAATTATGCCACAAAGACTCAAGGAACACCACTACCTTGAATTATTAGGTGTGATTAGAGGCCTCCTTTTCTCAAGTTTTGTCTTAGACGGTTCTTAGTTTGGATGACCGAGTGCCAAGTTGTGATCATTAGAAGTTTCTGATGAAAACGTGAATTGGGATGAATAGGGAAGTAGTTCTTGGCTCCAGATCGGGTGGTTCGACTCCGTACTGGGCCTCCTTAGACCTTGCCACAGTGCCCTAAATAATATACCCCCCAACCAGATGTGTTGGTAGTGGAAATTTTCTCCCACAACACCCTGAGGCATGACTTCACACTACTCAGCTTCATTTATTGCCTAGGACTACCTAGAAAAGGTAGTTTGTAAAAAATTATGCCACACAGGCTTAAGGAATACCACAACCCTGAATTATTAAATGTAATTAGAGGCATCCTTCACTCAAGTTTTGGCTCAAATTATTCTCAATTTGGATCACTGAGCACCAAGTTGTGATCGATTATAAGTTTCTGCTGAAAAACGTGAATTGGGATAAATAAGGAAGGGGTTCTTGGCTCCAGATTGAGGTGGTCTGATTCCGAACTGGGCCTCCCTGGAGCCCACCATATCACCCAAAGGCATATACCCCCATAATTGGATGTGTTGGAGGTGGAATTTTTCTCCCACGATGTCTCGAGGCATGAATTCTCACTACTCGGCTCACATCAACGAGATTGCAACAAGGTAAACACACTACCATGTAAATACTCTAATGATTGTTTGATATCTTTTTAAAGCATGTAAATACAAAATAGAGTTCTTCAGAATATTTTTTGCATATCTTGTGCCAACTAAACTACAATGTTTATGTATTTTTTTAAACAAGTGAATTCAAATCAGGACCTTATTATTAGACACATCAATAACATTTAATTTGGACTAATACTTAACAAATAAATTGTAAGTACACTAAAAACATATAAAATGACTTGAAATAAATCCCTCAAGACCATTTTTAATTGTGTACATTTTATCCAACTTTGGAGTGTGTTAACCACATGCTTAAAATAAGAAAATTGATATAAGTCCATATTATCCAAAATGTGCCCCTTGCTCATTTTTGATGGCTAACTCCTTTCATTCTTCAAACTCTTTTGTGCCTCAGACATAATTTTTTACTATTTTAGGCACTCAAAACTTTCTAGTAAATGACACCATTGGATAGAGCTCTCTCTCAGCTATTCCATGGAAAACCATAAATTTTTCCTCCTAACTCCATGTATCTTTTGAAGTTATGGCTCGGCGGAGTTTTTTAGGGAAATTTTCCCCTGAAAGGCTCGTAGCCAATGAGATGAGTTGATTACGTGTCTCAAGGAGGTAGCGGGGGTCAGAGGAAAAAAATTGGTTTTTACCAAGTGTTTTGGAAAAAATTTCAAAAGGGAAATTTTCCCCTGAAAGGCTCGCAGCTAATGAGATGCCAACACGTGTCCAAGGAGGTAGCGGGGGTCAGAGGAAAAACTTGGTTTTTACCAAGTGTTTTGGCAAAAAATTCAAAAGGGAAGATTTTCCCCATAGGCCCTCTGACAAATCAGATGCCACCACGTGTCCAAGGGAGAAATTTGAAAAATTTGACTAAGTGTTGGCGCATGGGAAATTTTGGAAAAAAGCCCGTGCCCAATCATGTTGTGCCACGTGTCCCATGAAGTCGGAGTTTCAGAGGGTGGAGGAGAAATTAGAATTTAGCGAAGTTCTTCACCAAAATTTCAAAAGCTAAGTTTTGGCCCGCTGCCCCCTCTAACGAATCAGTGAATGCCATGTGTCACTGGAGCCTGGAAAGGTGGAACGCGGGAGGAAATTGGGATTTTTCCAAAGTGTTTGTGCAAAAAGCGGAGGACCCACAACGAATGAAATGGTGACACGTGTCTCAGACCAGTAGAGGGTGGGGAGAAATTGGGAAATTTTCCCAAAGGGGAAAAAGAAAGGAAAATCAAGGGAAAAAGTCCGCCCCCAAAATGCGAGCCAATGGGATCTCGCCACGTGTCCAGGTGTCGCCAAAATCAAGGAAAAGCCCACAAGTAAAATTTGAAGGGGCAAACCAGCATCCAATGGGGTTTTGCCACATGTCCAAAGGGGAAAATGATCAAAGCAGTCCACAAAAAATTTAGGAAAAGATTCCCCGCGCTCACATGCATGCATGCGCCACGTGAAAATAGAACTTCTATTTGGCCCGACTGCCAGTTTTTCGAGTAATTTTTTCCAAGGGAAAAACAATGAAGTAATGAAATAGGATAGGGCCCACTACCCAATAAAAGTGTGCCATGTGGCACCTGGAAAGGCGGAGTGTAGGGATTTTTTGGGAAATTTTCCCAAATGCAAGAAAAGGTAAGAAATTCAGAAGAATTTTGCCCGCCAACCCGATTTGGCCCTGTTTTTCCCTAAAACTTCAAACGACCATATCTGTTCGATCCAGAGCTAAGATTTTCATGTTCATTTATATCAATGGAAAGATGGTGAAATTATTTTCAAGATTCTAGGGTCATTTTTTCATTTTTATGAAGTTTGGAGAGAGAAAATAAAAAAACACCTCTGACACGTGGTCATGGACAGAAATGACATTTCAACCACCGTTTTTAATGAAGAATGGCTCACATTCTCTCCCAGTGCAATGGTCATAAAAATGTTAGGGGATGGGTTTGTAAGGATTCCCATGCTTTTTTTTAATTGCATTTTGAGTCAATGGTTGAATCCTTTCCATGTTTTCCCACGTTTCTCTCTCCTAGGCAAATCAAGTAAATTCAATGCACTGTAAAACCCAAGATTGGGAGCTCATTTTCAAAGGGTCCTGAACAGAAATTTGTGTATTGCAATGCTCCTCTTTTTTCACCATTAGAAGTGATTTTGGATGGAATTTTATCAGAACCTTTAATTATCAAGATTGCAACCTATTTTTTCTCTCAGGTGTTGTAATGCAAGTGATTTTTGATGTTAAAATAACAATACTGGCCCTGTGACTTAAGTTTCGATCCAATCTGCTTGTGTTGTTTGACTGATTTTTGATCCTCCATTATAGTTATCAGTTTGTGCATGAAGTTTTTTTGCATTTTATGAGATTGATTTCAATCTGCAAAAGTAAGAAATGCTCACCACTCCTTTCACTTGCATCACCTATTAGAATTAGTTTTAGTTTTTTTTGCATTCTCTATCTCTGTCCATTTTAGAATTTAGAGTAGGATTTTGAGTTTTAAACCTCTGTAACTGTGCAAGTGATATATTTGATCAGAGGAGTTGAGGAACCACCCTCTAATCTAGAGATTCCTTTCCCATTTTACAAGTCCCACACTTGGGGAAAGGATTCAATCTTGTGCAATCACACTGGATGCTTAGGATGATCAAACTAGAAATCTGATCAACATCCAGGGGTGCTGCTAATTTGCAACAATAGTCCACAATTGAATATTTTGAACAAAAAATGATCTTGCACCCAAGAAACTTCAAAACCATTATATAACATAACATCATATATCATAAGAATAACCTCTTAGTAGTTCATAACATGGTCCATATCTACAGTATTATGGAAAACCATAGTATATAACTCCACACTTGAATCTCTTGAACAAAAAATGATCACATGGTAGTGAGTTATCAAAATATAACATTAGTAGTGAGTTATTAGTCCTCAAATTATAATAATGAAAATCATAAGAAAATCATTTGCAATTTGTTTCCCAATGATCACAAGTACATATATGATATGGATAATGGTCACATAATCGAGGCCATAAAATCAAATCAAACATAGAAGTAATATGGTTATGAAAACCAACATGGATATAATGTATCAAACTAAGTGTGCCACATCTATAAAAATATAAGAATAATGTATCAAACTAAGTGTGCCACATATATGAAAATATATGTATAATGTATCAGACTAAGTGTGCCACGTCTATGAAAATATAAGAATAATGTATCAAACTAAGTGTTCCATATATATAGGACCACACACAATCGCACAAGACTGTATACATGGACTGTGAAGAATCATGAACTAGGACTAGATGACATATATATCTATACATGGGTCCAATGAATCCAATCATGAAACATATTCCCTCTCTTGGCCCTGCTAGTAGAAGTATGTCCATGACCTGTGGATGTAGTGGAGGGAGATGAAACTATGGATTTCATCTGTGTGGTCCTAGGCATTTCTATGCTAGCTTGCAACTTAGCCTGCACATTCGTAAACATCAAGTTTTTAACATCCAAAATTTTAAAATACATTTAAAATTTAGAAACTTAGAAATTTTAACCATGTAAAATCTTACTGCAATCTCTTAATCCCTATCAATTTTTCATTGATGCGCTGCAGGGACAACGGTAGGGTAAGTGCACAAAGATGGGGGGCCAAAAGGGGGTAAAAAAAGGAAACCTTTTTCCTAAAATTAGTGAAACCTGAAGTTCATCGAATAATTTAGCATGCCTATGCTCAAAATTTGACAAAGTGATAAGAATAAGTACCATAGATCTTAGAATCTAGTTTCTAAAATACTAATTTTTTTTGAAAATGGTTGAGATTAAGAGGCTCAAATGTGGTGTACACATAAAGTATGTCTATTTTTGTGTAAAAAATATAATAAACTATTATGTGTGTACCTCCCAATTTTTTGAGTTAGATAATTTTTTTTTCAAACCCCTTTCGTAGAAAGTTAGCTAAGACCATGTACAAGGTCCCACTAATTTTTCATAATTTTTGGATGAATATATAATTTTTTATTAATTTTCAAAGTGCACATATCTCGAAAATGAAATATTTGTGTGTGAACCCCCATAAATTTGAGAAAAAAATAATTTTTTATTTTTTATTGAGTGCGTGTAGATTAGAGTTTAGGAAAAACCACTTTTTTTTTAATTTGGATGAAAAAATCATAAATTGTGCACTAAAATGTATGCATAGGTTTTTGAAAGAAAAAAGGCACTAGTAAAAGAAATTATGGATGAAAGCCTTAAACTACTAAGATTTTAGAAAGAATTATATCATCATCAACATAAAAATGATCTTGACATCATAGTATAATTTATTTCTAAATATCATGTTTTAATGCATGAGATATTGGGGTGCAAATATGAAAATTTGATGTTTTTATATCAAACACAATTTTAATGACACAATACATTATCCAAACCTCCAGTTTGGAAATCCAAGCCTTTCAATTAAACCCCAACAAGATGAAACCAAAGTGTGTTATAATGTGGTCGCATTATGACACACTCACCGTTCATGTTTCCAATGCAGAATATGTCCATTTAGGAGGGATAATGTGGAAAAACACACAGAAAACCATAACACAAGTGCAGTATAATGCTAACGCATTGTGACATGAGCACGTTATAACGAAAGTGTGTTTATGATTGGTAAACCTGAGCCATAATGTGATCACATTATAATGCGACCTATATTTTCCCTTTTTGTGTTATAGTGTGACCGAGCCATAACACGAGCGTGTTATGGCCAAAATGGCCAAAAAATAGATTTGTGACCGCTTTTTTTCCCCTCATCTTTGTGCATATGCCCGGTAGACTCACGAGGGATAGGATGCATACAAATAAATAGTTCAAATTAAATATTTTATGTATAATTTGATATTGTAGATAAGTAGTAAGAAAACATTCGTCTAAAAGTTAACAAATTTGAAAAATTGTACCTGAGTTAGTGGATCTACAGATGCTATGGTAGCATCTACAATAGCCTTCACAGTATGCATATAGGGAGGAGTCTATGTGGAATTCATAAGCTATAAAAACAACATGTAGATCAACATTAATTGAAAACTTTCCAGGAGAATGGTGTTTAAGGTATGAGCAAATTTCTTCCTTAGAAACTTATATCCTTCAATAGGTGACAATGATGTAAATCATATTGATTTGGTAGAGTTTTGGATATGAATGCAAGATGGAAAGAGGAATCCATTATTCAAAAGAAAATGTGGGTGTAAAGATAAAGGATATGTTTGTAAAAGAGGTTATGTTTATCAATGTAATAACTAGGTGTATAAGTGAGATAGTTGTTTATGCATAAGTAAGGCAATATTGTTGTACTAAGAGGCAAGAAATAGGATTTAGAATGTGTGGAGAGCATGTAGGGATGTAATTTTATTCTCCTCAAAATTTATATGTTTTTGATCTCTCCAAGGAGCTAAGAATAAGGTTTCTAGGGAGGCTAGCAAGAAAAAGAGGGAGCTATTTGAGGGATTTGATGATGATATATGGAGGATCAAGATGTAATAGAGCCAATTAATGAAAGAGGAAGAACCATGTTTATGTTGTACACAAAAATTTGTGTGAATTTTTTTTAAATTATTATTTTTGAATGGAAATTATGTATGTTCCTCTACTCAGGCTAAAAAATACGAGATGCATGAGTATTAGCATAAGAAGATGAATAGTAACAATAAGGCCTAAAATAGAGAGTTTTGTAAGATTGCAAGTGTATGACTGAACGAAAAGTATAAAAACCTTATGATAAAGTAGATAAGGTTTCTTAAGCATATTCATGAAGTAATTCATTAAATATGTGGAATGTATTTGGTATGTAGAACTTGGTTCTAGGCCTCACCAAACTATATCCATTGTACATGAGAATGAAAATATAGAGAAACTTTATGAATAAAAAATATAATATGAGATTGAGTGTATAGAATTTCATAGGGAGTATTGGTGATAAATACAAACCAAAGGACCCATGATATATTTATAAGTGTAGGTATTTATCCCATATTGTCATTTCTTTGTTTTTTAGAGAGAAAAGTGTTAAGAAAGAATGCATAGAACTAACAATGTTGGCAAGGTCAGTTATACATACATCCTAAGAAGATAAAAGAGATCCTCATAGGAAAGGGATGATGGAGAAAGCATTAGAGATTGAGTGCTCTAAAAACATGTAGCATAGAGGTAAGTGTCCATGATCATGATAAAAGGAGGGTTTGTATATCTAGGAGAGTGTTTACTTAACACTTACATCATAAGAGCTTAATGTTATGATCAAATTGTAATGGCTAGAGTTATGAGATTGCAAACTATTAGAGAATTCCAAAATTATTAAAAAAATGTGTAAAGAGAACTAACCTGCGTAAATGTCATGTGAGGCATGTTAGTAACCTTAGTGACCAAAGTAGATGATAACCCACCAAGTTCATGCGTATAAAAGACAAACATATTAAAATGTACATGTACACATGAAACACTATACATGAACATTAATGTGTACTTAATAATACATGTGAAATCAAATGAACTTTGAAATGTAAGTAACTTGAAAACTTACGTTTGTAACACGCCTAGTTGTAGTAGCTAGCATGTCGATGTCAGATGTGTCCTTCACCGGCTCTTACTATTTAAAATCAAAAAAATATTTGTTTTTACATGTATGTATGACATAATCAAATACATATATATTAAAATATCAAATGGAATAAACTTTTATATATATATTATTTATTTGACATTTACCTGTGAGAGACCAAGATCATTTGCACCAATTCCAAAAACATATACCATCATCTCATCTAGAAAATAGAGATCATGTGATCCAGAAAATGATGTCTCCCCTGCAGTGCATACAGAACCACATGATCCATAGTGGTGTGGTATGTTAGAACTGATACCTCCACCGACATCACTAGATGTAATCTGGCTACTATGTTGGTCTAGAGTGTCAGTGAGCTCCCTCAATGTATGTAGTGTGTCAATCTCCACAACAACCTTCACTATAGGAGGGATAAATGAAGGAAGTGGGGGCTTTGGGGCATGGGGGATCCTAGGTTGATGAGACACGTATGCACATGGTCTACTATGTGTAGAGCCACCTCCTCACCTCATAAAACTCAGAAAAGTCAAAATAATTTGGGACCTCATCAAGCACAAATTTACAATACAATTTCTTCAAAAAATAGAGAGGAACCTCATTGTTGTTCATGGTGGATAGTCAAATTCATCCACCATCAGTCCCAAAATATTTTATTGATTCGGTCATCATGGCACCAATGGATTGGGATCCGTTTGCAAGTAGTCACGGGGGGGCATTGGTTCTTGAGTCAGTAAATAATGCACAAATTTGGTCTTTTACAAAAAAAATATCTTTTACGGCTGAATGGGATAATTTATCTGCATAACAATGCCTATAATCAGCTCTAAAGGTATTCCATTTGTCTATTTGGTTGGTTGCAAAGTCGAATTCACCAATCAATGTTTGCAGTGTGTTGGCTAAAGTCATATGGGATGGATTTGTGGCATAATTGTGTCTTTATTGTTTGAATAAGGTTCTCAATGGCAATTTTATTTTGTTGGATTCTTCCAATGATATCACCTTGTTTTGCTGTACTGGTTCTGTGTGGAACAAAAGGAGCCACATGAGTTAGATGAACGTTTAGAGGAGGGTTTTGAGGAATGTTTGAAGGGTTTTGAGGAATATTTGGATGGTTTAGAGGAATATTTAGATGGTTTAGAGGATTACCACCTTGCTGAGCAACTGAAAAAACAAAGAAATTGTATACATTAACCAAAAATTGAAAACCCATGAAAATAAAATAAAACCTAAAATGCAAAAAAAATGATCAAAATTAAGGGCTTACCTCTTTGTCTTGGCGGCATCATTGTAAATTTCCCGATCTAGAAGTTAGAAGAATAATTTGCAGGGGGTATTCAAAGTGTGAGTGCCAATAGTGGGGGAGAAATTGCGGTTCCTAGGGAAAAATGGGGAAAATGGGGGGTTGCAGGTCTGCTATTTTTATCTCAGAGGACCACGGTCGCGGTCTATAACCCGTGATCAATCGTGGTTTTAGGTTTGGAAACTCCCAAACCTAAAGAAAATAGTCTGTGATTGCAGTATACAAACCGCGATAGCGGTATGTTAATTTTGGGTTTTCATGTTCACTTTTTGGTCCCCCAACTTGCTCCACTTACCCTATCCCACAATTTATCCTTGCATTAAATTATTTCGCCAACAAGTCCGTTTTTGGTTCCACCCTTAAAAGACACAACTGACATCCTTACTTAGAATCATTGTGTATTATATCTGTGGTAGGCCTATTTTATCCTTAACTTAATTATAAACACTCTTATTTTGTACACACAAGTGTGAAACCATACAGGGTTTATTTTTCCATATTTAGATCAATCTCATACAATCATAATCTATTTTGTGGTAAATGTGTTCCAAATTATAACTTTAAATTATGTTTGTTCTATTTTTAGAAATATATGTTAATTAATATTATCTACACATGATTATATATTTATGTGTGTGTGTGTGTGTGTGTGTGTGTGTGTGTGTGTGTGTGTGTGTGTGTGTGTGTATTACAAACATTTTTTAGTAGTATTAATACGATTAATCTCAAATTTTATCAAAGTTTGGTTCTCATTTATTGACCATGCTAATGTGTTCCTTTCTTCCTAACCCTTTAACATTTCAACTTACCACCTTTAGGACTCCGATTTCAAATCTGGTTTCATGACATTTCCCCCTATTTTATTAAGTTCTGATTATTCTATTTAGATATTCCTGCATACCATGTCTTCCTTATCACATTAGGTCCCCCACCTAAGGCCGAGATTTTCAATGAATTTATGAGTGAAATATATATTAAAGATAAAATTGAGCATATGTCCAAATTATATGAGAAAATTTATCCTACTATAAATAAGGAAATATAGAATAGAATATTGACCCTTCTTTGTGGGAAATGGGTAACTCTAGCGATCCTCCCTTTTCTCCCACTATTTTCCATACATGTAACAATGTAGCTCCTAATTTTTGGGATACAAATTAGATTACTTCTTTCATAGTAGAGAGCATTCCTCTGAGATATACTACGTAGATAAAAATGATAGAAATGTTCCTTATATAAATAATAGAAATGCTTCTCTTACAAATGGTAATGATACTTATTTTATAGAGCATCATAAAATTATGTCTATGAAAAATAAGATGGATGCATACTATCAAAGTAGTAGATATTTAGATTCTTGCGTTACAAATGTAAATTTTAATAGAGATTACCTTTCTAATTTATATGATAATAGCATACCTCTTAATCATAAATCCATGTTATACGATAATCATATGAATACTATCACATAATCACCTCTAAGGAACATTTCCCCTCAATATATAATTGTTCCTAAGAAATGATAGCAATTCATGATGTAATCTACACTCAAATAAAACCTAAACACATAGCTTCAAAAACCCTTTCTAGTTGTATTTCCTACTTTAATGGTTAATCAACTGAATGTATCCTTTTATCACTTAGTTGATATATTAGAAGATCAATAATAAAGTGTTTCATATGACTATTCCCAACTAGATGAGACCCTTAAGTATAACTCCATGAAGGAATTTTTTTATAGATGTGTGTTTGTCATGTACAAGGGAGCCATACCTTTATAACATCTTTTAATGCTTCAACCTTAATTTGTGTAATTAATTCAACTAATAGTAAAAATCAACATTCATGCAATTAAAAAAATTCCATCTATTTAAGGGTCACTAAGTCAATAATAACAACCTTATCATAAAATGCAATAAAATTAATTTTATCATTGTCTATGAAAAACTACGATAATTATTCAACAGGAAGAGACTCACATTCACCATTACATGGTATATGCCACACCATAAAATTTTATGTTATAGATGAATCTCATTTTGAAAATATCATCTCATTAGTAGGCATGACATGGAAAAAATATTTTCCTTATTTGAACACATCAAATATCGAATTGATGAGGACATTATACTAATGGAAGAATAGAAACCTAAGAAGGCAAAATACCACATAAATTAATGAAGTATCTAGACAAATGCACAATCCACTTAAGGAGGAGGAATATAAATTAAAATTTCTACTAAAGAAAGAATCATTGATCAAGTAATTATATAAGAAGAAGCAAGTTAATCATATTTCCATGTGCACATCTATTGGATACCATTAGCTTTACCTACATTCATATATAAATACTTGTATTTAATTGTAACTGTATCTAATTCATGAACTGCACACAAAAATAAATCCATTTTTTATACTTTAATTTAAAAACTAAATACACATAAAATTTGTGAACAAGGTTTTGGCTATTCAAGTAGTCTAAACATCTTTATCTACACCCTTTTTGGGTTCTACGGATCAATTTAGTCCAACTAGTTGTAACTATAAAAAATTAAATTACATAAAATTTTGTTAATAACCAATGTTGATAACATAAAATATTTCCTAAAAGATAATAAATACATCTTCACTCCAAAATATTAAACAAACATGTCACCAACTCACCAAACAAAGCTAAAATTCTATTGGATCCCTTCTAAGTTGTAATGTCTTAACATTTTTATTTATTAAGAAGTACATGAAATTTGCATAACTTAATACAAAATACAAGTCATAATTTTGAAAACTACTAATTGGGTGTTTCATAATCTTTATAATTGTTCCTTATTCTAGAACTGTACTACAATTTAATTTTCAGTACTCTTCTACAAATTTTAGAACTTTGCTACAATAATTTTGAGGATTCTACCACAATAATTTTTAAGACTTTCCTATAATAATTCCAAAACTTTATTAAAGTAATTTTAGAACTCTACTATAATGATTTTGAAGACTCTACCATAATAATTTTTAGGACTTTGCCACAATATTTTTTAGGAATCTACTATAGTAATTCTTGAAATATGCTAAAATGATTTTTAGAACTTTGTTACAATAAATTTCAGTGGGTGAAATCAATAATTTGTAATAGTTCCCTTCCCATCTCATCTTCGTCTAGTGTGCACTAATTATTATTATCTATCCCATAAAACTCTTTATCACCAAGCCAATGCATCAAGAACTCTTGTTGGAAGGATTTATTAGCCACGACATGGTTGGAATTTTTTGGAATGGAAAAATAAAGGAAGATAAACATTATCAAATGGCTCTACTAACTAAAAAAGTAAAGAATCCACATCCATGTCATCATGCCTAGGAAGATGACTGTTTATCTTGTGGGTTGTGATGTTTTATATCTTTTCTCATGAATTTAAAAGGTTATTTAGAATCCTTTAAAAATCCAATCCTCTTACATAATTAGAAAAAATAATTATCTTGATTGAGAGGAACTTTTCCATGTTCCACATATATGAAATCTTAGGTACTATGATTAAAAGGGTTATTAAGTTTGTAATAGTCCACAATGTGGTGGTTATAAAATGCATGGAAAAATTAGTCAATTTAAAGAGGTTACCCACTCTAGTAGGTTTTTGGGGACATAAGGGAAGGAGATTGGACCTAAAAAAAAATTGGAAACTAATTTTGGTTTCTGTTGATGATCATCCTTGGCAGACTGGACTGTCAAAGTCGTGGGAATCCTTAGGTTAGTGGGACATGCACCCTAAGGAGACCTCCAAATTTTAAGGAAGTCGGATCTCTCTGTTGAAACGTGCGATGAGGGTTAGGAAAAACGAAACCAAAACATGAATTTAAAGGGGGGGCGATGCGCTAAACAAGCCTTCTAAGAGATCAATCGAGACCACAACTGTCTGAAAAAGGGAAACTATGAATGACTGAAAAGGGTGGTTCAAAATTGCACCACAGGTCAGAAAAGATTCATGCAAAACACTAATTCAAACTACTTAAGTACAAATTTGAATATAGCTATAACATTGAGAGATGCAAAATTTCTACATGAAAATAAAGGTGATCAGAGTCAATAAAGATATGAAAATGATGAATAAAAAGCACCACAGGACATATGTATGACTCTAATAATTGTGCACAGTATTACATTAGAAAAGAGGCAATATTGCTATTACCAAAACCCAGGAAGAAGGCTAGAGCTTCAGACCCCTGTCTTTTAACAAAAGAGGGACTTGAGACAGAGAAGAAAACCAACTGACTCTCAAATCTATCTTAACTCTATCTATGTCTCTAACTATATATCTATATTCTTCTAGAACTCTTTTGCGTACAATATATATAGGAAGAGGAAGAGAAGATAAGAAGCCATCCTACACTCCTTTCCAACTACTTTAATTATGATAAATGGAGTGAAGTGACAAAAACAAATTTATCGAGATCTTTCTCACACTTTCCCATAATTTGTCTCCTTATAAAGGGGTGAGAGCCATGTCTATTTAATGCATCTTTAACTATCCTGCAACCCGACTCCTTTGAGATGGATTCATCTTTTTAGAAACATCCCTTCGAACTCTTTACTGCATAACCAGATATTTCGATCCCTTGCGCATTGGTTTCCAGGCCTCATGACTCAAACGACGTGTATTTTGTCGCTATATTGAAACATCCCTTTGAATACAGATGAATAACTTGATTCTTCGTAGGTTGGCATTTTTTACATGGGGCTACGCATTAATTCACTACTGAAATGACAAGCTAGATGACCCTTCACCTCCGATCTTTTGAAAAGGTCTTGAGCATTTAAATATTTCAGATAAGTCTCATAATCACTTATACGTGATACATGGCTTGTCTCCTTTTGTGACTTACTTCAAACCTGGAGTCCATTTCTTTCCGAGATCCACGTGGGAAGCCCGCGTATCCTTAAGATTTATGCTACCCTTCAGGGGTTTTGGGGATGCATTGTGCTTACACTTGGCACCATCCACGAGCACACCATTTCGTTCCTTTCGGTGCAAGTAAAGGGCCCTACTGTATATAATGTCAAAACCCCTTTTTGGGTGGGACCTTTGTAGTTAACTTCATGTGGAAACCTTGCAGGCTTCCGAGACTTTACGCCTTCCTTTGACTTTTGAAGTTGTAACGGTTGGACACTTAGCATCGTACGTGAGCCTGCTCTACTTTCTTTGTGTTTTGGCTAAGTTCCTTTTTTCCATTGGCAAAGATTCAACTCCAAATGGGCTTCGAAAATGCATGAAACCTCCTGGCTGTGGAATTTAGATAACAATTTCCAATTGAAATGCTCATAGCTAAGTGATTGTTTAAGTCCAAACTTCAGTTGTTGTCTATATTTATAATCTAGATTTGTGAGATTTGTGTGGAGTTAATTTTACTCTTTGGCATGTTCCAAAGGTATTTTCCTATATTGGAAAGGTTCAGGTTTGAGTAAAGAGTGAATACAAATATCTATTAGAATCCTTTATGGATTGCACTCTTTGAGATAAAATGTCATATAACTTGAGGGGACATTGCATGAGAGTTACCTTTTATTAAGAGATTCTCATTCCTCTTCGTATGTTGAAATTTTGGTATGCATATATAAAAAAGAGCGTTAAATTTTGCATTTTCAGATGTTTCCTCCGCATTCAATAGAAGTCTTACAATTGGAAGCTCTGTATGGTGTCCACCAGATTACTAGAATCCATTTCCATGGACTTCATCAACAGTTTACCCATGACACAAACATTGTTTGTTCTTGGGTGTCACTTTTCTAAGAATTCACATAACAACAAATACAACTAGTAAAAAATGGTACACATAAGGTAGTAGATAATACAAGTACAAAAGGTATAACTAGTACATCAATGGAATTAATATAAGTTACACCACATAAATCTACCCATGAAGAATTAAAGATTGTAAGGAGAGGGAGAGCATCAATAGGTCAATGTTCTACCACCCAGAGAGCCATGGGATCCCTCTCACACCTTCGAAATACCCATAAAAGGCCCTACCCTTCATAAGGGTCTAAGGACCATTTCATATCCCTTTTTTTACTAAAACTGAAAAAACAAAGAAATAACTCCAATCCCACTTGAGACTAATATGATTTCTACAACAACTAACTAAATAATATTATGAACCCTAGTAGCAAACAATATTTGCACTTTTAGGGCATTAAACACCCTCCAAACAACTAAAATTTTCTACAATAATTTTCAAGGGGTGAAATTAATAATTTGTAGTAGTTCCTTTCCCAACTCATCTTTGTCTAGTGTGCCCAAATTACTATTAACTAGCCTATGGAACTCTTTCTCACCAAGGAAATGCATCAAGACCTATTGTTGGAAGGATTTATTAGCCACAAAATGGTTAGGATTTGTCAGAAGGGCACTAGAAAGGCATATAAACATCATCGAATGGCTCTACTAACTAAAAAAGTAAAGAATCCACTTCCATGTCATCATGCCCAGGAAGATGGTTGTTTATCTTGTGAGCTATAATGTTTTATATATTATCTTATGGATTTATAAAGTTATTTGTAATCCTTTCAAAATCCAATTCATTTACATAATAAAAAAGTATTGTCTCAATTGACAAGAGCTTTGCCATGTTCTTAGGTACTATGATTAAAAGGGTTGTTAAGTTTTGTAATAGTCCACAATGTGGAGGTTATAAAATGCATGAAAAAAGTAGTCAGTTTAGAGAAGCTACCCACTCTAGTAGGCCATTGAGGACATAAGGGAAGGAGAATGGACCTAAAAATAGAATTGGAAACTAATTTTTCATCAACGTAATACAAACCATATTCCTTACTATCCTCATAAAGGAGTGGAAAGTATGACTATTATGGGTTAATTACCTCATATTCACCCCCGATTCCCATACCTACATATTCATCTTCATCAATTTACATAGGCTCAATGATTTCATGAAAGGTATAATAGGTTCTTGTTGTATAATCTTGGTGACTATATCTCGTGATAACCATTGAATTTTTGATGATATCATTCCTATATATTTTGAGGGTTTTAACATCATGGAAAAGACATGTGCAGCTTCTAAATTATTGTTTCTTATTTATAGAATTAACAAGAAGCCTAGGGTTTCTCCTTAGCTTCACGCTATATTACTTGAGTGCAAAGAAAATATCCTTGATTGAATTTGATGTGACTAAAATTGCTATTGGCAGGTCTTTAAAATATTTGAGGTCCAAAGAGGGTTTATCATGCCACCTGATACAATCTGGTCTCAGAATAGGTCTTTGTGACTAGTAAAGGACTTCAAATTTTGCCTTTGGTTTTTAGCATTAGAACATTTGAAGTGGATTCAAATCCTATTTGGCTACCGTAAATTAATGTTGGGTGACAAGTTCAACACATGATGAAATGGTTAGGCATTGCACCATCAATTTGAATATGCCAAGGCATTCCCTAAGGGTGTAATTATTCCCCATGGAATCTTTGTTGGTGTACTTTCTTTTCTCCATTATAAAGTCTCATCCATGCCTTGTCTTGTCATGTTGGTTTTGATCTTAGACTTATTTATTTTTAGTATTTGTGGGTTTGGTTTGGATGTGAGGTTGATAAATTATGTTTTACGAATCTCAATTGATTCATTTTATATCATTTGAAGAGTTTCAAACTCCCAAAGGTCTAAAAAACACTCTCCTACAAGCGTCTCAATATCCATCTCATAATCTTAATATGCCAGGTCACAACAGATATCTTGACAACATTGTTGGGATCTAATTATCAAGATTTTTAGGAATCAATATTTTAAAAAATGTCTAGGAGAGAAAATAGAGATTTACTCTGATCCATGTTTGTAGATTGGGCTATTCTTTTCATCTTTTTGCAATCTAATATTTATAATCAATGATATTTTCTCATCAAAAAGAAGAAAATACACAATATCCCACTCAATGGTTCAAATTTGTTTGTGTTCTTTGATTATGATTGAGTAACACTCCTTCCAACAAACTAATTTAAAAAAAAACTCTTCTTTGTAGATTTTTAAAACGTTTTTGATGCCATATGAAGAAATATTCACTTCTTGATTTCACAGACCTCCCATACAATTTTTAAATTAGTTTTAAATTTGGTTTGAGGCCTTAATGGAACCATATCTTTTTAATTCAATCCACAAGAGGATTCTCGATCTTCTAGATCAATTCCTTCAATTTTTTTCCTCATTGAACCATTCTTTTCTTATTTCATTAGATCTTTACAAAAATCTCATTTTTATTCATCAAAAAATTGAATTCTTTCTCAAAATATTTCCTAGGCTTCTCTGACATGTTCATATTTGTCTTATTTTGTTCCACATACCAATTATTTGTGATCCATCTCAAGGTCACTAGAAACAATTTATACAAGCAACTCTTTTCATCATATCCATTCATTGTCTATATGTAATGCACGTGTTATGCAATCAAAAAGTGTCTTTATTACCCTCACCCATGCACTTAGGATTTTTTTTCTATCCCACATCAGTGGAGGGATTTCCATGGTATTCGACACTGTCAGTGGTAGTGTTTTTGGTGCCTATGGTAATATCATATTCAGCTAGCCACGATTGGCCTATCTTCCTTTTATGAGATTCCAACCTCATCTCCTCTAGTAATACTTGATTGTTCCTACCCAGGTTGGCTCCCAATCAGAACTACCATACATAACTTGGTGACAATGTGATTCCTTGTCCTTATTACTCAACCACTCAATGTTCCTCATTGCTTCATTCAACTCTAGATAGAGACCAATAATGTAATAGGAAGTGTGGAAAACATGCACTCTATATGCTCATTCAATATAAGGTTATCAACAATGCCTATGAGAGGAGTTTGAGTATCCACAATTTCCCAAAAGGAAAAATCCATTGCAACCAGGTCTCTATGCAACTCTTCCTTCTCATTTATTTTGACTTCACATCTCTCTTCCAATCAATACATTTTTATCCAATCATTATTTTTCTATTCAATATTTTTTATTGAAGGATATCATCTATACATATAAAGAGAATCATGAGTTGGTTAATACAGATTAGTTATCTCCAAAAAAACACAAATTTGATCACAAAAATGGTGCTAGAAATGTATCCTATGTATGCCACCCACATTGTACTATATTTTTAAAAAGAACTTTCAAATCATTTTAAAGAGGTGTAAACTTACAACTTAGATAGGCTAGACCACAACTAATTGATTTAATTTAAATTGTATCAAATCTAACTTTAGAGTGACTAACAATGTACAATATGATAAAATACATTAGAATACAAATGCTAAATACTCAAACAATGAAAGACTATAAGAAAATGAAAGAGATATATGGGTTAGGTAATTTCTGTGTGATTTGTAGATGGTGAGGACTATATATCTATTGGATATGACTAGAAATGATGTTACAGGAGCTCAATAAGATTTTTGGGGATATGAATAGGGTTGGACAGGAGTACCCGCGGGAGGATAAGAGCACTTCGGTGTTGGTCTCTTATTCTGGGTGGTAGTGAATGTGTGAATCGTCAAGATCTGCTCCATTTCTAGGTATGAAGGCCTTCACTTTAAGATTCTATCTGTTGATATGATTTTTTCGTTAGGGTTCTGACATTACACACAACTTGCAAAACAAACCCTAGCTACTTGGACAAGCTTAGAAACACATTATATCTGAATAAAATATGCAATATGTGAAGTAGGACTGACCTCGACGGTCACCCAATGAGTGAACTTAATACCGAGCTTTGCACTACATTCCAGACTCCATGTAGTTCTATGTGCTTGTGTTTGAAATAGTTTCCTTAGGTTTCCCTCGCACTAATGATGCTAAGATAGTGGGTTATAGCTAGCTTTGGCACAAATGTGTGGTATGGAATTCAACACTTACCCTTCTTATGCAATGTATGCAGCCCAACAATGTAGTATTTTTTATAGTAGTGATAATATGTAGTTGTGATAGCCATTTTGAATTTCCAACCAGAATAATAGTGTGTATGTTGTGCATATATATGAATCCATTGTTTGAATTTCGACACTAGTGACATTATGAATCTATGGTACTTTATATTTTGTACTCCATGAAAATAAATTCTGAAGTGCTGTTATGAGCTACGAAACACATGTCTGCCCTCCTTACACGCATTTTCCCTTATTTTTTCTCATTTGAGAGTGTTCATCCCCTTCTTTGTAGTTTTATCACCTCATTTTAACTTAGGATTTTGTTTTATGCATATCCTTCTCACCTTGGTCCCTTAGAATCATAGAGTAGAGTTGGATAGTTGTATTTCCCTTCTTAGGAGTAGTTGTACTAGTAGAAATAAGTAGAGGAAGTTGGCCTTCTCCGAAGGTTTGTATCAAGCTCAAGGTCCCACAACTTGGAGATAGTCCCATGTTGCCTCAAATGCCCAAATCAACCTCATTTGGGACGGGTGTAATTGTTAGCTCCAAAAACAACCATTGATTTTCTAATGACATCTTTCTTGTATAATTTGAGGGTTTTAACATCTTACAAAAATCATGTACAATTGCTAAACTATTATTTCTTATTTATTAAAATTAATAAGAAGCATAGGGTTGCTCCTTAGCTTCATGGTCTACTACTTGAGAAAAGAACATCTCCTTTATTGTATCTGATGCGACTAAAAATGCCATTGGAAGGTATTACAAATATTTGAGGTCCAAGGAGGGTTTATCATGCCACCTAACTCAGTCTGGTCTAGGAATATCTCTATGATGAGTAACGAACCTCAAATTTTACTTTTGGTTTGTAGAGTTAGAACACTTGAAGTGGATTCAACTTCTATTTGGCTACCATAAATGGAAGATTTATATTTCATCATGTAGATATCTCTATGACTATGTAAACCCAACAAAGACGTGTCTTTCATTAAAATCCATAGCCCTCATCTGGCTTTGATCATGAATGTTATCTACCTTGAAGAGTTATACCATCAAAAGTAATGACTGGAAAGTAAAGAGTAATAACTCCCCATAGAGATTTATCAATATATGTGGAAGCCCATACAAAATAATTAGACCAATATCGTTGTTTTGTCTCCATCACAAGATTCCCATTATGATTAAGTATTACATCAATATGAGGTAGATGTAAAATGAAAGCCACATGTTGGGGTCAACCTTTATGATAAATGGAAAAATCTATAACAAAGGATAATTGAAAAATTATAAAACTTTTGATGAAGGAAAATCAGATGAAAGGAAAGGTGATGAGATTGTTGGGTGATAAGTTAGGTGTTGTTTCATCAATTTGAATATGCCAAGGTGTTCCCTTAGGGTGCAGACATTCCCCATGGTCTCTTTTTCGATCTACTTTCTTCTCTCCATCAAAAAGTATCATCAATGCCTTGTCTCGTCTTATTGGTTTTGATCTTAGACTTATTTATTTTTAGTATTTGTGGGGTTGGTTTGAATGCGAGGTTGATAAATTATGTTTTATGTATCTCAATTGATTCATTTTATATCACTGAAAGAGTTTCAAACTCCCAAAGGTCCAAAAAACACTCTCCTCTAAGCATCTCAATATCCATCTCATAATCTTCATATGTCAAGTCACAACAGAGATCTTAACAACATTGTTGGGATCAAAATATCAAAATGTTAAAGAATCAATATTTTAAAAATATGTTTGGGAGAGAAAATAGAGATTTACTCTGATTCATCTTTGTAAATCGGACTGTTCCTTTTTGCTTTTTGTAATCAAATATTTATTATCAATGATATTTTTTCATCAACAAGAAGTAAATACACAATATCCCACCCAATGGTTCAAATTTGATTGTGTTGGATTGATGATGATTGAGTAATACTCCTTCACACAAAATAATTTAAAACAAATTTAATTGTGTTGGATTGATTATGATTGAGTAATAAAGAGTAGTTCTCTCCAACAAAAAACGAATTTGATAACATAAATGGCGTCAGAAATGTATCTTATGAATGTCGCCTACATTGTAGTATTTTAAAAAAAACTTTCAATTTTTTTTAAAGAGGTGGAATATTACAACTTGGATAGGTCAGACCACAACTAAGATCATTTTAACACGTTTGAGGTAATTGTTACATTGAAAAATGATTCTCCCAAATCCACATCTTAATAAACAAAAGCCTAAAAACTAAAACATCTAAGACACATAGTCTAAGACCAAGGACTTAAACAAAAACATAAAATCAACAACTATATTTTTCATTTCCAGATTGGGCTCATACATTAGATACAAAATTAGGATCATGTACATTAATAACTGCTTTATGATTTCAAAACAATATTGTTGATACTCAAAATTAGTCAACATTTGAATAAGACAAGTAGTTTGAGATTCAATAGAGGCAATCACTTTGACAATACAATCACTAAGGATGGGGATTTAGGAGGAGTTTGTCGTTAAATTGGCAGGGCTAGGAATTTGATTGCCGTGCTCACTGAATTTCTCTCCCAGGTGATTGGTGGCTTTGATCATCACATGGTAAATAAGAGTCAAATCAGGCTTTGGTAGAGACGAATCACCTCCCTGGGAAGAAAAGAGAGGAGGTTGGTTATCATAAGTGTTGTCTCAATTGACAAGAGCTTCGCCATGTTCCATAAGTTTTGTAGCAGTGCACAATGTAGTGGTAGTAAAATGCATGATGGAAGTAGTCATTTCAAAAAGGCCGTGCACTAAGAGTAAACAAGAACAAAATTCCTAAAACAAAAGTAGACTTACTGAGGGAGATTGGTCCTAAAAATAAAAGTGGAAACTGATTTTGCAGTAAGGTAGGCAAGACCAAAAATATTTACTTGGCCTAATAGAGGAGTGGAAAGTGTGATATATTGGGAGTAAATTTTCTCATATTCGACATTGATGATATCTTTCCTGTATAATTTTATGGTTCTTACATCTTTCAACAAGCATGTACAATTGTTGAACTACTATTTCTAATTTATAGAATTAGAAAGAAGCCTAAATATTGTTTCTTAATACAAATTTAAAATATGAAACAATATTTAGGCTATTCAAGTAGTCTAAACATATTTTATCTACACTCTTTCTTGTGTTTCGCGGATCAATTTAGTCCAACTAATTGTAATTGTAATTTTTTTTACATAAAATGTATGTTGTTAATAACCAGAAATGAGAGCATAAGACATTTCCTAAAAGATAGAGAAATACATCTTAATATGTTACTCAAAATTATCAAACAAACACGTGACCATAACAAACATATCTAATATTATATTGGCTCCTTTCTAGGTTGTAATGTCTCAACATTACTATTTATTCATAGGTACAAAAAATTTGGATAAATATATTAAAAAAATGTTAAAGCCAAACAACCGTTTTGACTCTTCAGGTCAGTATCTCTAAGCCTTGTACTCAGCAAAACTTGATCCCTGGTGGGATATATCAAAGCCAAACAACTTCACCATTGAACCAAGGACCCTTTAATATTTATCCAAATTTATCCAACTATATTACTATTGATTTTTAATATTTGTGGGTTTGGTTTGAATGTGAGGTTGATAAATTATGTATTATGAATCTCAGATGATTCATTTTAGATCACTTAAAGAGTTTAACACTCCCAAAGGTCCAATAAACACTCTCCTCCAAGTGTCTCAATATCTATATCATGATATTCATATGCTAAGTCACAAAAAAGATCTTGACAATATTGTTAGGATCAAATTATCGAGATTTTAAGGAATCAATATTTTTAAAAATATGTATAGGAGAGAAAATAGAGATTTATTCTTATTCATACTTGTAAATTAGAGTATTCATTTCATCTTTTTACAATCCAATATTTGTCATTAATGATATTTTCTCATCAACAAGAAGAAAATACACAATATACCACCTAATAGTTCAAATTTGATTGTGTTGGATTGATTATGATGGAGTAATACTCCTTCCAACAAACTAATTTAAAACAAAACTCTTCTTTGCATATTTTTTGAAGGTTTTTGATCCCATAGGCAGAAATCTTCACTTCTTGATTTCATGGACCTCCCATACAATATTCAACTTAGTTTTAAACGTTGGTTTGAGGCCTTTATTGGACCATATATTTTTAATTGAATCCACAAGAGGATTCTTAAGCTTCAAGATCAATTCCTTCAATTTCTATTTATATGTCCTCATTGAACCATTCTTTCCTTATTTCATTAGATATTTGCAATAATCTCTTTTCTATCCATCAAAAATTTGATTTCTTTCTCGAAATATTTCCTAGGCTTCTCCCACATGTTTATCTTTGTCTTATTTTTTTCCACATACCAATTGTTTGTGATCCATATCAAAGTCACTAGAAACAATTTATACAAGTAACTCTTTTCATCATATCTATTTGTTGTCCATTTGTAATTCACATGTTATGCAATAAAATAAGTTCTTGGTTACCCTCATCCATGCACTTAGGAAACTTTTGTCTATCCCAAATTAGTGGAGATATTTCCATAGTATTCGACATTGTTAATGGTGGTGTTGGTGTTGCCTATGGTAATCTCATATTCAACTAGCCATGTTGGGCCTCTCTTCATTTTCTGGGCTTCCAACCTCATCTTTTCTAGTAATACTTGACCATTCCTACCCATGTTGGCTCACATTCAACACTACCAAACATAAATTGCTGACAGTGTGATTCCTTCTCCTTATTAGTACTCAACAAATCAATACTCTTCATTACTTCGTTCAACTCTAGATAGAGACCAATAATGTAGCTAGGAAGTGTGCAAAAAATGTGCTCTATATTCTCATTTTGTATAAGGTTATTAAATTTGTCCATGAGGGGAGTTTGAGTAACCAAATTTTCTCAAAAAGAAAAATATATTACGACCAAGTCTTTGTGCAACTCTTCCTCCTTATTTCATTTGACTTCACTTACATCAAGCTCTGTTCCAATTGATGAAGTGGTGGAAAATTAAAACTTAGATAGGTAGACCAAAACTATAATATTTTATGAGGTTTGGGGTAATTGCTACATAGAAAAATGATCCTCCCAAATCCACATAGAAAAAACAAAACCCTAAAAAACTAACACATCTAACCAAGACAAAAGGTCAACAATTATATTTTCCATTTCCATATTGGGTAAACTCGAAAGAAAGTCTCACACAATCAACTTTGAAACGAAGATATCTCAATTTTATGCTTGAGGCCCTCTGCAGGTTTTTTATGCTTGGGGTCACCATGAGTGTTACATTTCTCCACGAGTCCAAGTTCCGATGAGCAGCAAGTTTGGGAATTAGAACCCTCTAGTCCATTGTTGCTTTTTGGCCTCAAGTTCTCTTGCACAACCCTCAGCTACTAACCTCTTAAGTTGTTTCTCGTCGGGCTCAAGTTCTCTTGCATAGCCATCAATTATTAACCTCTTAAGTTGTAGAATATTTTGCTGTGAAGTTTAGAAATTTTTGCATAAGTCCACACTGCCTGTTGAGGTTGAAAATTGGTAGATTTGAGGAGCTCTTAATTTTAAGGGTCCTCTATGAGCAAGAAGTTTAGAATTTTCTTCATGAGTGAATTTTCTTGCCGAGGTCGACGAGCAACGAGTTTGAGAATATGAACCGTACAAACTATTCCAGCTTATCCTTGAGGAGCTCTTTTTTGGTAGAATTGTGGAACTCCAAAATCTCTTACATACATTAACAAATACTCTATGATTTCAAAACAATGTTGTTCATACTAAAAAATGGTCAACATTTCAATAAGACAAGCAACATAAGATTAAACAGAAGATTTTGATGTCAATTTGGCAGGGTGGTCACGCTCATTGAATCTCTCCCAGGTAAATTATAATCCCCTCTAGGTGATTGATGGCTTTGATAATTGCTTTGGTAGAGATGAATCACCACCCTAGGAAGAAAAGAGAGGAGGTTGTTTATCATAAGTGTTGTCTTAGTGGACATGAGATTTTCCATTTTCCACATTTCTAAAAGGTAAGGTCTGATCCGGAGGTCATTATAGAGGATAGAAGTTCCCTAAAACTCCCAGGATCACTACAATGTAGAAGATGACTCTGAGAGATTTATGACGACTATTTGAACGTTGAAAATGGAGATTGTATGCACATTGAGTGGCTGGTCAAAGTTTGGTCAACTAGAAAGTCAACTCCGGTTAACATGTCAATAATGGACCAATAACACTGCAACACGTGGCAAAAGGGCATTGGAAAAATTAGAGGTTCGAAAGGTTTTCACTTCCGGTCTTCGACGATCGTAAAATGGTATAACTCAATGGAACAAGAGGCTCAAATTTTGTTACGGAGGCGAGCCCGACCGCCATGAGGACTCATATATCAGTCACCGACATGGTGCGCCCTCAAGCCACCACGATCAATTTGTGTATCGAGGATCAACATCGAGCTACATTTTATGAGTCGAGCTATTAATCGAGTCATGAAAGGATCAAGTTATATTTTAGCTCGATGAGCTATCCACAGTGATTGAGCTTGAAATTATTTTCAACGACCGAGTCAAGCTCATCTATATTGCATTATATTTTATGTCAACCTTTCCACATTACCTTGGCTGAAGCCACAAAGATCTCAGTTTATACATCCAACATCAATTGACCAGATAAGTGCAATGTGGCCATGCCACATGTTAAGATCAAAGTGGGCGGGTTTATCTAAGCCACATTTATATGTGAAGTGGTCGGGCTATGTACAAGCCCATATAAATCTACCAACCCCCCATATATGCAAGATGCACGTAGGTGTATAAACTGTGGGGAAAACATAAAGGCCCATGTGTGGTAGATACCACGTGAAAGGAGGGTGGCTAAGGTTTTTTAAAAACCTTAGCAAAACATATATCCTGCTCAATGTGGGAATTATCCCACTTAAACATGCATGCCACCCACTATGGGAATATAATGCCATCTACATGCTACAGTTAGGCTAATAATATCCTTAAGATATATTATGGAGCATTATATTAAGGGCCCTATTTTAATATAAATAGGGGTTCCCTCTCCATTGTAAAGACACACCAAAGCTTATTATTTCTTAAGCTTAATTGTGGGATTTGGGATAGTATTAGGGTTTTTTGATATAGCTTTGTGCACTATATTAAAACCTTACAATTATTATGGGCAAATATTATTTATTGGCCTATTATTTTTAGGCAATACTCGATGAAATATTTGTAATTGGGAGTATTTTTACACTACCAAATCGGCCTTGAGCCAAAATATTTTTCACTTTCAATGCCTAGAGTATCGACTGGAGTGTCGAAGGACACATGAAAGTGTTGGGAAGGCTGATCGAGTTTCGAAGGAGGTTGTGCATCACGAAGGTGGAGAATGATTCTACTGATCATCAGAAGTTCATCGAAGGACTGACGTACTACTAGGCAAGTGGAAATTCCATTAAGTTTTATTATAAGAAATAACATTGTACTTACAAATTTTGACTAGTGGAACAGTTTAAAAGAGCCTAAAGAAGTAGGCGATTACCGAAGTTCGTAATCAATCATGTGCAATTGTCATTATTATCGCATTGATTTTAAATTGATTACTTAAAAGGAGTAATTTGTCGGCAAATATTAAGAGGCCTACAAGGGTCCAAGATCAGGTAGATAAAAACTTGATCAATTTTTGGATCAAGTTGGTATCAAAGCTAGTTTTTACAAAGTTAGTTTTGGCAGGATTGTATTGCAGAAATGGATCTATACCTCTTCTTCCAGCTGTCGGTTATGCTTGCTATATTGGGCACCATGGTTTGAGTGATGATCACTCGACATCGAGAACATGATCGCTAGATCACGGAGTTACAAACCCACTTGGCTAACGTTCAAGATCGGTAACGGTAGTAGCAACAACACATCACATAGTTACAAAGAAGTTTAGATGCTCCACTTATAAAGGTGACTGAAGCAAGACAGCTTCAGAAGCACAGCTTGGAGAGGTAACCTTAACTAGACTCAGTCATGTGTCGTCATTATGGCAAAGGGAATGACACTGAGTAATGCTAGAAATTGTATCTAGATAGGAGGCCTAAGTGGATGCAGAAGAAGGGCAAGGCTATTATAGGACCCAACATCGTCTATTCAGTTGCACCATTGGGATGGAGAGCACTAGTGGATTGTCTAGATATTATACTGTGACATGCAAGTGCCTCAAAATAGAGGATTTCGGTGATTGCAAAAAGATAATTAGTCACCCTTATTTTTGATTGGACTATCGGAGTAGGGTACGTGACTCCCAGTTTGGCGCACCAACTGGGACTTTCCATGACACCACTTCCTTTTACTAAGACAGTTGGTACAAAAGACAGTACTCTGCATGGAGTGTCTACCAGCTATTGCACTCTGAGCTTCATAGTTGGGAGACAAGTTTCTAACAATATCACTCTTGACATCATCCCTTTGGAGATGGAAAAATTGGTATTGGGAAACTTTTACCCAACTTCTCAGCAAGGCTATATGACTGATGACAGGAGCGGAGTGGAGCTTTGCATTAGGCAAAACTAGAGGATCAAGTTTGCAATGGGACATGTTGTTCATCTTGTACAAGGTGAAGACAGTGAGACTTCTGACTCATATGTACTATATGATCATGCAGATCCTAATGCAGAGTCAAGCTCATATGTCCCCGCGGATCAGCCAAATCTTGACAGTGAGGTCACATATATCCTAGTAGATCATCAGGATCTGTATGCAGAGGAGCGAGAGCTCAAGGATCCATAGGACACCTGTTGAGGTATCCTAGACATACACCAAGGATTCTACAACTGGTAAGAAATCTAAGGTGTAAATAATTTGACTTTGTTAAGCTATTGTATTGGTTTTTCTTAGCATTATTTATTGCTCTTATTGTAATAAAACCATAAGATTTTGTGTTAGGTAGAATGTATGAATAAGACCTTTTTGGGTAATTTTGTATACATCTAACCAATCAGGACACATTAGTCAAGACCCAATTTTGGGCAATGTTTGTACTCTGTTATACTTGCATTAGTAAGGTCCCTTAGAGGGCAATTATTTTGCTAAATTGCTAATACAATGAGATGCAATATATTTGGTCCTTGCGGAACTATTTTTCTTGTAGGGAAGAGACAAACTAGGTTAATCCATGATTGTGATGCAGTGGAGAAGATAAAGCACATAAGCCACTAAGTAGGAGAGATTTCACCATAGGTTTATCATGCGAAATTATTTTCCTATAAAATTTGGTATTTAAGCTTATTGTACAAAAAATCTAAAAATGGAGTAAATTTTTACTAGTTTTACATGATGTACTACGAAATATTTTCCTTACACTTGTATTTGAAAGCTGTATAAAGACCCTTTTAAGGGCACATGTCTCCTTATCAGCTATTGAGTGCCTGTTACAACTATTGGCATATAGATTTGCACGCATGCAAATGACATGCAACAGTGTGGGAACGAAGTCACTCCTAAATTAAGGTGAGGCTGCCTTTATTGAAAACCAAAATTGTATTTACATATGTACATTCAAAATTGTATGTGGGGGATGTTTTGGAACATCAATGGAAAGAAAAGTGAATAAGGGAGATGAAATGGAATGAAGGAAAGGAATGGGAATGAATGAATGGAAGGAACATGTAAGAGTTAGGTAAAAAATGATCCTAATATTGCATGGAGAAGAACATTAAATAACTAACACAAATAAAATGGATTTTTCATTAGTTAAAACGAGAATTAGTAGGAACACACATGAGAAAATAAATAACAAAGCTTGATCACTGTGAACAAGAACAACAACTTAATAACGTTGACTATAAGATCAAAGATAATATTTGCATGCAAGATTTAAACATCTAACATCTAACGAACATAAGAACATCAAACGTTACAAGAGACAATGAATGAGACAAAGTTTGTATTTCATTAACTCCAAAATGTCTTCACAAAAGAACACAAAGTTTCTTCTTGAAACAAAGATTGCATAAAAATGTATTTTCTTCTCCTCTCTCAAAGTCACCCTTTACAAATGAGCCTCTGACTTCTTTTTATAACCAAAAAGTTGGTTACAAAGTAGTTAGAGTTCTAAATGCACATTAAATAGGGCACTTAAGTGACTTTTGACTTATTCAACCAACTTTATTAAAAACAACTAAAAATAAAAACCACTTAAGTTAAAAAGTCATTTAAGGAAAAATACATAAATAAAAGAAATGGGTACATGTGGACCCCACTTAAATAACTTGGACGCATACCTAGACATCCTAGTAAACAATGCGCCACCTAGATCAAAACACCTAGGGTCAGTGCCTTATCCATTGGGCCAAGAGTTTTCCTATCTCGGTTGTATGGGAATGAACTCATTGACTGTGCTCCGCAATCCTCCAGATGACAAGAGAGTCGATCTTGAAACTTGAGCAATTCATCCACCCCTCCGTTTGAGCAACATCCTGGTATGAGCAAGCTCGTTTTCATTCCTATTCACATTCACAATTACAGACAATTCTCCACATGCTCCGAATAGCCTTCCATGATGAATTATTCATTTTTCGTGAGACTGTAGCCATTACGCACGTTGAAGTATGAATGATGAATAGACTTTAACACTAGTCGATGAAGTATTGCGCATGCTACTAACTGAGAGCTGATAGGGACACATGTGAATGATGTGGCCTTGCATGATAATCTGCACAATTGTACTTATCATTGGTCTTGGTTTTTCGATGAATAGCTCCGTACAAAGATCAAGTGAAAAATTGATGTAGACAAGATTCTCCCATTATCGATATCTACCGATAACCATGGCTTTTGACTCTGAAAAGACCTCTGCCAATAGCTACGACTTATACCACATAATGAAGAATTTAGAGGTTGCTTCCACTTCAGAGCTGTTAGAGTTGAATCGATACACCATGCAGGTTTCGCGGTGCATCTATGCAAGTGATGACCAATTCAGAACAAGCGTCCGGAAAATTGTGACTCGCCTTCGGTTGATATGCGATCATAGAATCGACCTATGTTGACATGTCCCAAGTTGGTATCGATGATGTTCTTATACTCTGAATAGAGCGTCGAGGTGAGTAGAATGCCCTAGAATCTATACCGCAACATCGTTTTGTTTGGAGATGACATGATTGTGATAGAAGCGTGATTTCAGGCTATTACTTCCATCTTACAAAACTACACAAATTGCCTGTAAAACTGCCCTAGAAAAACTAACAAATCTTGTTCTGAGAAGTTATCACTGGATGAGGGAGTTTATTAAGGTACCAAAACTTTGCGTGTTAGAGAATTTTTTCCCAATAAAATTATTTTGTCAAATATTAAGGGTCAAAGTTGACTCTTCTGAGACTGCTAGGAAAATGCAAGTGTAAAACTAAGAAAATCCAGTTTGTTTTAGCCTGGTAAACTATCAAACATCACCCTGAGCATCTAAAACTTGTTAAGGGAGCATATGAAGGTGAGGATAATTGAATGAAACAATTCATTTCTCTTGACGATCATCTGTGTCCAAAATATCAACTCTCAAAGTGAGTCAACTTGACAGGCTAAAAACTGTGCGCGCAATGAAATCATGCAAATTGCATTTTATTTGAATCCGTGAAAAATATCAAACGAGGTACTGTGCATTTAAATTTTTGAAAAAGAGTATATGAAGTTGAGAAGAATTCAAAGAACCAAACCGTTTCTCTTAACAATCATCTGGGCTTGCGATATGGATTCTCAAAATAGGCCTTCCACCAAGCTGAAATTGTACGCACGGCAAAATCAAACAAACTGAGTTTTTCTTGGGTTCGTGAAAAATATCAAACAAAGTGTTGTAGACTTGAAATTTTGCAAATGGGTAAATGAATATGGGGAGAATTCAACAAACTAAACAAAATTTTCCCGATGGTCATCAGACTTTGAGATATAAAGCTTCAAAGTTGATTACTTCAACAGTTACAAAATGCGACAAAAATAATAACTCTTTTTTAAAAAAACATCCGGTTGAAATGGCTCTGCGTAGGATCAAATTTAATCTTTTTAATTAGCTATTTCTTTATCTTTTCAGATTCGGGTTGCTTCAACATGAAGAATTATTTTGATTTTCCGGCAACGCGTGGGTTGCATGACCCTGATATTTTTTCTTTGGCAGCGAGTGATCTTGTTTTTCCTTCCCTTGCACAATGATCAAATTTCTTCCTTCTTAAGCATTTGTGACATTCTTGTTGTCTCTCTCTCTTCTTTTTAAAAATAAAAATAAAAATAAAATAAAACAAAATCTTATGCATGCGTGGATTTCCATTTTGGTTATATTTTAATCTTATTCCTCACTCCAAAGCATGCGTGGAAATTTTCTTTAACTGCTGGGTGGATTTCTTCTTATTTCTGTTTTGTTTCTCTTTGCAGGTTGCGCTGATATTCAAATAGATGCGTGTAAATTATCTTTCCCTTTTCAGGCTGTGCATGGATAAAGACAAACCTCATTCTCCCTTCTAAACATGGCATGGAAATTGCTCATGATTGATGTGTGAATTTCTTTCCTTCAAACTCCACTGATCTTATTCCTCACGGGTAGCGTATCATCTCCTTGAACTGGACTACGTGGATTTGTGAAACCCCAAACACAAGATGCGTGGAAAATATGTTTGTCCTTTATGCAGGCTACGTTGATTTTTGTTTTCGGTGTGTGGATTCCTCCTGAATATTCATTTGATATTATTCCTCCTTTTTAAGAATGCGTGTAAACTTAATTTTCTTTCTTCCTTACATGCGTGGATTGTCTGGCATAGATCTTCCTGAATATTGCGTGGAATTTGAGAGAAAATGCAATGAGTGAGCTCAATTATGGACAAATATCTCTTCTGGGTGCGTGGAAACCATCCTTGGGTCTGCATGGAAAGATTTTTCTCCTTTGTAAGCATGGATCTCAGAAACATCTTGCTATTGCTTCCCTCGAATGGAGACAACTACCTAAAACTCTCAAGGTTGCCTGGCTCTAGCTAATGCCCGTGCCAGGTTTCTATGTGAAAGTCGGGTAGTGTCTGTAGAATAAACTTTTCCTTCTCCTAGCTCTGGATATATGCAATATCTTCTTCTTCCCAATTTCCTCTGCTTCTGCAACCTCTTGTAACCGTCTCCTCATCAATTCTCAGATGATAGAACAAAAATTAAAATTGTCTACGACAATTGGAAGTGGAAGAAAAATTGCCCTTGGCACTTGCTCACGACAGTTATGACAATTAATAAAAAGAAGAAAAATTCTCCCAAGTTTGTCGAACAACTTCCATGAGTATTGAATTGATATTTATTAATTAAAAAACCATAAAATTTAATAAATACTAATTTTATTAAATTTTAGGATGAATATTAATTAAATAATTAAAACACGGTTTGTGGCGTAACGGGAGAATGGCTTATTCAAAATGAATGAAACGAAAGCCAGAATGACCATGAGAATAAGATGATGGTGATGAAGGATAAAAATTACGTGAAAAAACACTTTGAAATATATATATATATATATTTTAAAATTTTGTGAAGTCAAAATTAGCTAATAATAACTAGTTGTTATTGGGGACATGGACTTCACGAACGCAACAATGGACGCAAACCCAAATAGTTAATGAACACGATCCCAAAAATGACGGAGCACAAAAAATGGGATGAAAAAAGAGAGGAAACCGAAAAAACAGGGAAAACAAACAAACAAAAAAAAAACCTAATTACCTATGTACATACGAGGGACAACCTGTTTTCAATTTTGATAGTGCTTGAGATAGTGCTTGCTGTAGGGCAAAGGAAAATGAGTTCCATTCGGATATGCCAAGTAATAAGTGCTATCTCCATAGAAATGTCTGATCTTGAATGGGCCTAGCCATAGTGAATCAAACTTCCCGTGCTTTCCTTTTGGTTCACGTCTATTGTCCCAAAGAAGAACTAAGTCATTGATTTGAAATTGTCTCTCCCTAGTTTTCCTGTTGAATAATTTCTTTACCTTGGATTGATGTTCCTCGATCCTGTTTGCCACTTGACTTCTTTGCTCTTCAAGCTTGCCTATGAACACGATCCTTTTATCTAACACATTGGCGAAGCATTCAACGTCAACTGCCTGAGCCAATCATAATGCTGGTAACTCCAATGTGATGGGAATTTGAGCATCGGTTTCATACAAGAGTTGGAATGGGGACATTCTAATTTCTCTTTTGGGAGTTATGTGGTCAGCCCACAATGCATCGTATAAATTTTTGTGCCAAGTTCTTTGATTTTCTTCGATTAACTTGCGCATGATAGTAATGATGTTTTTGTTACTGGATTCTGCTTGACCGTTTCCCTGAGGGTAGTAATCTGACGAATGAGATAAAGATATCCGATACCCATAACAAAAACCTATCATCTCTACAAAAGAAAAATTTGAGGCATTGTCCGTCATGATCTTGTGTGGAATTCCATAACGAACCAATAGATGAAGTCACAGATTATTGCAATAGATGTTTGTTTCACTGGTATAGCTTCTACCCACTTTGTAAAGTAGTCAGTTGCGGTGAACACGTGAGTATGACCAGCACTAGAATTAGGACTTAAAATCCCGATGAAATCTAAACCCCATTGTTGAAAGGGCTCTTCAATGACAACTGGCTTCAAAGGCAAGGCTGCCAATTTTGGTCTTCTAACAAATTGCTGACAAGCTTCACATTTTGCTACCCATTTCTGAGCATCAGAAAACATAGTAGGTCAATAATAATGTGCTTGTAAAATTTTATGAGCTGTCACTGGGCCAGAGAAATGACCACCGTAAGCATGATTACGAAAGGCTTCAAGCAACCTTGGTTGTTGTTCCTTATCGACACATCTGAGAAACATGCCTTCAACTCCTTTCTTAAACATAGTGTTGTCCCAAATGACGTACCTAACAACTCTTAATTTGACAGCTTTCTTTTCCTTAGCTGTCATATTCTCAGGAAATTCACCATATGTGAGAAAGTATGCTATATCAAAATACCATTCATCTATGGTACTGACAAAAACTACCAGTGGTAAACCTTCTTCAAATGGTTCTTCTTCAGAGTCATCTGGTGGTTCATTCTTCGCGATGAGTTGGCAGAGTCCTCTTCCACGAACTAGCTTGATAGGCTTGATATTCAAATCATACTCTTGAATCTTAGAGACCTAGTTACCTCTTTTAGATCCTGGTTCCTATTTTGTCAGCATCAATTTAACTGCGGTGTCTAGAACTAAGACTTTGGTATGCGAATTCAATACATAGTATTTGAAATGTTTCAAAGCTCTCAACACTACATATACATGTCTCTCAAGGGGAGTATTGAAAGAGTTGGCGAGAATTTTATTGAAAAATGTGCACCAAGATAGAGTTGCACTCTGAAGGAAACGTAATAGCTCCAACGTAATCACAAGGAAGAATCGATCAATCAACTGAAGAACTTGCGTAACAGAACAAAGATTGCACATAGAGAAAGACAACAGAGTGTCTTCGCATACTCATACATGTCAAATGAAGGGATACATATAGGGTGCTGAGTAACCCTAGTGCATGACACACAAGAAACCCTAAACCTAACCCTAAACCTAACCCAAGTGAGATGACCCTCCATATGTGTGGAGGACATATAAGATCCCACACACCAACACCCCCCTTAATCGAAGCTGGGGTAGCTGCTATGATGAGTTAGATAAAAAAATAAGAAACTCCTAAACAACTAAGAAAGATGTGTCAATGGGGCCCGACAATTAAAGGCCTGATAAAGTGCCCATATACAAACATCTTCCTAGAAGAATAAGAAGAAGAGACATGGGTCCCGACATAAAGCCTGATGAGGTACCCATCCACAAAAAAAAGAGTCCCAAGTAGCAAAGGAAAACCCAGTGGGAAAAACATCCACCACAAGAGAACAAAATACTCTCTAATCTAAGAAAGATGCCAAAGATGGGTTCTAGCCATATAATAGCTTGTAAAGGTACCCATGTACAAAAGGGAAATCTCTCGGAAAGATGAAAAGGAGAGAAGAAGAGGGAGACGAGATAGATGTGGAAGATGCCATAGATGGATTTGAACTCTACAACTCTAAGAAGTCTCCCAGAATAATGTTGATGATGAGATCCTCTGCCTCTGGACTGAAGAAGAGCCATCTGCACCGAACTGTGTGTCTACCCTTAGGAAGAAAAAATGATGTGCTAGAAGTCTGCCCACTCCGCGAAGGAAACCAAAGGCAGCAACATGAAGAAATTTGAGTCTGGTCCACGAAAGTGTGACATAGGTCTAACAAGCGAGTGCGAAGGAGCCGAAGGTAATGTCACGAGTGTAGAACTGTCAAAGTATGAAGGTGTGAATACCTATAGAAAGGATGTCAATCTAATGTGAAGGCAAAAAAAAATCCCCCACGACAGAAAATGGATCCAAAAACAAGGGTGGATCAATGAAAGTCTTCGGAAGAGTGGAAGTGGTAAGAGTCCCAGAAGGGGCACTCCCAACAACGGAGATGATGAACTCCTCTAAAATACCTGTAGATGGATGAGGAACCTATAGTACATCACAAGTGTACTGTATAGGAGACTGCTCAATATTTGATGAAATGTGGGATGTATCAACACTCTCTCTAATAGTGAGAGACAGAGGAGAAGAGTCCTCTGTAGTACTCTCGACATCATAACTGGGAGCACAATCCTCATCATTAGAAGTAGAACCAAGCGAGTCTGTGTCAGTAGAACTATCATCACATGAAGAAATAAAGGAGACAACTGAATCAGAGAGATGCGAAGGAGTGGGGTCCAATGAAATCTGAGCGAGTACGTCTCATATCCGAAGTATCTCCAACTAAATCTCCAACACTTTGCAAAGTTTTCCTAACCCAAAGAGGACTAGGAGAATCAAGCTTAGAGTTAGAAGATTCTTCACTCGAGTGAGAAGGGACATAGTCCTCATCATCAATACTGTCAGAATAGGAAGACTCAAAAGTTTGAGGGTCATGAAGAGGAACATGCTCATCAACATCATCATCTGAGGAGTCAGAGTCCGAATCAGAGAGCTGAAGAACCTCAGTAGGTAGAGAAGTAGAAGTCGAATATATCAAGCAAAGAAGTGGGCATCGAATCAGAAGTAAAGTGGAAAAATGTATACAACCGTGAAAGGTGATCCACCTTTCCCTCAACCATTGTAGTGTCATTGTTAAGCTCACGAATAATCACCGAGTTAGGACCAAATTCCACTCGCATTCCTTCACCAAGGTGAGTAATTTGGTAAGCCCAGAGGAGATTGGTAGAGAGATTAGGAACACTCAACACTTGGTTAAATGTTCTTGCATCTATCTCTATCGATCCACTACTGGAAACTGACACTTTCGTGTTATCACCCAACATGATTAGGGACATATCACAAGGTTCGATGTTGGAGAACTCAACATGCGAAGAAGCCATGTGGTGCGAGGCACTGGAATTTGTTATCCACATCAATGAAGGAGAAACTCGAGCTACAAGGGCCTTCCCTTTCTTCTTATCGGATTTAGAAATTTTTGCAGTAGAAGACTCGACCTTCGGAGGATTTTGTTTGATAGACTCAGGAACACCTATTTGATTTTTCCCAAGTAAAAGAGTAAGGTGATCAATTTTTTTTCTCATATACGTATGCTCTTTATGACCAGGATTCTTGCAATAGGAACACAAATACCTGTCTTTCTGTGCTCTATGCTCAGAATTCGAAGTGTTCGTGTTAATTATAGTTTTGGTCTTGGTTTCCTTCTTAGGTTGATCCTTTTTCTCTATCTCATTATTAGTCTTCTTTTCCTTACTAGTACTTGCTACAAGGGCATGTGACTTGGACTTGAGAGACGCCATTTGAATGAGTTTGTCATGTTCTCGAATCAGTTGGGACAAAAAACAGTCAAAGGAGGGCATATTCCAATCCTTGCCTAAGGCATCTTTTGTAGCGTAAAAAGTTGACACAAAGACAAAAAATTCAGGACCTAACTTAGAGAGAATCAACAAGCTCAATTGAGAATATTTCTTCTCTGCTTGACATTCCTTTAACAACAATCTACTGTGGACAAACTTAGAGAAGAATGCTTGTAGGTTTTCAAAATCACTAGGATTTAACCCTAGTAGTTGGTTTTCCAACTCATGCACTCTCATGTCATCTTGTTGTCCAAACATTGCATCCAACATTTTCCATGCAGAATTAGGTGTTTCAGACGGCTCGATGTGGAAGAGCAAGTCAGGAGAAATGGACATGCAAAGAAGACCTAAATCTTCATCACTACGGCTTAACCACTTAGATTTTTCAGGGTCGTTGTTTGGTTCAGTCTCAGTTCCCATGGTGATGCAGAATAACCCTTTACCCCTTAGTTTCATAATTATTTTCGATCTCCATTCGAAGAAGTTGAACGACGTAAGCAAAGGAATTGAAAGTGCCTCAATAGTGAAAGGAGAGAGAAGGAATGCAAAAAAAAAAACACAACCACCAGGACAATATAATAACCTCCCTACTTTCAACGTTTATAGTTTAGTGCGTTGAATACAATTGGGTCCGAGTGTGCGTCTGGAAACACTTGGTAACTCACCTTGCAATTAGCGTAATAATGCGCAAGAGAGGAGACCACAATCATGTTTCAGGGAGCGCATCAAAGTGACACCATACACAAGCACAATTGCAAAAAACTAGGAAGGAGGTGAAATCAAATCCTAGTTGTGAGAAAAAGCGTCTCACGTCTCAATGGATACCCCCTGCTGCAAATTGTGGCGGATGTGCTCACTAGTTGCAAGCAATAATAAGGGTAAATACAAGGTTTTAAACAAACTCAAGATGAGTCCCGATGATCTTCAGAACGTCGGAAAGGCAAGCAGAAGACAAAAAAGTGCTCAGAGTGATACTGCACACTTGAGCGCACAATTAGTAAAAAAATTTGACAATAACGCTTTTTTAAAAAATTACCGTTTGGAAATGTCCGATTTAGCTAATTTTAAAGCAATTAGGACTTTATAGAAAACGATAAATAAACGTTAATGAAAAGACGATTTTAAAATACTTTATCTAATCGTAAGTGAGAGATCGTAATTAATACTTATCGATTTAATTAAATCTAATTAATTACGAAAAACTAATTAAGATCTAAGAAATATTAAATCCTAATTAAAAAAAATCAAATATTTTCCCTTTTAAAAGAAATCAATTTTAAATTGTTTCCCACTTAAAAATTAGAAAACTTACCGTTTGTATCTATTAAGATCTATAAATCAAACTAATTAAGATCTACGAGATTAAAGGAAACTAATTTCTATTAAGAACTATTAATAGAAATAGATTTAAAAAAAACTTACCATTAAAAACACTAACAAAACTTACCAATTTGGAAACTTGTAACAAACTTAGCGTAAATGAAAACAAACTTGCAAAAAAACGTAATAACTTACGGTTTTGAGTGCAGTTGGAGGTAAAGTCAAGAAAGGGTCGTGTTTTGCGTACTTTGAGGATCTTGTTAGAGATTTGTGGAGGGAGGAGGGAGCCGTTGGAAACAGGCTACAGGTCGAGCGAGGCAGAGCACGTAGGGCACGGCAGGGAGTAGACCACGACCACGGTTTGAAACACAACAAAACCACGGGCCACGACAGAGCCAAACCAGACTAGAACCACGCAGAGCCAGGGAGAAACCAAATCAGAACCATGCATATCCGAGCACCAAACCAGAACTGGAGGACATATAGGATACGACACACCAACAAGTATAACTGAGTTCATGTTTCTTGAATCCAGAACTCATGAATGCAATAGGAGATTTGATTCCCTCTTGATTCTATTGAGTTAAGATGGCAAAGATTATGTGTGTCGAAGCATAGCAATAGATTATAAAATCCTTTTTAAAATCAGGGCACACTAATGTAGGAGCTTTCAAAATAACGCCCTTGATTTGCTCTAATTATTGTCTACCTTCCTTCGACCATTTGAAGGATTCTTTTCCTTTCATCATATCAAAAATTTCTTTGGTTAGCTCAATGAAATATGGTACGAACCTTATCAAAAAATTTACCTTCCCAAAGAATGAGTGGACTCCAGGCTTACTTGCAGGAAAGGAAAGATTCTTGTTCACTTGAACATGCTCAAGATCGATCTTAGTTCGTTATTTAGAAATAATATGACCTAAGAGTTTCCATTTCATAATTCTGAAAACAGACTTTTTTGGATTCAGAGAAATCTTATGAATTCGACACCTTTGCAATATTTTTTCTAAGTATCTTAGGTGATCTTCTCGTTTTTTTTGAGAAAAATGTCAAGTCATCTAGATATATCACGATGATCTTGTCTTTATAATCTGTGAATGCCATATCCGTAGCCCTTTGAAAATTTATCACTGGCCTTGATCAAACCAAAAGGCATTCTTATATATGTGAACATACCCCAGGGGGTGGTGAACGCGGTTTTATGTTGGTCTTCTCTAGCCACTTCAATCTGATTATAACTAGAGAAACCATCTAGCATGGATAGCATTTCTGATCTAGTTACTGCCTATAGAATATGGTCCATGACCAGTAGTGGATAATTATCTTTCAAGGAAGCTTGATTAAGATTGTGGAAATCCACACAAATCCTAATTTCTCCATTTTTCTTGTGAACCGGTACAATATTAGCTATCTAAGTCAAATTTCAAATAGGAAATATTATCCGTGTGTCTAACATCTTTTGAACTTCATAGAATATTGTGCCCTTTATCTTGGGATTATATTTTCTTTGCTTTTTCCTGAATGGAGTTGTACCAGGTTTCAAGGGTATGACATGCTCCATTTCCCTAGGTTGGAAAGACTTCAAGTCTTCATATGAGTAATCCAAGACGTCAGAATATTTGGTAAGGAGGCTTATGAATTTCTTGCGCTCCTCAGGTGAGAAACACTTACCAATGTTGACCAGGTGAGGTTTATCCTTGGTACCAATGTTAACTTGCTCATAGTCAGTATAATTCGTAGGTCCTGCCTGCTCTTTCTCTTTGATAAACCTGTCATGTTTATCAAAAAGTTCTTCAAGTGAAACCAATCCTTTTGGAATTTTATTTCCTTTGAGTTGAATGATGTCATCACCAGGATCTTCGTTCTCAACTCCTTTTTGAATGGGTGAGGTTGTCGATTCACGAAATGCAGAATCACTTCCTTCAAAGTACAATTGTTCAAAATTATCCCTTTTTTCCAAGAAAGGCAATAATTTGTTGATCATCATTGAATACTTGCCAATTTTCTGCATTGTCAGGAACACTTGGCCTAAAAACCATTTCAATGGTGTATTTTTCTTGATCAAACTCTGAATGAGGAATCATTAATGAAGCTGAGACTGCTAGAGAATCTGATTTTTCATTCTTTTCGTGAGGGATAGATTTTATGGAAAAAGCATCGAAGACTTCTATCGCATCCCACACTTTATTTTTGTAGTGTCTCAAACGATCATTCTTTACTTGGAACTGATTTCTTACTTGTTTCATGATCAATTCTGCATCTCCAAAGACTTCCAAATTTTTGATCCCTTTCTCCTCTACAACTTGGAGGCCAAGGATTAATGCCTCGTATTCTGCAGTGTTGTTAGTATTTGAAAATTCATGTTTGTAGGAAAAAGGAAATAATTTACCATCTGGAGATATAAGCACCACTCTTGCGCCAAAACCTGTTGAGCAACAAATTCCATCGAACTCAAGAGTCCATATCTCATTAGGGTCTTGGAAAGTGACCTCAGGTGCATGAACCTCTGTAGTCATCATATAATTACCCATACTTGAGCCTTGGAACAAGATCTGTGCACGAGGATCTTCGGTTTTAGTTACCATGAACTTTTCTTGAGTCTCTGGCATTAGCTTCTTCATTTCTCCATTGATAGGAATCATAGCATGAGACCAGTCCATTTGAATCTCACCCACCCAAATCTCTACAAAATTTCACTGCTCAACAACATACCATATGAAACAGGAATGTCAGCAACTAGAATAGTTACCTTAACTCGCTTATGAGGGAATTGGGCTAAAACCATCTGAGCATCTTTAATCTTCCCAATCAGAGGAACTTGTCTTGTCTCCATAGAGTAACAAGATCTGAATGTTCTTGTACAAGTTAACCCAAGAGCATGTGCTACTTTAGTAGGCATCACATTATCCAAGGCTCTAGAATCTATAATGCAATTACTTAATTTGCATCCGTTGATAAGAAAGGACACAAAGAAAGGTTCAATCTTTTCATTTGAAGGTGTAGTGGCTGCCACAATATTTTGAGTCTTCCCATCTTTGGGAGTTTTCAGAATTCCTTTGGAGGAATGAACAGTAGAGTCGCCTTTGATAAACTGGACCAATTTCTTGAGTTGATCCTTATTGGATTTCAAGTACTCTTCCTGTGACATGGAAATTTTTGTTTTATTGATATGATCAATGATATCAAATTTGGGCAAAGTAACCGTACTTGATGTCTCAGATACTAGTTCTTTCAAACTTGATGATGGCACACTTTTGACCTTTGCTTCAGGCTTGGTTGATACAGATGTGGAAGAAGAAACTTTCTTCGTAGCTGATTTATCAACTGATTGACTTGACAAAGGCCTTCCTTTCTTTAAGATAGTTTTGACCTTGGAAACCTCAGTCGCCTTGGACTCTTTAGGAGTCTCATTTGTCTTGGATTCTTTGGAAGTTTCCTTAGTCTTAGATTCTTTTGGGAAGTTCCTTGGAAACCTCTTTATCTCCCACCTTAGTGGTATTCTGCTCCTTTTTCTGAGAGCATGTGAAGACAACGAAGGATTGACTATTCATATCTTCTATAATTTCTTCGTATTCATCTTCTTCTTCTGAATGGTACTCGAAGAAATGATTATTACTTTCTCCCTCAGGATCTTCAACTTCAGGTTCAGATGTTCCAGAATCTGGCTCTTCCTCATCAACCTCGACGACTTCAACTTCATCATCACTTTCTTCAACGACATCACATTTTGAGTTAGTTGCGGGAGCTGCTTCAATAGCAAGCCTCGTCGGAGCACCTACAATCCTGGATTTGTTGGGAACGTATCCTTTTCTTGGGATGTCTTTGTAAGGAGCAGGTTTACTACTTTGAGCAACTTGCTTTTTCAAAGCCAGCACATCATTAGCCAACTTAGTGAGTATAGCTTCTGAAGCATTGGGGGTTTCTTGACTCTTTCCCTTGAGGGAAGTTTTCTTGAATTTTCCTACCATGATTAAGTCATCCTCAATTTCTATGGCCAAGGATTGAGCAAGTTCCAAAGTAGCCACTCTAGCCCTTCTCAGCTGATAGCACACTTCTGGTTGTTGTGCATTAATAAAGAAACATTTTTGTCCATCAAGGTTTGGATGAATCCCGATAGGAACTTTGTTCACCATTTTTTTGAACTTAGCCATGAAATTCCTCATGGGTTCTGTTGGCTCTTTCTTTTCCTGAGATAGTTGGGAAAGAAGAGCATGTTCATCTTCTACCATCTTGAATCAATCTTCAAACTTAGTTTTCATATCATTCCAATTTGTAATGCATCCATTTGGTAGATGATGAAACCAATCTGCAACAACATCATGCAATGTTTTGACGAAGAGGTGAATAACAACATCTTCATATTCTACCGACAAAACAACACATGCAGTGAAGAAGGAAGAAATATGGTCATCTGGTGACGTCTTCCCATCTCTGTCAAACTTGGGAAGAATCTTCCTTGATCCTCTTGGGAGGTCATGTCGAGCTGGTAAGGCCAATGGGCCTATGGCATTTCCCCATGGTACGTTGACTGCCATTTTGGGAAAGGTGGTATGCGAAGGAAAAACAACGTGAGCAAGGACAAGTGCTTGACTGGTAGTGATTCCTTCCTTGCTTGCTCTTTCAGGACTTGATGCAAGGCTTACAGATCTACGAGGTGTGTTCTTCTTTGGAGGAGATAACTTGAAACCAAACTTTCCTTGAAAATAAAAAATGGGATTAGATCGACCTTTAGCTTTTTCTCCTCATGTAAACCTCTTTGCTGCCAGTTTGAAATCTTTACTGTGAAGGGATCACTGACATGTTCTGATTGGCTCTAGCCTTTTCTCTTCGCTCTCTTTCTTGAGCTATTTGCACCTGAATAACTCTAGCAACTCTCGTGGCTTGATCTTCTTCATTATCTAGTACTGATGTGGCGAGATGAAAATGATAGTTGCTCGTGCACTTTTCCCAAATAGCTTGCCTTAGATATGATGATATATCTTCTTGAGTATCCGCAAAAAGAAGATTCGGTTGCAAGAGAGGTGGGTTACCTATAATAGTCATTAAAATTATTTCCTTGGTAGAAGAGGGCTGCATTGTGAACAATGATCAACACGTGTCCAGGAGGTCTTCTAGCCACAAGTACGGGTGCTCTTCTTCTAAGGTATTCAATGTAGATTTCTCTGTCAATGGCTCTATCAACAACCACAAATTGCTGCAAGCTTTCACGGTTTTCCCAAGCTATTGTTCGAAGGTTGGCAACAATGTCTCCTTGAAAATATTCGTCGGGCACAAGGTTTGGTTGAAGAAGTTGGAGCTTGTGCAGAGGGGATAGTCATAAAGATTTAACCAAACACTGGTTAACAATTCCTGAATCCCCAGTAGAGTCGCCAAAAAATTGTTAGCATATGGATTTGCACGCATGCAAATGACATGCAACAGTGTGGGAATGAAGTCCCTCCTCAATGAAGGTGAGGCTGCCTTTATTGAAAACCAAAACTGTATTTACACCTGTACATTCAAAATTGTATGTGGGGGGTGTTTTGGAACATCAATGGAAAGAAAAGTGAATGAAGGGAGATGGAATGGAATGAAGGAAAGGAATGGAAAGGAATGAATGGAAGGAACATGCAAGAGTTAGGTAAAACAAGAGCCTAATATTGCATGGAGAAGAACAATAAATAACTAACACAAATAAAATGGAGTTTGCATTAGCTAAACGAGAATGAGTAAAACGGAACACACGTGAGCAAGTAGATAATCAGAGCTTGATCATTGTGAACAAGACCAACCTATTAATAACGTTGGTAATAAGATCAAAGACAATATTTACGTGCAAGATTTAAACATCTAACATCTAATGAACATAAGAACATCAAATGCTACAAGAGACAATGAATGAGACACAAAGTTCATATTTCATTAACTCCAAAATGTCTTCTCAAAAGAACACAAAGTTTCTTCCTGAAAAAAAGCTTGCACACAAAAGTATTTTCTTCTCCTCTCTCAAAGTCACCCTTTACAAATGAGCCCCTGACTTTCTTTTATAACCCAAAAGTTGGTTACAAAGTAGTTAGGATTTTAAATGCACATTAAATAGGGCACTTAAGTGACTTTGACTTTTTCAACCAACTTTATTAAAAGCAACTAAAAATAGAAACCACTTAAGTTAAAAAGTCATAAAAGAAATGGGTACATGTGGACCCCACTTAAATGACTTGGATGCACACATAGACATCCTAGTCAACAATGCACCACCTAGATCAAAACACCTAGGGTCAGTGCCTTATCCATTGGGCCAAGAGTCCGCCTATCCTGATCGTACAGGAATGAACTCATTGATCGTGCTCCGCAATCCTCCAAATGACAAGAGAGCCGAGCTTGAAACTTGAGCAATTCATCCACCCCTCCGTTTGAGCAACATCATGGTGTGAGCAAGTTCATCTTCATTCGTATTCACATTCACAATTACACACAATTCTCCACATGCTCTGAATAGCCTTCCATGATGAATTATTCATTTTTCGTGAGACTGTAGTCGTTACGCCACCTTGGCTTGTCAGAATCCAACTTTTGATCTTTTGCCATTGAGAAGATCTTTCAAGAGCCAAAATTGCAATTCACTTCCTGGAGTTATGTCTTTCTCCTTTGTCACCATCCCGAAGTGTTGCCATTTTGATCTACTCACGATCATCCAATTCAAGAATGCTCCAACTTTAAGACTGGCCGATGAAGTATCACACCCACTGCTAACTGAGAGCTGACAGGGACACGCTAGAATGATGTGGCCTTGCTTGATGATCCACACAATTGCACTTGTCATTGGTCTTGGTTTTTCGATGAATAGATCTGCCATAATGATCAAGTGAAAAATTGATGTAGACAAGATTCTCCCATTATCGATCTTTGCCGATAACCATGGCTTTTGACTCCGAAAAGACCTCTGCCAATAGCTACGACTTATACCACATAATGAAGAAGTTAGAGGTTGCTTCCACTTCGGAGCCATTGGAGTTGAATCGCCACACTATGCAGGTTTCATGGTGCATCTATGCAAGTGATGACCAATTCAGAACAAGCGTCAGGAAAATTGTGACTCGCCTTCGGTTGATATGCGATCGCAGAATCGACCTATGTCGACGTGTCCCAAGTTAGTATCGACGATGTTCTCATACTCTGAATGGAGCGTCGAGGTGAGTAGAATGCCCTGGAACCTATACCGCAACATCGTTTTGTTTGGAGATGACATGATTGTGACAGAAGCGTGATTTCAGGCTATTACTTCCATCTTACAAAACTACACAAATCGCCTGTAAAACTGCCCTGGGAAAAATAACAAATCTTGTTCTGAGAAGTTCTCACTGGATGAGGGAGTTTATTAAGGTACCAAAAGTTTGTGTGTCAGATAATTTTTTCCCAATCAAATTCTTTAGTCAAATATTAAGGGTCAAAGTTGACTCTTCTGAGACTGCTAGGAAAATGCAAGTGTAAAACTGTGAAAATCCCGTTTGGTTTTAGCCTGGTAAAAATACCAAACGTCACCCTGAGCATCTAAAACTTGGCAAGGGAGCATATGAAGGTGAGGATAATTGAATGAAATAATTCATTTCTCTTGACGATCATCTGAGTCCAAAATATCAACTCTCAAAGTGAGTCACCTTGACAGGCTAAAAACTACGTGCGCAAGCGAAATCATGCAAACTGCATTTTATTTGACTCCGTGAAAAATATCAAACGAGGTGCTGTGTATTTGAAATTTGGCAAAAATTAGATGAAGTTGAGAAGAATTCAATGAACCAAACCGTTTCTCTTGACGATCATCTGGGCTCGAGATACGGATTCTCAAAATAGGTCTTCCGCCAAGCTGAAATTGTACGCGCGGCAAAATCGAGCAAACTGAGTTTTTCTTGGGTTCGTGAAAAATATCAAACAAAGTGTTGTACACTTGAAATTTGGCAAATGAGTAAACGAATATGGGGAGAATTCAACGAACTAAACCTTTCTTCCCGACGATCATCAGACTTCGAGATATCAAGCTTCAAAGTTGATTACTTCAACAGTTACAAAACGCGGCAAAAATAATAACTCTTTTAAAAAAAAATATCCGGTCGAAATGGCTCCGCGTAGGATCAAATTTAATCTTTTTAATTCGCTATTTCTCCGTCTTTCTGGATTCTGGTTGCTTCAGCGTGAAGAATTACTTTGATTTTCCGGCAACGCGTGGGTTGCACGAGCCTGATATTTTTTCTTTGGCAGCGAGTGATCTTGTTTCTCCTTCCCTGGCGCAATGATCAAATTTCTTCCTTCCTAAGCATGTGTGACATTCTTGTTGTTCTCTCTTCTTCTTTTTAAAAATAAAAATAAAAATAAAATAAAACAAAATCTTATGCATGCATGGATTTCCATTTTGGTTATATTTTAATCTTATTCCTCACTCCAAAGCATGCGTGGAAATTGTCTTTAATTGCCGGGTGGTTTTTTTCTTATTTCTATTTTGTTTCTCTTTGCAGGCTACGTGGATATCCAAATAGATGTGTGAAAATTATCTTTCCCTCTTCAGGTTGTGCGTGGATAAAGACAAACCTCATTCTCCCTTCAAACATGGCTGCGTGGAAATTCAACTCATGGACTGATGCATGAATTTCTTTCCTTCAAACTGGCACTGATCTTATTCCTTTTGGCATGCAGTGTATCATCTCCTTGGAACCAGTCTATTTGGATTTGTGAAACTCCCTGCGTGGATGCTGCGTTGGAAAATATCCAAAAACAAATTTGTGGTCTTTATGCAGGCTATGTGGATTTCTGTTTCAACTTCGGCTAAATGTGGATTCCTCCTGAATATTCATTTGATATTTTCCTCCTCTTTAAGAATGCGTGGAAACTTGATTTGAACAACTTCTTGGGCCTTCCTCATGTGTGGATCTTGGGTCTCTTGCATGGATCTAGCCTAAATATTCGTGGATTTTGAGAGAAAACATGCAATGAGTGACAAACTCAGTTATGTGGAATTTCACCTTCTTTGCTGCATATGGGATGTGTTTGGGATTCCAAACCATCTTTGCACGTGCATGAAATTGCCTTCACCTTTGCAAGCGTGGATCTCAGAAACTTCTTGCTATTGCTTCCCTCCAATGGAGACAACTACCTAAAACTCTCAAGGTTTCCTGGCTCTAGCTAATGCCCGTGCCAGGTTTCCGTGTGAAAGCCAGGTAGTGTCTGTAGAATAAGCTTTTCCTTCTTCTGGCTCTGGATATCTGCAATATCTCCTTGTTTCTCCTTTCTCCCAATTTCCTCTGCTTCTGCAACCTCTTGTAACCGTCTCCTCATCAATTCCTAGATGATAGAAGCAAAATCAAAATTGTCTACGGAAATTGGAAGCGGAAGAAAAATTGCCCCCGGCACTTGCTCACAGCAGTTACGACAATTAATAAAAAGAAGAAAAGTTCTCCCAAGTTTTTCGAACAACTTCTATGAGTATTAAATTAATATTTATTAATTAAAAACCCTAAAATTTAATAAATATTAATTTTATTAAATTTCAGGGTAAATATTAATTAAATAATTAAAACACGGTTTGTGGTCGTAACGGGAGAAGGGATTATTCAAAATGGATGAAACGAAAGCCAAAATGACCATGAGAATAAGACGATTGCGATGAAGGATAAAAATTACATACAAAATAACACTTTTGAATTTTTTTTTTTTAAAATTCCACACTTATTGATTTTACGAAGTCAAAATTAGCTGAAGAGGCATTGTGATCGTGCAACAAAATGGTAGCTTAATCACCATTGGCATTGGCGTCAAGTCGGAACTTCATTATGTGAAGAGGCCATCGTGGGCAACTACTAGAATGGTACCTGATATTGTTTTTCAACAAGAGGAGCTCTCAAAGGATTAGCTCAGATAGTCATTCGGTGTCAAGGCATTGCGACCACACATTTGAATGGTAGCTGGTCATCAGACTTAACATCGTGCATTGGAGGCTTGAGGTCTTGAAAGAGACTTAACATCATGCATTAAAGGCGTTGAGATCTGAAAAAGGGACTGACATCAGGTCACATCTTCATTCTGTGTAGAGTCTCTTATGGCCCTGTAACAGGATGGTACTTGATAAGTCATTGTCCCTCACTGACATTAGATCACTTATAGCTCTACATAGCATGGAGTTCCTTCGGACCAGTTTGGATTCTGCAGAATCAACTCGGAGCCAGGAACTGTGTTATAGAGTAAAAGAGAATCCTTGTTGTCAGATATCTGGAAGCTTAGAACCGAACAACAAGAGCATTGAGGTTTCATTGGGAAAATTAGCACTGTACAGTGGAGGCATGGAGGTATTTTTTAGATATCAAATTGGCGCAACAAGAGGCATACTCTTCATTACTTCATTCAAATCTAGATAAAGACTAATAATGTAAGTCAGAAGTGTGGTAAACATGTGCTCTATATGCCCATTTAGTATAAGGTTATTAACTTTGTCCATGAGGTGCGTTTGAGTATCCATAGTTTTCCAAAAGAAAAAATCCATTACGACCATGTCTCTATGCAACTCTTCCTCCTCATTTATTTTGACTTCACTTACATCAACCTCTCTTCCAATTGTATCCAATCGTTATATTTCTATTCAATATTTTTTATTGAAGGATACAATCTATACAAAGAGAATTGTGATTTGTTTGATGAAGAGTGATTCTATCCAACAACAAATAAATTTGATCACAAATATACTGCTCAAAAATTTCAAATTCTTTTATTGAAGATAGGTAGACCACAATTATAAAATTTCACCACATTTGGGGTAATTGCTACATTGGAAAATGATTCTTCAAATCCACATAGAACAAACAAAAGCCTAAAATACTAAAACATCTAAGACCAAGACAAAAGGTCAACAACTATATTTTGTATTTCCATATTGGGTAAAATTTAAAGAAAGAATCACACGATGAACTTTAAACAAAGACAAAAGGTCTCAAATGATTCTTTTGAGTTGTCCCAATTTGATGGAGATTCACTATCAATCCCAATCAATGGGATCTATCTAAAGCATTTCCATTAACTTCTTCTGCATGATGTACATATTAGAATAGTTTCAATTCCTCCAAGTTTATTCTTGTGTAAAGTACTTTGTTGTATTGTAGGTTTCCATTCTCTCGCGCGCCCTTGCGCGTGCTATTCTATAGCTTCCAATGCAAGTCATTTTACTCTTAGGATTGAATGTTTTAGCAATGGAGGTTATGTTTCAAATTGTTGGCATCATCCAATAGTTTTTTGCACAATTCCACTCAGAGTTTAAATAGTATTTCAAATGACTTCAGGAGATATTTCTTCAAGTTATAGATCATAATTTCATGTTTTTAGGTTGACTTCATGCCCAATGGATGCTTCAAGGCCACTGATATCTTCATCTAGTAGGCATATGTCCCCTAAAGTCACCAAACTATTGTCTAAAATAACCCCTTGGCTATTTTGACAATGTGAAGTTTCATTTTGATTCTGACATTAAGTTTCCAAGTTCCGGGCACCTTTGGTTCCTTCCTTGGTGTATTTGCATGATTACAGTTCTTCATACATGCCATGATGTACTTTCCGCATACCTTCAGTGCACTCCCACATTCTCTCCATTTTTCTATCTCCTTCCATATCCCCTGCATGCACACTCTCTGCACATTTGATTCCCTTTTCTGATCGTTGCACATTCAAACACTCACACCCAACGGCTTGCATCCTTTTCTAAAAATCCTAGAATGCTCTTTATTACCAGGTCCTAAACATCGCTTCATGCACACTTGCTTCCTCATTGTGCTCTTCCCTCACACAATTTATATCCCATTCCTTCCATGTGATATTGCTTTGTGCACTTCTCCAATTTCCTATTGGCGGACTATCACGCGTTACCTTCTTCCATTCTCTCATGTACTCCCTTGGTTGGATGCATGTGATTTTCTTGCACATATGCATGCCTTAGAAAATTTTCATTTCTTTCCTCCTCCCTCGTGCAACCTCTCGTGTGTGCATATAGAATCCTGAATTCTTGATCCCTTTCCTTATGTATTTATGCATGCACCAAAGGTTGCAACCTCCTCGCACCAATCACGACATGCCACATGTCCCTTCTCGGAATCTGTACGATAAAGTATACGTCACAAAAAAATTTAAAAGGAACGAGCTGTGGATGCATCCTAGTAGAAAATGAGCATGCGACACATGGTAGGAGAGAATCAATAGACAATAGCCAACTCTTGCGACCAACCAAATCATGTCATGTGGTTTGCGTGTTTCTCTTACACTACAAAACTTCAGATCACCATAACTCTTATTGCAAAGCTCGAAATCATGCGTGCCTGGTCTTGTTGGAAAGTTGTTGACGTGGGTTACACTCTAGGATATTTAAAATCGAATTTTAGTGGGATTTGGTAGGTAAAATAAACATGACCCATATCATTAATGCACACATTCAGTCAACTCAACCACCCATATTTTATCAGATTTAGTTTCTTTCCCTCTTCTACAAGTTAGTTTACATGGAGAGGCAGATATGATAGTGCTATAGGTAGATTTTCATGCATTTAATGCATTTATTGGTGATTGTGAGCTATAATTTGAGTTTTCCCTCTCTTTTCCCCTATTTTCTCTCCTTCTATATATTGTTAAATAATGCTTATTTGTAGTTGTTGGACTCTCTTGGTTTGCAAGAGCATTTATTTAGAGTAGTGTTCCTTACATTTTGAGTTGTAGGCTTCGGATTTGAGCCATTGCATAGGATTTTGTCTTTTGTGCTCCACGAAAATGAGTTCTTAAGTGTTGTTGTGAGTTGTGACACACATGTTTTCCCTCCTTACATGCATTTTCCCTTATTTTTTCTCATCTGAGAGTGTTCATTCCCTTCTTTGTGGTGTTATCACCTCCCTTTAGCTTAGGATTTTGTTTTATGCATTTGTTTCTCACCCTAGTCCCTTCGGATTATAGAGTAGTGTTAGATAGTTACATTTCACTTTATAGAAGTAGTTGTAGTAGTAATAATAACTAGAGGAAGTCGACCTTCTTCGGAGGTCTGTCTCAAGCGCAAGGTCCCACAACTTAGAGACAGTCCCATGTTGCCTCAAAGCCCCAAATCAACCTGATTTCGGACAGGTGTAATTTTGAGCTCCAAAAATAACCATTGAATTTCTAATGATATATTTCCTGTATAATTTGAGGGTTTTAACATCTTACAAAAATCATGTACAATTTCTAAACTATTGTTTCTTATTTATAGAATTAACAAGAAGCCTAGGGTTATTCCTCAGCTTCATGGTCTACTACATAAGCAAAAAAAATCCTTGATTGAATCTAATGTGACTAAAAATGCCATTAGCAGGTCTTACAAATCTTTAAGGTCCAAAGAGGGTTTATCATGTCACATGGCACAGTCTGGTCTAGGAATATATCTCCATGATGAGTAACAGACCTTAACTTTCACTTTTGGTTTGTAGAGTTAGAACACTTGAAGTGGATTCAACTTCTATTTGGCTACCACAAATGGAAGATTTGAATAGTTAACATTTATATTTCATCATGTAGATCTCTCTATCTCATCTCCTTTTGTTGAAGCCATAGTTCCCTCTTTTCAACCCCTTAATAGAAACATTTAGTACCAGACTTGTTTGGATAAGACTACCTTTTGCCTCTACAATTATTGGGGGAAGATATGTTCAGCGCTATTCGTAATGCTTTGGGAAAATTGTTAATTATAGATCCCAAAACTAAATTTTTCAACCACACTAGATACACCCGTATACTAGTGGATATGGCCATGAATGTTAAATTTCTGGCTACAATGGAGCTTAAAGTAAAGGATAGAATATAGACACAAAATATAGATTACGAAGGCTTTCCTTTTAGGTGTAGATTTTTTTTTGCTCTCGGATATTTAACCTTTGATTGTCACATTGTTAAAAAATAGATTAAGGATTGAGTTTCTTGGTGGAAGGATTTTAATCCAGATCATTTAGTTGTTAAAGGCCTTATGGATAGAGACATCGAAAATGAATCCTTTAGTCAAGAGGATACTTCCACATTTCATGAAGAGCAAAAACGTGAGGAAAACCTCTTTTCGACAAGTCTGGTTAAGCAAGTTGTTCAAACCAAGGTTGATATGGTGCATATTGTAGAGAAGGAGGATGCCACTATGCCTCAACCTCCTGTACCCACGAAGATTCATAGTCCAAAAAAAAGAGACTATTGAAATTCTTCTACTAGTTCATCTAGATGAGAATGTGGATCCAAATAAGGGTGAAGGATGGATGGTCGTGAACAAAAAAAAGAAAGGGAACACCTTTAATGCTCCTCTAAAGATGAGCCTTAGGTATCAATGGGAGAAGGCCCATAGAAGAAAGGATCACTTTTAATGGGTGGTCAAGAGGCTTTGACCTTCCTACCATGGGGGCTTTCTCTCTTGCGTGTCTTCTTTTGCTTTTAGGATTGGGTTTGTCTATTTGTTTCTTTAATGAGCTTGTATGGTTTTGTTCCACTCTGTTTTTCTTTTGAGCTTTGACGCTTATCTTTCGGTTGTAGAGAGTTTTTGATCCCTTAAAAATCAATTTTTTTTACCTGATAAAAAACTAGTAGATCCTCTATGACACTATACACTCAACAAGGACATGACTTCCATTCAAATCCATATCCCCATCTAGCTCTAATCATGAATTTTATCTACCTTGAAGAGTTTCACCATCAAAAGTAATGGCTAGCAGGTAAAGAGTAGTTTGTATCCATCAAAGGGTGTTCTAATGCATTTGATACTCCTATCCTCAATAGATACACTTACCCTAAAGAACGGCTCTTGTTTGATATATTTTTAATTATTGTAATCCATAAATCTCTGATATCATTGCATGCTATGGATACTAAGACTTCCCATAACAACATTTGCTTCAAAGACAAAGCTATTCATTCATTCATGGGCTGATCTCTGCAAATTTTGATAGAAGAAATTGGGTGTTCTCTATTTCATGGCTATATGTTGACTTTCGCATGGGCCGATTCTCTAATCACAAATAAAACTAGGTTATTACATCTGATTTCTAGATTGTATTCTCTTGTCCCAAACATGAGGGTCTTTTATGTGATGAATACATTTATTTTTGAAATCTAGCTCGTCCTGTATTTTTTGTCATTTTCAATTAAAAATGTTTTCTCTGGCAGGAAAAAAACCAAAGACAGACTAAGAGTGCCAATGCATTTTTCTCACTCTTTATGGCAGTGGGAAATGTGTTAGAATTTACAGCTGGGTCTTACGATAAAAGGTACAAAATTCTTCCTTTCACAAGAACAAAGGCTTGCAGTGTCATCTGTGCTAATCTAAAGTTTGCATTTCTTATAGCAATAATTCTTTTGATAACTGCAACCATTCTCAGTGTAACTGCCACCCCTGAAAAGAGAAGGTCAAATGCACAAGCTGAAGCTGAAGCAAGAGCAAAGGCAACAGGAGGGAATGTTTGTGATCCAATTGATGACGATGAAGATGACGACTATAATGATGATGAAGAGGCTACTGAAGAACAACAAGAAGCATTTATATGGGAGCTATTTAGCACTTTCAGAAATCTCCCTCCTCCCATGTTGTATTTACTTCTTGTTACTACACTGACTTGGCTTGCATGGTTTCCATTCTTACTCTTTGACACATATTGGATGGGTGGACGATGCAAGAGCATCCTCCCTGATATGTAAATAGGGTCAGTCAGCATCAATTTTGGTTTGAAAACTTGTTTGTAGGTTTATGAGGTCCTATGGAGTCATTTAGAATGGTTTGTGGGAGTAGTTCTTTACAAATTCAAATTCTATATTTTCCCTCCAAAAAATGTGAATTTGAATTTGAAGGCGAATCTTGATAAGAGTTAAGGGTTATAAGTTGTTTTGTAGGTATTTTAGGGATTTAAGTCATGAAATAAGTCCTAGTGGGGTCTAAGGGTCATAGTGAGTGTGTCTAAGAGTCTAATTCTTCAAGTCATAGATAACCATGATGTTGTCTCAAGAAGTTATTCATAAGACTGAAGGACTTAGAAAGGTCACAATTTGAGTGGTAACTGTCTTGTAAGGAGTATAAACATCATTTTTGTAATTGATTAGTGCCATCATTCGAATGGTCATCAAGAAAATGTTGGAGCTTCAAGGAGAAAATTGGAAGGTTTTGGTTTGTAAGTGCATGGTGTGATAGTGTTACTCTGAATTTTGGGTGTTGAAACTTATAATGTTGTGAGTGTAGTGTTGAATCTAATTAACAAGGCTCTGTAATGGTGACAAGAAGAAGATAATACTGTGAAACTTCTTGCATGCATGTATTGGTAAGCCTTACTATAGTTTGTATGAACATTCCTCTAAAAACTGACTGTGTGTGTGATTAGAGTTTGAATGACTAATGAAAATGAGTTATAGATGAAAAGAGCAAATACAAGGAGCTTCAAAGGTTGGAGTAACGTGTTCAAGCTTAGAATAACCTTAAGAAACCTTAACAGTAATGATAGAAACCATATTTGGATCTAGCAACTCTAAAGGAGGAGATACCCCAGTTTCCACACATATGAAATGAAGGATTTTGCTGATTTATAATTCAAATCTCATTATCACGTGTTATTGTCAGTTCAGGGTTGAAGAAGTGTTAAAAACAGACCCGTAAACCAAAATTAGAGGTTTGAAGTTGCATGGGAGGTAACACATTAGTTTTTAAAGCCTGTAGTACATAACTAGGGTTTGTAAGGCAAAACCTTGATTTCTTGTAAGCCAAAACTAGCCATGAAAAATTTGTGAAACTTGCTAGAAATCATTGTGGCAAGTTAGACAAACATATTCAAAAGGAATACTGTGTTTTCACGGGTGGAGATTTGAGATTTTAATGACAGTGCAGAAGAAAACAGTGAAAGGGCTAATTGGGAGGTCTACTTTGCAAAGCAGCTAGGGCTTTGAATTAGAATCAAATCTTGGGACTTGACACACAGAAAGAAGACTGAAATAGGTTCTTGAAAACGTCTTACTTGTGTTTTAGAACCTCTTGGGGAGGGAGTTATACCTGACAGAGTATAGGAGCAGGACTAGTTGAGGCCATCATAGTTACCATGTTCGGACGAACATAGGTGAAATTCGGTCCGGACCGAATTTTCAGGGAAAAGCGAACTTGTTCGCTAGGTTCGGTTGGGGACTAAATTTTTTTTTCCTTTTTTGGCAAAAAAGTTTGTTTTTGGATTTTTTTCACAAGGGTCCGGGAAGATGTAGCAGCAAAAACTTGCATGTGCTATAACTTTCATTCTATGGCTCAGTTTCCAGTGCCGTTTTCTCTAAAAGTGTATATTTTCTCGAGCTCTACGCATTGATGGCAATATTTTTCTTATTTTCATAAAATCCATTTTTACACCTTTTTGGACCAAGCAACTTCTTATTATTTAGAGACATTAATAATTTAATAGCAATATGTAGAGATTAATACTTAATAATAGTAATACTTGAATTTATTACCGAATGTTGAAGTTACTTTAGTAACTAGTTACATAAATTTAATTATTTTATGTTTAACTTTTAGTATATTATTAATAAGTATTTTAGGTTTTATAATTTTTTTGGTAATTATTCATATTTTATATTTTTTTAAAATTTATAATTTTTTCGAGCCAAACCGAAGCGAACCGAATTTTTACAAAATTCCGAACTTCCGAACTTTTTTCCCTATCCCAACAACCCGAACTTTTTGAACATGGTAACTATGGAGGCCATTATGCTAAAAAGGGAGATGAGATGACCAGGAGAAATTTATAATGAGTTAGCTCATGAAAATTTGGGCACACTAGGAGGTTGATAAAGGGTTCTTAAAAATGTTCTCAACTTGTTGTGGTCACCCTAGATGGGTCTATCCATGGACAAAGCAAAATACTAGTCTTAATAGCACTAGAATGGCAATTGTGACAAGAAAGACAAAGTTTGGTATTTGAGCTTCTTGTATCAAGTTTAGTGTTTGGATCTAACCTCATTTTTGAATCATCAAGAAACAGGTTACATGCCTAAAGGAGGTCAGTGGAGGCTAAGAGCCAAAAGTTACTTGTCTTGGATGAAGAGCTAGTGGAGAAGCAAGAAGAGGAGGTTGAACAAGGTAAGAGAACATGAAGTTTCTTGAAGTATAATCATCTTAAGGGTTAAATGGGCATTCAAACAAGGTATAAACAGGGTATTAATGCTGAGTAAGCTACTGAAAGTGGTATTATGACAATTAATGCATGAATTGAGCCATTATAGGCATCCTGAGAGAGATCCTCCCTTGCAGAGTTGTGGGTAAGTCAATGGTTGGTTCTTCTTATTGATTGAAAGTTTGATCAAATATATATAGCTCTGCATCAGTGGAGAATTTTATAGAGGGAAACCATTACTAACTTTGTATGATAAAGGTGATAGAGCAGAATCGTTTGGCCTAATGTTAAATTCAATAATGCTTGGGGCAACTTCTTTGGTATCTGGCTCGAAGGCTAGGCTCTAAGTTATTGTGGCCAATAGCAAACTTGTTCCTGTGCATTTTGCTTATATGTACTTTTCTAATCACCAAACTTGCCGAAACTCATGAACCTGCATCTCCTTCTAGTGCTGTTAAAATTGCATCTTTGGCAGTTTTTGCAGCACTCGGAGCACCTCTTGCAGTATGTTTTAGATTCTCTCTCGTTGAATGTTATCTTGGGTGTTACTTATCAATATATAGCTTCTCCCTGCTAGTAAAAGAGATTAATTTTAGATATTTTAGAAGGATGAAAGTTGTGACTCTGTTGAAAGACTGATTAGACTGTGACTTTTGCAGGTAACATTCAGCATTCCCTTTGCATTGAAAGCAACCTTTACTTCTACTTCTGGCGCAGACCAAGGTAAACATTATTCAATTAACTTGTCTTGTTTGTTATCCCTTGTAGGAGTCTAGATTAGTTCCACTGGAACTTTATGATTCTAAACATTCTAAGGTTAAGAGAAAATTTCAAAATTCTAATCAACATATTGGCTTTTGATTTTTACTTTTTTTGCCATTGGAGCACATCTCGCATTATGTGTTGATTTTGGCTACAAAAGTACAGAGTTATGTGAATATTACCTGTGAGGGGCATGAAAAAGCAGAAGGATCAAAATTCAGAATCGGCAGTTGCTGTCGAGAATAAAGCTCACTGAAACTGCTGCTTGGAGCCTATAAACATTTATACGTAACATTTATTCATCCAATTGATGAATGCAGCTAAATCAGTCAACATTTAAACAGCTGCTTGACACATATAAACTGCTGCTTGGTGCCTAACTAAGTTCTCTTTCATAGCCCTCAGTTACTAACCTCTTAATTCTGCATCAGTCCTCCAATGCTCAGCAATAGCTCTTCATCCAATCAGTCTTCAAACTAATAGCTAATAGCTTTTAATTTTTCATCAGTCCTCCAATGACTAGCTTGAATAGCTAATAGGACAGGAATTTCTCTCCCAGGTAAACAAGAATCAAATCAAGCTTTGATCATTGCATGGGAAACAGGAGTTAAATCAAGCTTTGGTGGAGACGAAAAGAGAGGAGGTTGTTTATCAGTTGACATGAGCTTAAAAGGGATGTAATTTTTGTAAGTGCTGGTAAAATGCATGATGGAAGTAGTCAATACAGAGTAGCTATGCACTCTAGTAAGCTTCTGGGGACACAATAGAGGCAGACTGGACCTAAAAATAGAAGTGGAAACTAATTTTGCATCAGGGAAAGCAAGTCCAAAATTCCTTAGAGGAGTTGGAAGTGTGAAATATTGCCCCTGATGCCCATAACTCCATATTTTGACTTTCTACTGCTGTCTTTGTTGATGCTGACTTAATGTGCATTCCACATCCTGAACTAGTGTTTTCATGCACAAATATTCAGTAGCTTTAAAGGAGGAAAGGTTCTTGAAAGTTAAGATTTTCTAAATTTTTGGAAAGGTGGAGGTTCCAACTTAAGGTATCTCCAAAAATATTTTATTTGCTACACTGCATATACAGGTAAATGGTCACTAGACTTAATAATCGTACAAACAAAATGAAATGTTATTTAAACTAGATACAGCACGGATTGTTTATACATCAACAAACTCACTAGTTGATATCCAGAAAATTTATCCCGTAGAAACTGATGCCCACTGATGACTCATTGTGAGTATGATTTAATAGTAAGCAGATTTAGACTTGACAATTAGAGGATCTCACCAAATCCGTGGCCCTGCCAATTTTCTGGTTATACAGCAAGTTGGACCAAACTTAGCCAGCATGTAACTATGATGTGAGCATTAGATCCCATATGCATGCACAATAATACACTTTATAAAATTTAAAGCATACCTGTTCAAGGGTTGGCTGTACATGGAAGAGAAAATAAGGTAAGTATGGGAAGAATCAGTTGTAAGATCATTCCTCGTGGAGGAGGAACTGAGGAGAGAGGTAAAGAAAAAGTTTTGTATGTAAACTTGAAACTACTAAATGACACTCTGTTTTGTACTGTATGCGGATCTTCCTTGTTGCATTTTCTGAGTTTTCCTTTGTTATCATGGGGTTAATGATTGAGATTTTATTGATAAGGACATAGAGTACCTGGTTTTCATTGATATTTCATAGAAGATCAGCAAAGGACACTATGTTTTAACATGCAAGTGAGTGCATGAAGTTGTGTAACTGTACATTTGTGTTTTGATAAGGATTCCTTGATAAACTGTAGCTTTGAAATAAAGGCTTTTAGTGTTAAACATGTGAAGTATTAGCGGAAGCTGTGATTTTGCTTGATCTGGGGATATTGCATGTGTTTCAGACCATTTAACTTGGTGCTCTGTATGACTGTGGGATGATCGAAGACTGTATTAAATTCATAGGACTGTGAAACTATGCAAGGGTATTAGGAGCGAGAATGTTGAAGGGTTAATACACGAGAATATTGGTAAAGAGAACATAGACCCAGGTGGGTAAAGAAATTGTCTTATTCCATTAATAAAAGCACTTGATTGACTTTGTCCTTAAGCACCTATAGGCAGAGTAGTAGATGAGGGAACGGTTTTCATAAACACCATGAATGGAAAGCCTCACTGGTAAGAAATTGTTATAAATAATGTTGAAACAGTCCTTAGGACCAAGTTTTGTGTCTTGAGTTGAAGATTGGGAAGAGTTATAATCGAATTTAGGGTGTTTCAGTTGATGAACAAGTATAATAAATTGCATTTCAACTATCCAAGGAGTTTAGAACCATCAGAAGGAAGATTTGGAGTTAAATTTGTTTAACTCTATCATGGTAGTGTGTTTCCAGTCTTAAAACTGAGATGAAGCATTTTTTTGAACAATTAAAGATTTGATGAGTCATTCAGGGAGTCTATGTGGTTTACACGGGTGTTAAGAAGTTTTATAGGATCATAATAAACATGGTAAAAGTTGGTACACTAAGTAGATAGAAGAATAAAAGTGAAGGTGCAATCATCTAGATGAGACTGTGATGATTTGGGGTTTGAAGTATCATAAGGGTTTGTGAGCAAAAGTTGCAAGAATAAAGGTGAAAAGGGGTTAAGGAAGTGAGGATAAGGTGTGATGAAATCATTAGAGGGATTGAGTAGATACAAGAAAAACTAGTATAACTTAGAACCTAAATAATTGGAAAGGAGAAACTTAAATAGTGTCCTATATTCCTAAGACAGTCTTGTAAGTAAAAGCGTGACACTGACTCTGAGGCACAAACCATCAATGAAGTGTTAGAGAATTTTTTAGGAGACATTATAAATTGTGATTGAAGATTTGAAAGGGAGTAAAGAATGATGAAAGCCATTAAACCTGAAATACCAATGATTGTCTTGTACCTTTCCATTGAGGGCTTGAGAAGCTACAGAACTAAAGAACAAGAAGTGCATTAAATGAGTGATAGGGGAGTCAATATGATGATTGTATGACAATGAGGTGATGGTGAGTGAGGAGAAATAAAGAATGAACCAAATCAAAACACAAAGGAGGAAAATAGAGTCGGAGAGCATTTAGTGCTTGAAGGAGAACAAGAAGCCAATAAGCCTAAAGTTGGAAATCTAGCAAAATGATAGAAAAAGGAGTAATGAAACCTTGACAAGGATTTGTGCAAGTTATTTTTGGGTGAATCAAGGTTTTGTTGAGTTAGAACATGTGGAAACTAACAAAACCTAGAAATTTGCTTTAAAACCCTAGAAAGACCTAATTGTCAAGCCTAAAAGGAAGAAATGGTTGTTGGCTGAATCATACCAAGAGTTAAGACTTAAAATTTTGCATGAAGAAAGAGGAGGAAAATGGGTATCTATAACACCATTTATATTTACTTGAATGTTGGTGGATTCTTCCAGACACAGCGGTTTGTATGAAAATAGGGCTAATTGGAAGGACTAGTTAAAAAACGGTAGAATGAGAATAAATTTTTATGGGATCAAAATTGGTTGATAAAACTTTGTAGACACCTAAAAAAACAAAATGGGTTCCTAAAGCATTTACCAGTGAGGAAATATTCCTTGTATTTTGTGTTTTTGTCAGAAAAAGGCATTTAGGAGGGCTACAAGGACTTAAAGAGGTTTACAAAGGAAATGATGCTAAATGGATTTATGTAACTTTGTGAAGTGGCCTAACATGTTGAATTGATGTTATCTAATAGGTATGAAGAGGTTTTAGCTCTTGCTTCAGTTATTTTGTGCAAATTGGTGGTTGTAGCCAAAATCAGGCTACTTGAAGCAAGGTAAAAGTGTTAGTTTTGGTGATTTTTGATAAGTGATTTTACTAATATTTGTTATTGGTTATATTTATTGTATGATCTTTGCATCAGCTGTCTGCTACTATAGTTTGTACAGGGTTGATTGCGTAGACATTTGGTTCTGATGTCTCTACATATGCACTCTTTCCTACATATTTGTATTTGTTGCAAAGGTTATGTGGGTTTGCATAGATTCATAACACATCAGTTTTTAACTTCTTTTCATCCCTAATTCGATTCATAGATCACAAAAAAAAATTAGTGGTGAAGGCAAAGGGGAACTTTGCTCAAGGGGATAGTTATTCACTCTTTATGTATAATCTCGCTAAAGAATAGTGTTGCATCATTGCCTAAATTATACTTTCCCTCATGGTGCTTTTAGAAATTGCTACAGTAAAAGCCATTTTTATTCGAAGGCATCTCTAAAATTCCTTATCCAATTATCAAGCCTAGACTTGTGTGCATTGTTCAAAGTCATAGGGGATAAGAACTCCTTATATCACTTAGCCAATGCCTTTTATGGGATAACCAATTTTTGTTTCCCGCTCCCCTTTGATACGCATATATAATTAAAGACCAAAAGAAGGAGGATCATGCCCTGAATAAATTTACCTCCATTTGTATGTATGTTCTCTGCATCTTTCCTGATGACTTATGTAGTATGCAGGGAGAGATTAAAGCAAGTCCCTTTTGATATTTTAAAAGCAATATTTAAAAAAATCTTATTAATCTTGACCCATCTTTTTGTGTCAGCCAACTTAGAAATTAATATGTGTGCCTTGACTCAAGCGTTCCTTGGTCCTCAATATTGGAAATCAAAAAGGTGTGCCCTCCTTTCTTATATTTGATCATATCTCTGGTTTTCTCTATCACATCATCATTGCCTAGTTCCAACTTCAAATCATCCTCGTTATTAAGTAGCTTAGTCACCTCACTGATAAGTATGATAGTTATCTTCATGCACTTTCCTGAGAAGTAAAAATACCTTCATGTATGCATGAGATTAAAAATTGAATCAATTATATTGGCTTACTGAAATAGGGAAATTCAAATAGTTATAAGACTAAAATTTCCACTGGAAAGTCTTGTAAATATTTGAGGTCCAAAGAGGGTTTATCGTGTCACATGATACAATTTGGTCTAGGAATAGATCTCCATGATGAGTAACGGACTTCAACTTTGACTTTTGGTTTGTAGCGTTAGAACACTTGAAGTGGAGTCGAATCATATTTGATTACTGTAAATGGAATATTTAAACACTTAACATTTATATTTCATCACATGCAGATCTCTCTATGAAACACACTCAACAAGGATGTGGCTTCCATTCAAATTCATATCCCTTGACCAGCTTTGATCATGAATGCTATCTACCTTGAAGATTTTCATCATCAAAAGTAATGACTGGCAGGTAAAGAATAATAAATCCCCATGAAGATATGTGGAAGCCCATACTTAATGATGAGACCATTATCGTGGCTTTGTATCCATAACAAGATAACCATAGTGATGAATCATTGCATCAATATGAGGCATATGTAAAATGCAAGCCATGTGTTGGGGTTGACCTTGATGATAAATGGAAAAATCTATAGCAAAGGATAGTTGGAAATTAGAAAAATTTCTAAGATGGAAAAGCAAATGAAAGGAAAGGTGGTGAAATTGTTGGGTGACAAGTTCAACACATGAGAAAATTATCAGGTGTTGTTCCATTTATCTGAAAATGCCAAGGGGTTCCCTCATGGTGCATACATTCCCCATTGCCTCTTTTCCAGTTTATTTTCTTCTCTCCATCAGAAAGTCTCATCCATGCCCTATCTTGTCTTTCTGGTTTTGATCTTAGACTTATTGATTTTTAGTATTTGTGGGTTTGGTTTGAATATGAGGTTGATAAATCATATTTTACGAATGTCAATTTGTTCATTTTAGATCACTTAATCAGTTTCAAACTCCCAAAGGTCCAACAAATAGAAATCATCCTGGTGTCTCAATATCCATGTCATGATATTCATATACAAGGTCACAAGAGAAATCTTGATAACATTGTTGGTATCAAATTATCAAGACTTTAAGGAATCAATATTTACTATGATTCATCTTTGTAAATTGCATTGTTCTTTTCATCTTTTTGTAAATCAGACTGTTATTTTCATCATCAACAAGAATAAAATACTCCTTCCAACCCAATGGTTCAAATTTGACTGTGTTGGATTGATTATGATGGAGTAATACTCCTTCCAACAAACTAATTTAAATAAAAATTCTTATTTGCAGATTTTTTAAATGTTTTTGATCCTATAGGTAGAAATCTTCACTTCTTAATTTCATGGACCTCCCATACAATCTTCAACTTAGTTTAAACTTTGGATTGAGGCCTTCACTAGACCATATCTTTTTAATTGAAATTACAAGATGATTCTCAATGTTCAAGAGCAATTCCTTAAATTTCTAGTTATATGTCCTTGTTGAACCAAGTTGTCTACTAAGGATAACGAGCAACAAGTTTAGGAATTGGAACCCTCGAGTCCATTATTTCATATCCTTTCCAGCTGCTATTGCTAGGATCCTGCATGGCTCCTCTTTTAATAGTTCTGGAGCTCAGCTAATAACCTCTTAATATGTAGGCTCTTGTACAATTCCTTTATGCTTGGGGTCACCGTGAGGTTTATATATTTATGCATAAATCCAAGCTGCTTGTTGACATTGAAGAGTAGTAGATTTAAGAATTAAAACCCTCAAATCTGATGTTTCTCTTCAACCTCAGCAGGCAACTTAGACTTATGAAGTCTTTTGGTAGCATTGTGGAGCTACAAGTTCTCTTGCATCGCCTCAACCTCTAAGATCTTAATTTTAAGGGTCCTCTGCCGTCATAAGTTATAGACATTTTTTCATAAGCAGAGTTGCTTTCTGAGGTCGATGAGCTGAAGGTTTGAGAATTGGAACCCTACTACTACTTGAGAAAATAAATTACCTCTGATGTGACTGAAATTTCCACTGGCAGGTCTTGCAAATATTTAAGGGCCAAAGAGGGTTTATCGCACCACCTGGTAACGGACTTCAACATTGGCTCTTGGTTTCAACATTAGAACACTTGATCTTTGGCTTCCATAAATGGAAGATATAAACATTTAAAATTTATATTTCAAACTTTATATCTCTCAATTGCACACACTCAGCAAGGACGTGGCTTCCATTCACATCCATAGCCCTCATACGTCTCTAGTCATGGATGTTATCTACCTTGAAGATTTCCACTAATGGTTGGCACTAAAAGACTAATAACTCCCCATGAATATTTATCAATATATTGTGTCCCATGTCCCTAATGAGAAATTTAACATAGATGTTATTTAGTAATTTGTTGAGGTATCAGAAGAAGTTCATGCAAGTAAATAAGAATGGCTTAGAGAACTAAGAAAAAAAGCTGAATTTTTTTATAACCATTTATTCGTCTAACGAGATAATTTGGATTTGATGCGACTTATCATAGCATCCCATAGCTGAGAACTACTCTATGTCTGAAGAAAACACAAATATTTCATAGGAAATATCCCTTCCTAGTATCAAAAATATCCCTTTTATGTTAAGGTCATATATTTAAGAACATGACATGGGATTTGGTTCGATTAAATTGTTGTCTGAAAACTGTTTGAAATATGTTCAGGAGTTTTTGCAGGTTGTTGATTTCTTTCAGTAGGAGGCTTGCAAAAATTAATAAATATGTAAGGGCTAATGGGGTCTCCCTATCAGAGTCACTGGGTCACTCTAAACTAATTACCCAAAGTATCCATTAAACTTTGTATCCAGTTGATGACCTGCCCATGAAATCCAAAGGCTTGAAGAGTTGTGCCTATAAAATTCCAATTACATCTATCAAAATCTTTGGGAATATCAAGTTTAATGTCATTGAGTTTTAAGCATGTTAAAAATTTCTTTGTTGGTTGTCTTTATTGCAGAGGAGATATCCAGTTTAATGTCATTGAGTTTTAAGCGTTGATTGCGAGGTGGAGATTAGGTTTTCAAGCAAGGATTGCAATTCATGTAGATCACATTGCAGGGAGAAATTGGCTTTTCCATATGTTTCCATGTGTTAATTTAGGAATAATGATGTTGGAAATAGATAATTTCTTCCCACATGCTTTTCTTTTTATCAGGAAAAGAAAAAAACAACTTACTTTTCCAGGCATATGTTAGTTTTAATTAGATGTTCCTATTTTTAGGATAAAAGAAAAGAAATTAAATAACTTTGTTTAGATGAACAAAATCATGTGTTATTTGTAGATGATAGTTCTATTTTTTAATATTTTCTATTTTCAGAGTTAAGTGTTCTATTGTTAGAAGAAATTCATCTATATATTGGAGGCAATTGTACGTGTCTTAATACACACACAAATTGTATTGAGCTGAAGCTCTGACAAAGAAGAATATATATGTGCACATACATGTTTATTTGAGCTTGGAATACATTGCTTATTTGCAATATTCTTTATTTTATTTGTGTTGTTCATTGTTTTATTTCCCTAATTTCTACAAATTGGTATCATAGAGAGGTTTTTTAGCATGTTTCTGATTGACAACAAGATATGGCTTCTATATACAGTGTGCAGACACCGCAATTTACAGGAAATAATTACAAGTATTGGTCATTAACCATGAAGGCACTATTCAGATCCCAGGGTATGTAGGAAATTGTAGAGAATGGGTACACAGAGCCCATAGATGCAGCATCATATAATGCACTCTCACAGACAAAGAAATACACTTTGAAGGAATTAAGAAAGAAATATGGAAAAACTCTTTTCTATATTCATCATGTCATGCATGAAAGCATCCTACCTAGAGTGGGAGTGACCAATAAAGCACAAGTAGCATGGGATACTCTCTAAGTTGTGTATCAAGGTAAAGAGAGGTAAAAACCATAAAGCTACAACTACTTTGAAGGGATTTTGAAAATATTTCAATGAAATATTTAGATTCCATAGAATCATTTTGTACTTTTGTAATTAGTTTGGTCAATCAAATTAAATAACATGGTGAAACTATTGAAGACAGATGGATTATTGAAAAGTTTCTTAGACATTTGCCTACAAAATTTGATCCTTTGGTAGTTGTTATTGAAGAAACTAAAAATATAAGTCATTTTTCAATTGATGAGTTGCATACATCACTAATAAATCATGAACAAAGGTTGAATAGATCACATGCAGTTGTAGATAAAAAAATTCATTACAAGTATCAATAATTTGTGGAAGAGGAAGAGGAAGTTTCAGCCCTAGAGGTAGAGGAAGAAGTTCATCTAGAGGATGCAACAATGGTCCATCAAACTCAAGTGGAAGAGGACATAGTAAAGAGCACAATCATAATCAATTTTATGGCCAGAGACTGGATGAGTCACATGTGTAGTGTCACTATTGTAAGAGATATGTGCACTATTCTTATGATTACAGGAAAAAGAAGTATGATCAGAACAAGCAGAATCAAAATCAGGCTAGGAGATCTTTGAGTGTAATCTATCACAAGTGAATCTTAGTGATGTATGGTATTTGGATTTTGGTTGTAGTAATCACATGTCATGTAACTTAGATTTAGTTTCTAATTTGGATGAGTCAGTAAAGACTTATGTTACCCTTGAGAATAATAATGCAGTGTTTGTGAAAGACAAATGAAAAATTAATATTTTAACTAAAAAGGGGGAGCAAAATATTATGCATGATGTTTATTATCTTGCAGGTTTGAAACACAATCTTATGAGCTTTGGTCAATTGGTATAAAAGGGATACAACGTTTACATTGAATACAATGCATGTGTGATCATTGAATAAAGCTCGAAGTACTCAACTAATTGCTAAAGTGCAGATGAAAAGCAATAGAATGTTTCTTTTGAAGATTAGAGAACTAGTTTTTCACTTAGTTGAAAAATATGAATCTTGGCTATTACATCTCAGGTTTGGTTATTTAAATTTTATAGGTTTGGGTTTGTTGCATAGAAAAAACATGGTAAAATGTTTGCCTTTGATTTAGAAACTAGAGAGAGTTTGTGAAAGTTGTATTTTGGGGAAGCATCATAGAGAATCCTTCCCAGTTCGAAAAACAACAAGAACAAGTGCAGCACTTGAAATTGTTCACTCATATTTATGTGGACTTATGCAAACAAATTTTATTAGAGGTTGCTCATATTTTATGACATTCATTGATGACTATACAAGGAATACATGGGTGTACTTTTTGAGACATAAATATGAGTCTTTTGATATATTTCAGTAGTTCAAGGTCTTAGTGGTAAAGCAAAGTGGGTACTATATCAAAGTTTTGAGGATAGATAGAGGAGGTGAGTATGTTTCCAATGCTTTTCTAATTTTTTGTAAATATCATGGTATACACAAGCAGATTACTACCAAATGTACACCACAACAGAATGGTGTGGTAGAGAGAAATAATAGAACCATCATGGAGATGGCAGGAAGTATGATGAAGGAAAATCATCTTTCAAATGAATACTGGGTAGAATAAGTAGCAATTGTTGTTTACATTTTAAACAGGTGTCCAACAAAAATTGTTTGAAACATGGTTCCTCAAAAAGATTGGACTAATAAGAAACACAATGTTTCTCATTTTAGAATCTTTGGTTTTGTGGCATATGCACATGTTCATGATGAGATAAGGAAGAAGTTAGACAACAAAGGAGAAAAGTGCATATTTATTGGATATTCAGAGAATAGAAAATCTTACAAGTTGTTTAATCTAGTCACCAAAAAATTCATAATCAACATAGATGTACAATTTGCTAAAAATGAGGCATGAGATGGAATTATTGAGAGAACAATCAGTGTAGCAAAAGCTATTCCTCATGAGGATATGGCAGATGACACTATAAAACAACAAGGTATTGTATCTTCTTTGAATCTTGGACATACGCCACAAGTTGTAGCACAAGCTACACCTCCATCTACAGCTAAGAGTTCTCCAAGATTTCAATCATCTTCAACCATGCAAGAGACACTAAAAGAACACTGGAAGAAAATCCTTCAATACAAAACAGTCCATCATCTGATAGCCCTTTGCAATGGAAAACAAGAATTCTTAGTGAGATTTATGATGTTGATACAAATAACTATTTTTTAGTTTTTGTATTGTTTTCTCAAGCTACATATCCAGTATATTTTGAAGACGCTATAAACAATGAATTTTGGGTTCAAGCCATGGATGATGAGATAAATGCCATAGAGAAGAATCATACATGGGAATTGGTAGATCTTCAAGAAGGAAAGGGCGTGATAGGAGTGAATTGGGTCTACAAGACCAAATATATTGTTGATGGTAAAGTACAAAAATATAAAGCAAGGCTGGTCGCAAGAGGTTTTTCATAGTAATATGGAGTTGATTAGAATGAAATGTTTGCACCAGTAGCACATTTATACATGGTAAGAATGGTTTTAACAATTGCAGCTCAAAACAAATGGCCTATATATCAGATGGATGTAAAATCAAAACTCTTGAATGGTTTTCTTGAAGAGGAAGTTTATGTGAATTAACCAAAATATTATGAGATAGAAGGTCATGAAGGAAAGGTATACAGGTTGATAAAAGCTTTCTATGGTCTCAAGCAAGCACATAGACACGAGGTATCATTTTACCAGGGAGTTGGTTAACAACAAAGAAATTTGCATTGAATTTTACAGATCCAAGGATTAGTTTGTTGATATTTTTACGAAGTCTTTTAGAAATAAAGTTTTCGAGTATTTGAGAAATTGCTTGGGAGTTTGTGATCAAGAATATGTTAGATACGAAAGTGCACACTCATCTCCAAAATAATTAAAGTTTGAAGGCCAAAATTAAGGGGGAATGTTGGAAATAAATCATTTCTCCCCACATTTTTTTGCTATTATTAGAAAAATCAGAAAACAACTTACTTTTCCATGCATACGTTAGTTTTAATTAGATGCGCCTATTTTTAGGATAAAATTAAATAAAACAAATAGCTTTGTTTGCATGAACAAAAGCATGCGCTATTTGTAGATAATAGTTCTATTTTTAAGATGTTCTATTTTCAGAGTTGAGTGTTCTATTGTTAGAAGAAAGTCATCTATATATTGAAGGTAATTGTAATTTTTTTATATACATGCATATTGTATTGAGCTAAAGATATGAAAAAGAAGAAGATATATATGCACAGAAGTGTTGATTTGAGTTTGAAATACTTTGTTTATTTGTAATATTCTTTATTTTATTTTTGTTATTCATTGTTTTATTTGCCTAATTTCTACAATGATGAGAGTCATGACATTCACTTTTTAAAATAAACTCTAAACTATGCCACTATCTACTCAATCAACAAACTTATGTTGTCACTAGTTTCAATCTGCTTAAAACCATGCACTCTAAACCATAACATAGTGACCACATCACTCGGTGTCTCATGCTTATGGCTGAGTTTGATCTTAAATTCTTATCAAAAAAATATATTTAAGGCCAAGGCATTACAGATTAGCTTGTTTAAGCTCCCCTTCTCGACACTCAATATCCTCATGAATAATTTCCTGATGAATCTATCAACACTATCGATGAACACAAATTCACTCCTATCAAAATGACCATCTTCTTCGATGGATCTAAATTCCACCAAGGGGGAGAGGCTGGTATCGTCATCATACCTCCCTGGGGGACTCATATCCTTGTATAATTCAAACTTAACTTCAAATGCATTAATAACATGGCCAAGTATGAAGTGTTAATAATGGGTCTTCAAACTGTCATCATGTTAGGTGTTCAAATATTTAAAATCTATGGAGACTCACAACTCGTCATTAATCAAATTAAAGGAGAATATCAATGTAAAAATTAAATTCTGCAAAAATGTAAAACTAATATTGAATTTCTCCTTGAATCCTTCAATCATTATACCATTCAAACAGTTCCACGATCCTCTAATAAGTTCGTAGAAACAATGGCTTCTTTAGATCCCTCATTCCTTTATCAACTGAAGAGTCAATTGACAATTCCAAAATTATCATTATTGTTCATAGATTATATGAACCATCTCATAAAAATGAACTCCCCTCTATTAAATTCATCAACAATAATTCAAATGACCTTTGGTACACACATATATTTGACTACCTTTCAGAATTTAAAATCCTATTCGATTTATCCTAAAACGCTAAATGATATTTTCTTTAATATGCTACACATTACGACATCATAGGTGGTATCCTTTACAAACCTAGATTTGATGGCCTCTTACTAAGATGTCTTAAATCCCATGAATCTGTTAAATCCATCCAGGAATGCCATGATGGTATATACAGTGGACACTTCAATGGTAATGTTTTCACTAAACGTATCTTACGATTAGGCTATTAGTATCCTACCATTAACTAAAATTTTTGTGCATACATTAAAAAGTGTGTCAAGTGTAAATGACATTCAGATCTCATTCATGTCCCTGGTCAAGCCTTACAACCATCTCAGGACTTATGGTCTTTCTCTCCATGGGGGTTACACCTCATTGGCATTTTAAATCTTCTCTAATCACAACAACACCACTCTATCATCACAACCACTTAATAATTTACAAAATGGGTTGAATCCATTCCTTTAACCTCAACTAAAATAAAAAAAATCATCGACTTCATATATCAACACATCATATGTCACTTTGAAATTCCTCACAAACTTATCACAGACAATGGAAAATCCTTTTAAAACAAGGATGTTAAGAAACTCTACGACACCTGCAACATTAAACTTAGCTTTTCATTGCCATATTATCCTCAAGAAAATGGACATGCTGAAGCTTTTAACAAAATACTCATGAAAACAGTAGATGACATAGGCAAGAATTGACATCTCTAGATCAAGTTTTCTCTTTGGGCTTATCGAATTAGCATTTGTACTCCTACAGGTGTTACACCATTTTCACTAATATACGACTCCTAGGTAGCCCTTCCCCTTAAAGTTAAAATCCCATCACTACGTGTACCTCTCACAGACTTCATTCCTAACGAATAATATTAACAAGACTGTTTAGCATAGTTAGAATTATTACTTGAAAAACGATTAACAACCCTTGAACATCATCATGTCTACCAAAACCACATCAAACATGCATACAATAAACATGTAAAAGAGTTTGACTTAAAGATAGGTGATCTCATTCTCAAAGAAAATAAAATGTCACTACTTTAGAAAGGAGTAAATGTGGAAAGTTTGCCCCCAAAATGGATCGATCCATACGTCATTACTCACAAGTATGGGTCGAGAGCATATCACTTTGTCTCCCTTGATGGTACACCTAAAAAGGAACCTTTGATCTTATTTTACCATCAACCAACCATTTTTCTCATCGTAATGTTTTGAAAGCATGTGGTTTTCCTTCACTATCCTTAAATATCATTAAAGATGAGAACCACGGCTCTGTTCATCACATCTTTCATATGGACAACTTCCCCCTTGTAGGAACCTTGTAATCATTACATTCATCCAACCTCATATACCAACCAAAAATGTGTCATGGGGCATGTATGTGTAGGTCGTGTACACATTTTTTCCCCTCCTTGAAATGGTCTATTAGGGTTTTTCCCTCAGCTTAAAAAATCTAAAATATCTATGGATCCTCTTATCAAAAAGAAAATGTAGATCAATCCCCCAAAAGACAACTACCCATCAAATCATAGACCCGTCCTTCAAAGGATGACTATCTGTAAATGTCGAAAACATCAAAAATTGTAGACCACTCCATTGAAGGATGCCTACCCATGTAAAAAGGTTTCATGCATCGATCAACCTTAAAAAATTCAAATATCAAAAGTATCCTAGGAAATATTCCCACATTGATCATCTTTCCCATCAAAGAAAACTCACCCACATCAATCATTTTGCATCAAAAATAAATATATAAATTTGGGGCATCTCTCTATGAAACTATTGAAAGGAGAACATTTCTCCCCCACAAAACCTATATATGATACCCCTTTCACATTCTAGGAAGGTACATTTTATCCTTCCATCTCTTTTATCTGAGATCCCATGTGTAACTACCTACTAATAGTCTCATGTTAATATTTGTTAAGGACAAAAGTGCAAATGCTTCCACCATATTTTTACCCATCGTGTATGAATCAAATCTAGCATCAAAACAATCATTCCAATTTTGCTCCTATCTTAAAAAGTTACAACCACATTTTGATAAAATTTGGATCACATCTAAGTCACAATAATATTATTACATCACCATTAATCATTCAAACACTAGACAACCAAATCTGATAAACATTAAAACATAAAAAATCACATCACAATAAAGCCTACAGATGAATCATAAGCCAAACCATATTATCATATATAATCATGATCAAAGTACCAAATACATCATCAGGAGTCCCATCACCTCGTAAATCAAAATCTATACATCAAGGCTTCATGAAAGAGTTGCATACATATCAAAATACAATACATATCATTATTATATAGTAAATTTGACACATCTAAGAAATGTATTGGCACAAACCACACTCCCCTGACTATCACCTCTCAGTGCACCTCCATCACGTCCATCACCTCCATCTCCTTCATTTGGTCCTCGAGGTGGCTAGCCCACACTCACCACACTAACACTAGGAGTTTCCCCTCACTACGCTAAATTATCCACATAAATAACTGCATTGGGAAAACCCCATATCACTAAGTCCTCATAATATGCCAACTACGCTCATAAATACTGGTAGGGGGCATAACTAATCATACCCTGTGCACCCATATGACTACTGGCATGGGCTAGGGCCGCCAACTCCTCACCTAACAATGATGTCCCTGTAATACCGAGATCCCTTCTTAGGGTCTCTCACAGTTGTTTGTACCTATCTTAGTCAATTGTGGCCTTTACAAAATGCTTCACGAGCTCATCACGCACAGATATAAGACCATATCTCTCACCAATCAAACTATACCACACACCAATAATATCATCTCACTCCACCCATAATCAATCTCTCTCACACTCTACTGTGGCTTTCTCAGCCGTCAATTGTGCAACAACAGCCTCTAGATCTTCTCCATCTCCATCATCCTCCTCATCATCACTAACATCAAAAATATCTCATTCCTCGTCTACTAGGGAACACAATCTCCTCCCCCTTCAAACTAGACATCCCATCTCAAACTCATCATAAGCACCAATCCACCATTGCCTGTAACCAACAATCACTCCAACATCATCAATAGGCATCATGTCATTGTGCTCGTCTAGACCCATGGCTCCCCTCTCATCAGGTATAATAAGAGGTGGTCCCACAACTTCCTTAGGAGTATCTACATCTCCATTATCTTGTCTATACGGTACTGGGGCATCTGATACATTTTGAATCAAACCAAATTATCGTCTAACATAGATAAATATGACAATCTCCCACTCCCTGCCTTGTCTCCCATGCACACATGTATCCTTCGGTAACATATAAAGATCACGTTCTAAACCCGGTTACACTAGAAAATTAACATACATTCTCTACAACACATCTCTCATGTCTACAAACCTGCATAAATCTCTCTATAAAAAGCCTCCTCCTTCACCCCTTTCGATCGTCATGCACCACTCTACCATCTCATAAATCCCGCATATCTATCAATGATTTGAGGAAAGGTAGAGTATTTTCTTATTGCCTAATCTTGGTGACTATGGGCCATGATAACCATTGATTTCTAATGATATCTTTCCTAGAGATATAATTTGATGGTTTTAACATCTTGTAAAAAGCATGTACAATTTATAAACTATTGTTTTTTATTTTTAGAATTAGCAAGAATCCTAGGTTTTCTCCTCATCTTCATGAGCTAATACTTGAGAAAAGAAAAAATCCTTGATTGAATCTGATGTGAATAAAAATTCCATTAGAATATCTTGAAAATATTTGAGGTCAAAAGAGGGTTTATCATGCCACCTGATACATTCTGGTCTAGGAATAGATCTCCATGATGAATAATGGACTTTAACTTTAGCTTTTGGTTTATAGTGTTAGAACACTTCAAGTGGAGTTGAGTCCTATTTGGCTACCATAAATGGAAGATTTGAACACTTAACATTTATAATTCATCATCTAGATTCCTCTATGACACACACTCAGTAAGGATGTGGCTTCTATTTAAATTCATAGCCCTTGACTGGTTCTGATCACGAATGTTATCTACCTTGAAGATTTCCACCATCAAAAGGAATGGTTGGTAGGTAAAGAGTAATAACTCCTCATGAAGTTTTATCAATATATGTGGAAGCCCATACTTAATGATGAGACCAATATCATGGTTTTGTCTCCATAACTTGATTCCCATAGTGAGGAAGCATTGCATCAATATAAGGTGGATGTAAAATGCAAGCCACGTGTTGATGTCGATCTTTATGATAAATGGAAAAATATATAACAAAGGATAGCTAGAAAATTAGAAAAATTTGGAGGATAGAAAATTAGATGAAAGGAAAGGTGATGAGATTTTTCGGTGACAAGTTCAACACATGATGAAACTATCAGATGTTGTTCCATCAAAATGAATCTGCCAAGGTGTTCCCTCAGGGTGCAGACATTCCCCATCGCCTCTTTTTCAGTCTACTTTATTGTCTCCATCAGAAAGTCTTATCCATTCCTTGTCTTGTCTTATTGGTTTTGATCTTAGAATTATTTATATTTAGTATTTTTGGGTTTGGTTTGAATGAGAGGTTGATAAATTACGTTTTACGAACCTCAATTGATTCATTTTAGATCACTTAAAGAGTTTCAAAATCCCAAAGGTCCAACAAACACTTTCTTCCAAGTGTCTCAATATCCATCTCATGATCTTCAAACGCTAGGTGAAAAAAAAGATCTTGACAACAGTGTTAGGATCAAATTATCAAGATTTTAAGGAATCAATGTTTTTAAAAAGATGTATAAGAGAGAAAATAAAAATTTAAACTTATTCATCTTTTAAATCAAACTATTATTTTCATATTTTTACAATCCACTCTAGTATGCATATGTCCCCTAAAGTCACCAAACTGTTGTCTAAAATAATCCCTTGCCTATTTTGACAACGTGAAGTTTTATTCTGGCTCTCACATTAAGTTTCCAAGTTGCACACACCTTTGGTTTCCTTCCTTGGTGTATTTGCATGATTGCAGTTCTTCCTGCATGTCATGACGCACTTTCCCCATACCTTCAGTGCACTCTCACATTCTCTCCATTTTTCTATCTCCTTCCATCTCCCCTGCATGCACACTCCCTATGCATTCGATTCCCTTTTTTGATTGTTGCACAGTCAAACGCTCACACCCAATGGCTTGCATCCTTTTCTAAAAATCCTGACATGCTCTTTCTTACTAGGTCCCAAACATCATTTCACGTACACTTGCTTCCTCATTGCGCTCTTCCCTCACACATTTTTCTCGCATTCCCTCCATGTGCTATTACTTTGTGCAGTTCTTCAATTTCCTATTGGCGGACTATCATGTGCTACCTTCTTCCTTTCTCTCATGTACTCCCTTGGTTGGATGCATGTGCTTTGCTTGCACATATGCATGCCTTAGAATTTTTTCATCTCTTTCCTCCTCCCTCGACCAACCTCTCACGTGCGCATATAGAATCTTGAATTCTTGCTCCCTTTCCTTATGTTTTCATGCATGCACCCAAGGTTGCAACCTCCTCACACCAATCACAACTTGCCATGTGTCCGTTCTTGGAATATGTAAGATAAAGTATATGTCACGATTTTTTTTAAAAAGAACTCAGTTGTGGACGAATCCTTGCGGAAAATGAGCATGTGACACATGGTAGGAGAGAAACAATAGACAATAGCCAACTCTTGCGACCAACCAGATCTTGTCATGTGGCTTGCGTGTTTCTCTTACACTACAAAACTTCATATCGCCATAATTCTTGATGAAAAGCTTGAAAACATGCATGCCTGGTCTTGTTGAAAGTTGTTGACGTGGGCTACACTCTAGGATATTTAAAATCGAATTTTAGTGGGATTTGGTAGGTAAAATAAACATGACCCATATCATTAATGCACACATTTAGTCAACTCAACCACCCATATTTTACCAGATTTAGTTTATTTCCCTATTCTACGAGTTAGTTGATATGGAGAGGCAGATATGATAGCGCTACAGGTAGATTTGCATGCATTTAATGCATTTGTTGGTGATTGTGGGATGGAATTTGAGTTTTCCCTCTCTTTTCCCCTATTTTCTCTCATTCTTCTATATATTATTAAATAATGCTCATTTGTAGTTGTTGGACTCTCTTGGTTTGCAAGAGCATTATTTAGAGTAGTGCTCCTTACATTTTGAGTTGTAGGCTTCGGATTTGAGCCATTGCATAGGATTTTATCTTTTGTGCTCCACGAAAATGAGTTCTTAAATGTTGTTGTGAGTTGTGACACACATGTCTGCCCTCCTTATGTGCATTTTTCCTTATTTTTTCTCATCTAAGAGTGTCCATTCCGTTATTTGTGGTGTTATCACCCCCCTTTAGCTTAGGATTTTGTTTTATGCATTTGTTTCTCACCCCGATCCCTTAGAATCATAGAGTAGAGTTAGATAGTTACATTTCACTTTTTAGGAGTAGTTTTAGCAGTAATAATAAGTAGAGGAAATCGACCTTCTCCGGAGGTCTGTCTTAAGTGCAAGGTCCCACAGCGTAGAGATAGTCCCATGTTGCCTCAAAGCCCTAAATCAACTTGATTTCGGATGGGTGTAATTTTGAGCTCCAAAAATAACCATTGAATTTCTAATGATATCTTTCCTGTATAGTTTGAGGGTTTTAACATCTTACAAAAAGCATGTACAATTGCTAAACTATTGTTTCTTATTTGTAGAATTAACAAGAAGCCTAGGGTTATTCTTCAGCTTCATGGTCTACTACCTAAGCAAAAAAAATCCTTGATTGAATTTGACGTGATTAAAACTTCCATTAGCATGTCTTGCAAATCTTTAAGGTCCAAAGAGGGTTTATCATGTCACTTGGCATAGTCTGGTCTCGGAATAGATCTCCATGATGAGTAACAGACCTTAACTTTCACTTTTGGTTTGTAGAGTTAGAACACTTGAAGTGGATTCAACTTCTATTTGGCTACCACAAATGGAAGATTTGAATACTTAACATTTATATTGCATCGTGTAGATCTCTCTATCTCATCTCCTTTTGTTGAAGCCATTGTTCCCTCTTTTCAACCCCTTAATAGAAACATTTAATACCAAGCCTGTTTGGATAATACTACCTTTTTGCCTCTACAATTCTGGGGGGAAGATATGTTCAGCGCTATTCATAATGCTTTGGGAAAATTCTTAATTATAGATCCCAAAATTAAATTTTTCGACCACACGAGATACACCCATATACTAGTGGATATGGCCACAAATGTTAAATTTCCGACTACAACGGAGCTTAAAGGATAGAGTATAAACACAAAATATAGATTACGAAGCCTTTCCTTTTAGGTTAGATTTTTTTTCTCTCTCGGATATTTAGCCTTTGATCTTCACATTGTTAAAAAATAGATTAAGGGTCGAGTTTCTTGGTGAAAGGATTTTAATCCAGATCATTTAGTTGTTAAAGGCCTTATGGATAGTGACATAAGTCATGAAATAAGTCCTAGTGGGGTCTAAGGGTCATAGTGAGTGTGTCTAGGAGTCTAATTCTTCAAGTTATAGACAAGCATGGTGTTGTCTCAAGAAGTTATTCATAAGACCGAAGGACTTGAAAGGTCACAATTTCAGTGGTAACTGTCTTGTAAGGAGTATAAACATCATTTTTGTAATTGATTAGTGCTATCATTTGAATGGTCATCAATAAAATGTTGGAGCTTCAAGGAGAAAATTGGAAGGTTTTGGTTTGTAAGTGCATGGTGTGATAGTGTTACTCTGAATTTTGGGTGTTGAAACTTATAATATTGTGAGTGTGGTGTTGAATCTAATTAACAAGGCTCTGTAATGGTGACAAGAAGAAGATAATAATGTGAAACTTCTTGCATGCATGTATTGGTAAGCCTTACTATAGTTTGTATGAACATTCCTCTAAAAACTGACTGTGTGTGTGATTAGAGTTTGAATGACTAATGGAAATGAGTTATAGATGAAAAGAGCAAATACAAGGAGCTTCAAAGGTTGGAGTAACCTTAAGAAACCTTAACAGTAATGATAGAAACCATATTTGGATCTAGCAACTCTAAAGGAGGAGAAACCCCAGTTTCCACACATACGAAATGAAGGATTTTGCTGATTTATAATTCTAATCTCATTATCCCGTGTTACTGTCAGTTCAGGGTTGAAGAAGTTTTAAAAACAGACCCGTAAACCAAAATTAGAGGTTTGAAGTTGCATGGGAGGTAACACATTAGTTTTTAAAGCCTGTCGGGGTGCTACAGTACATAACTAGGGTTTGTAAGCCAAAACCTTGATTTCTTGTAAGCCAAAAGTAGCCATGAGAAATTTGTGAAACTTGCTAGAAATCATTATGACATGTTTGACAAACATATTCGAAAGGAAAACTGTGTTTTCACGGGTGGATATTTGAGATTTTAATGACAGTCCATGACAGTGCAAAAGGAAACAGTAAAATGGCTAATTGGGAAGTCTACTTTGCAAAGCAGCTAGGGCTTTGAATTAGAATCAAATCTTGGGACTTGACACACAGAAAGAAGACTGAAATAGGTTCTTGAAAACGTCTTACGTGTGTTTTAATACCTCTTGAGGAGGGAGTTATACCTGACAGAGTATAGGAGCAGGACTAGTTGAGGCCATTAGGCTAAAAAGGGAGATGAAATGATTGGGAGAAATTTATAATGAGTTAGCTCATGAAAATTTGGGAGCACTAGGAGGTTGATAAAGGGTTCTTAAAAATGTGCTCAACTTGTTGTGGGTCACCCTAGATGGGTCTATCCATGAACAAAGCAAAATACTAGTCTTAATAGCACTAGAATAGCAATTGTGATAAGAAAGACAAAATTTGGTATTTGAGCTTCTTGTATCAAATTTAGTGTTTGGATATAACCTCATTTTTGAATCAGCAAGAAACAGGTTACATGCCTAAAGGAGTTCAGTGGAGGCTAAGTGCCAAAAGTTACTTGTCTTAGATGAAGAGCTAGTGGAGAAGCAAGAAGAGGAGGTTGAACAAGGTAAGAGAACATGAAGTTTCTTGAAGTATAATCATCTTAAGGGTTAAATGGGCATTCAAACAAGGTATAAACAGGGTACTAATGCTGAGTAAGCTACTGAAAGTGGTATTATGACAATTAATGCATGAATTGAGCCATTATAGGCATCCTGAGAGAGATCCTCCCTTGCAGAGTTGTGGGTAAGTCAATGGTTGGTTCTTCTTATTGATTGAAATTTCGATCAAATATATATAGCTCTGCATCAGTGGAGAATTTTATAGAGGGAAGCCATTACCAACTTTGTATGATGAAGGTGTTACAGCAGGATCGTTTGGCCTAATGTTAAATTCAATAATGCTTGGGGAAACTTCTTTGGTATCTGGCTCGAAGGCTAGGCTCTAAGTTGTTGTGTCCAATAGCAAACTTGTTCCTGTGCATTTTTCTTGCATGTACTTTTCTAATCACCAAACTTGCCGAAACTCATGAACCTGCATCTCCTTCTAGTGCTGTTAAAATTGCATCTTTGGCAGTTTTTGCAGCACTTGGAGCACCTCTTGCAGTATGTTTTAGATTCTCTCTCGTTGAATGTTATCTTGGATGTTACTTATCAATATATAGCTTCTCCCTGCTAGTAAAAGAGATTAATTTTAGATATTTTAGAAGGATGAAAGTTGTGACTTTCTGTTGAAAGACTGATTAGACTGTGACTTTTGCAGGTAACATTCGGCATTCCCTTTGCACTGACAGCAACCTTTACTTCTACTTCTGGGGCAGACCAAGGTAAACATTATTTAATTAACTTGTCTTTTTTGTTATCCCTAGTAGGAGTCTAGATTAGTTCCATTGGAACTTTATGATTCTAAACATTCTAAGGTTAAGAGAAAATTTCAAAATTCTAATCAACATATTGCCTTTTGATTTTTACTCTTTCTGCCATTGGAGCACATCTCGCATTATGTGTTAATTTTGGCTACAAAAGTACATAGTTATGTGTTAATTCTAATAAAGCTCACTGAAACTGCTGCTTGTAGCCTATAAACATTTATACGTAACATTTATTCATCCAATAGATGAATGCAGCTAAATCAGTCAACATTTAAACTGCTGCTTGACACATATAAACTGCTGCTTGGTGCCTAACTAAGTTCTCTTGCATAGCCCTAAGTCACTAACCTCTTAATTCTGCATCAGTCCTCCAATGCTCAGCAATAGCTCTTCATCCAATCAGTCTTCAAACTAATAGCTAATAGCTTTTAATTCTGCATCAGTCCTCCAATGACTAGCTTGAATAGCTAATAGGACAGGAATTTCTCTCCTAGGTAAACAGGAGTTAAATCAAGCTTTGGTAGAGACGAAAAGAGAGGAGGCTGTTTATCAGTTGACATGAGCTTAAAAGGGATGTAAGTTTTGTAAGTGCTGGTAAAATGCATGGTGGAAGTAGTCAATACAGAGTAGCTATGCACTCTAATAAGCTTCTGGGGACACAATAGAGGGAGACTGGACCTAAAAATAGAAGTGGAAACTAATTTTGCATCAGGGTAAGCAAGTCCAAAATTCCTTAGAGGAGTTGAAAGTGTGAAATATTGCCCCTGATGCCCATAACTCCATATTTTGACTTTCTACTGCTGTCTTTGCTGATGTTGACTTAATGTGCATTCCACATCCTGAACTAGTGTTTTTCATGCACAAATATTCAGTAGCTTTAAAGGAGGAAAGGTTCTTGAAAGTTAAGATTTTCTAAATTTTTGGAAAGGTGGAGGTTCCAACTTAAGGTATCTCCAAAAATATTTTATTTGATACACTGCATATACAGGTAAATGGCCACTAGACTTAATAATTGTACAAACAAAGTGAAATGTTATTTAAACTAGATACAGCACGGATTGTTTATACATCAACATACTCACTAGTTGATTGCCAGAAAATTTATCCCGTAGAAACTAATGCCCACTGATGACTCATTGTGAGTATGATTTAATAGTAAGCAGATTTAGACTTGACAATTAAAGGATCTCACCAAATCCGTGGCCCTGCCAATTTTCTGGTTATACAGCAAGTTGGACTAAACTTAGCCAGCATGTAACTATGATGTGAGCATTAGATCCCATATGCATGCACAATAATACACTTTATAAACTTTAAAGCATACCTGTTCAAGGGTCGGCTGTACATGGAGGAGAGAATAAGGTAAATATGGGAAGAATCAGTTGTAAGATCATTCCTCGTGGAGGAACCGAGGAGAGAGGTATAGAAAAAGTTTTGTATGTAAACTTGAAACTACTAAATGACACTCTGTTTTGTACTGTATGTGGATCTTCCTTGTTGCATTTTCTGAGTTTTCCTTTGTTATCATGCGGTTAAGGATTGAGATTTTATTGATAAGGACATAGAGTACTTGGTTTTCATTGATATTTCATAGAAGATCAGCAAAGGACACTATGTTTTAACATGCAAGTGAGTGCATGAACTTGTGTAACTGTACATTTGTGTTTTGATAAGGATTCCTTGATAAACTGTAGCTTTGAAATAAAGGCTTTTAATGTTAAACATGTGAAGTATTAGCGGAAGCTGTGATTTTGCTTGATCTGGGGATATTGCATGTGTTTCAGACCATTTAACTTGGTGCTCTGTATGACTGTGGGATGATCGAAGACTGTATTAAATTCATAGGACTGTGAAACAATGCAAGGGTATTAGGAGTGAGAATGTTGAAGGGTTAATACACGAGACTATTGGTAAAGAGAACATAGACCCAGGTGGGTAAAGAAATTGTCTTATTCCATTAATAAAAGCACTTGATTGACTTTGTCCTTAAGCACCTACAGGCAGAGTAGTAGATGAGGGAACGGTTTTCATAAACACCATGAATGGAAAGCCTCACTGGTAAGAAATTGTTATAAATAATGTTGAAACAGTCCTTAGGACCAAGTTTTGTGTCTTGAGTTGAAGATGGGGAAGAGTTATAATCGAATTTAGCCCATCGGGCTAGTAAAGGGCGTATATATGGTTTCTAGGGTAATTTCCTATTATCTCTTGAATGTCCCGATGAAAATAACAATAAATGTGTAGAAAACACTGTCATTAGAGGATCTCCCCAAATCCATGGCCCTGCCTATTTTCTGGTTATACAGCAAGTTGGACCAAACTTAGCCAGCATGAAACTATGATGTGAGCATTAGATCTCATATGCATGCACAATAATACACTGTATAAACTTTAAAGCATACCTGTTCAAGGTCAGCTGCACATGAGGTATACAACAGAGGTGAAATGGAAACCACAAGCCCCAGGAAAATAAAGAGCAGGTTTTAATGGAGCCTCTTGGGTCAACCCAGATAAGGTTGGGGCTGTCTGTATTCTATGGGATGATACAAGGACCTTTGCAGGGGCTTCTAAAACTTTATTTATAGGGTAACCAACAATCAAGTTGAAGCTACTGCACTGGTGAAGGGCCTAAAACTGGCGCTAACCATGAAAATTAGATACCTCAGTCCTCCTATGCTGAGCTATAAAGAAGGAAGCAGTAGCTCTCCATCCAATCAGTCTTCAAACAGGGGGAGCTTGACTTCCTTGACTAGCTTGATAATGATTACTACCGATTACCCAATGCTACCAAAAGAGTGCAAATTGTAATCCCATATAACTACTGCTCTTAAGCTGCTGGAGAAAAACATAGACATATCATCAATGTGATCAGATTTTACACTCGTTTGTTATACTTGGCTAAGGTTGGAATCACGAACTAATTTGTTGGCACTGATCGGGGAACTGTTTTTTCCTAATTTGGTTCTCTAGAGCTGGATTGAATGTTGCATTGACCTGCATATCCGCCACATGATTGAATGTTGAATCTATTTTCAAGGAATATGGATGTATTATAATGGTAAATCCTGAACTAATAAGCCACAGTAATTTTAGAACTCTGCTACCGTAATTTTTAAGAGTATGCCACAGAAATTTTTCACCAGAATACAATAATTCCATAACTCTGTTATGGTAATTTAGAACTACAATATTTTCAATACTGTGCCAAAATAATTTTCCAGAATGTTGTACAATAATTTGCAGAGCTCTGCTACAATAAGTTTCCAGAATGTTGGGAAAAAGAAGGCAGATAAGCAGGCAGATCATAAAATGACTGCAAAGAAGGCAGCTTATCAAATGGCTCCAAAAAAGATAGATCATCAAGTGACTCCCAAAGCAGGCAGATCACCAAATGGCTCCAAGAAGAAGGAAAATCACCAAATGGCCACTCCTCTACCTGTTTTGGAGCGATCTCCCTTTCTAACTCAGAAATAAGGGCAGCAACCTTCCTTTCATCAGACCCCATCTGCACACGAAGATGTCAAATTGGGGTATGGATTGTTTCAAATCAAATTTATTCGTCTCTGGATTGTACAATTTTATCTTATCGGGCGATCGTTGGGCATCACAAAGGCTGCCAGAAATATCAAGATTGTTTTTTGTAACAATAGAGCATCCCGTCTTCATTTTTCAACAGCAAGAGAGAATGGAACACCACATATCTGAGAAAATCTGATATGCTTTCTTAAAGACTCCAGCGATTCTAATGTCGAAATGATGCTTGTGTTTGGCATTCTTAGGAATATACTCAACGGCTAATGCTTTTCTTCCCATTGTCCCTTCGTAGCAATGAGTTGCAGTTGCAGAAAAAATAATCCCTTCGCAGCAATAAGTCTACACCACATGAACCTGATGTCAAAGGAAACTCTCTGTCAGTGAATTTCTTTATAATACTAGTTACATTCTAGAAACAATAATTAAGTTCTCTTATATCTTTTCAATAGTTAAATAACCTATTCAGATGAACACTTTAAAAATCTCCAAATCATGAAGAGAGAGATAGAATACATAACATGGAAAACAAAGGATAAATATAGTGAAACACAAAGAAATACAGCAAGAAATGTTCCTAGAATGCCCATTTTTTAACAAGTGAATAACAATTACAGAAGCACCAAAAACATGCAACTTGAAGACTCTATTCCACCTCGTTTCAAACATGCTTCCCACATTCTAATAAAAATGATATCTAATCGCTTCAAACTTGAAAGTGTTTTGAAGATAAATAATAACTGAAATACTAAAATGTTCTCAGGCCAACCAGTGATTGCACATTTAAAAATGCAAACTAGTGATTACACGTGTAAAAATGCAAATAAAAAACGAAGATAAATAATAAGTCAAATACTACAATATTTTACTTACTTCGAAAAAGGTATTGGAATCCATGATATAAACCTAAGTCTTGAAACCAAACAAATGGAGACTTATCATCAAATCTTAGCTAGACAGTTCACAAAGAAAAATGTTTTAACAAAATCAAATATGTTGAGACGATTTGTTAAAGATAAAAAAAAAAATTGGGTCTCAAAACTGCATATACATCATATAAGTATATTTGGTATATTTGAATGTGTAAGTGTGTTTTCAGGATGGTAAGGTTAGTAAATTAAAGGATTTCCGCAGTGATTCAAGGATTTGCTAAGAATCGAGCAGTATGCAGGTTTGACGGTATGATTCAAAGCTTCAAGAATGAATTATAACAAATAGAATGTTGACAAGTTCATGCATGAAGATCTTGGTGACTTCTGTGATTCTTGACAGAGTTGGAGAAAGAAGAAATTAAATTTAGTAATCAATGAGAAGCTCACGGGTAAGATACAGTCCTAGGGTTTGATCTCAGTATAAAAGGATATTTTGACAATCCAAAGCACTAAATCTTGATTCTTCTTGGTGTCAAAGGAATTAGAGAGGTGTTAGGAGGTTTCCTTGAGTTGTAGAGTGTCTTGAAGAAGGAGTTTTGAGACACTAGGGTATTTGAACCTCAGTCTTCTCTGTTATGTACAGTGTTGGTAATTGATGAGGGTTTGCACAAGCTAAACAATGTTCATAATTTATTCAATGTTTCTTATCCACCTTGGAAATGCTGGGGAAATGAATATTCATTGATTGTTCTTGTTGTCAGAAGATTGAAAGACAAAATTATCATTAAGTGTGTAAGGGTACAGTATGTCAGTCCTCAACTGTACAAGCACAGGTGGAAGGTCTAGAATGTTGATATTTGGTGAAGGTATTGAATCTTTCCTTTGTAGACTACTGAGATAGGTGGAGGAGTACAAGGATGTATAAGGAAAATAGAACCTGTCATTGAAAAATTCCATGATGGTATTCATTCTACAAACTCTGTTTTGACTTAAAACTGTGTATGAAGGAACAAGAACACTAGAAACTTGTATGTTAATGCCTAGAAGGTTTGGAGAGAATTGAAGCTAAAACTTATGAAGAATATGGTTGCATAATACTGAAATAAATTCCGTAATCTTGCCTAGAGTTCTTGAAACCTCGTTTGAATGGGAACAGTAAACTGGGACAGTAAACAGTAAACATCATATAGTATGTTTGGTACTGTTTTTGGCACCAAGATTGAACAGTAAACATCATTGTCACTGAAAACCATTTTGAAGGAAATTTCAGTACAAAAGGAGGCATTAAACTTCAAATCAAAGGAATAAGTCACAACTACAGATCCAACAGATCCAGATGTCTGAGGTGGTGAATAAATATGAAGCTTAAATATGGAGATTTTAGTTTTTCCCTACTATTGGTTACCCAAATGTGAAAACATCTTGTACAATAAGAATCTAATGCATATATGTAGGGACAAGTATTCATCACATAAAACCATTTCCAAAATGATATTCCAGTTTATGCAAAAACACAGAACCTGTTAAAACCAATCAAGATTCAGGTTACTAATTAAACTCTCTAAAACATTAAATAAGTGAGCAACATACTTTTATCCGAGCTTCAAATTCTCCCTTGAAACATTTCATGTTTACAGTCTGTAAATAGATAAGTATTCACAAAATAATTTTCATAATCACCAACGAAGAACCACATACCCGATTGCTTATCTGTGGATTCAAAACTATGACCCAAGGATGTCCATTGTTGCCTGTCTCTTTTGGAAAGGGTTTGAAGTTTGAAAAGCAGAAAGATACACGTACAAAGCTATTTAAGAATTCACATAGCCCAGTAAATTTAGGGTTTGGCTATTTAAGAATTCACATATCCTGATGTCGACAGAAATTCCTGTATCCGTTGGATCATAGCTTGCTGTGGAATGAAATTCATTTAACCGTTTGATCATTTCTTGATATCGAATGAAATTCATTTAACCGTTGGCAGAGAATTTCTTTTTAACTTAATAATTACAGTAAATATTAAGTTGCAGACTGTTGTATAAATATCAAAAGAACAGCTTTTCTATTTCAGATCATGTGGCCGTTATATTTTAGCTGTTTATTTGTTTTTGTTTTGAATCGAAAAAATTCATGTCACTTGTTTCTTGTTTCTTGTGATTAGGTTTGGCTGTGTGTCTGTTTATTAAAAACATCTTTAGTAATACTAAATATTTATTTAGATTAATCAGTTTTCTTTATAGTTATGATTCTATGTGGGCCATCAAATTTAGAACTTGTGTGAAAAATTATATGTTTTCTGAGATATACATTTTCCCATACTGATATTTTTCAAATTCTCACAATTATACAATATCAAAAAAATGAATACACAAATAATTACAATTTAATATATCATCCACAAAAACAAATGCAATGCAATGTGTCTGTAACATAAACTTCTATGCTACAATAAGGCATTGTGATGATTTTCTATATTTCTTACATAACACTTGTTACATTCAAGAAACAATAATTAAGAGCTTTCGAATTTATTTTGAATGGATAAGTATCCTATTCAATACCTTTGGAAAAGTTTAAAAATCTCCAAATGATTAAGAGAGCGAAATAGAAGAGATAACATGGAGACCAAAGAATAAAGTGAGTGAAACACACAAAGAAATACCACCAAAAAAATTATTAAAATGCACATTTTTGACAATTAAAATTACACAAGTGCACTAGAAACATGCAATTCAAAGACTCTACTCCACCTTCTCATAATGCTTCCCACATTCCAACACAATTCTATCTAATGGGGTGTTTTTACCCGTGATTGCACATGTAAAAACACATATACAAGTGAAGATAAATGATGAATGAAATATTGCGTATGATAAGATTGTAGTAGAGTTATTTAAAAGTTCACATAGTGGGTTGAAGACTTCTCGTATTTTATTATGATATTATTTTGGGTGCTATTGGTTGTTAAACATTTAAAATTCTTGACTTTTAATTGGTAGAGTGAATTCTAATTTTGAAAAGTTATATATGTTAGAATGTAGATTTATTATCCATGTAATGTTTTTTTTCAATATTTTTTTTTGGTTTAATTTTAGGTTGGACACATTTGTATTTAATGCTTATATTTGGTACATATGATGTAATAGTTTGACCATGCTCTAGTGGTTTTATTAAGATTGTTTTCTAAAAACCTTTTACTTTTTACCATATTTCCTAATAAATTTTAAGGTGAACATTGCATATAGTTTCAATGTTTGATCATTTATTGACATATAGACAAGAGCAATAAAATTAATTGCTCTTAACTTCAATTTTATTGTATTTCTTTTGATTTTAAAAAAGACACATTAAGATAATAAAGATTGAATTTTTAAGGTTAAAAGGTTTTTCATCCATATGCATTAATAGAAATTGTGGAGATCTAATCAACAATGAAACTTTTCATAAAAATAAGGAGAAACCTAGTTGTATTGTATGTAAACATAATATATATACTTTTGTCTTTAGTTAAATAATAATATTATTATTTAATATTTTTGTGAAAAAATTTAATGAAGATTTAGGTCATGTGTTAGTTATTGTTTTGATGGTTTGAATAAAAAATGGGGGAAATATACCTAAAGACTATAACTTACTTTTATTATATCAAATACGTAATGCATAAGATAACCACCCTTATTTAAGAGATATTTTGTAAAATTTGGATTTGAAAGTGAAATTCACCCTTCAAGGAAACATGTTCTCCCAAATTTTCATTTATTACAATTTTTACTCTATATTTGTTTAGTTTCAGTTTCTTTGTATTTGGAACTTAGCAAGTGGTATCAAAGTTTCAGTAAAATTTCACATCCATTGTGTTACACGTCTAGTTTCACCTACTAAATCATGCTACCATACATACAACCTTGCCACCCTAACATGAACAAATAAGAATTTCAACTCTTATTCCCATATCATACTAAGGTAGAAACCTTAGCATGCTCACCCGAGGCACAAAAGAGTTCTGATCCCCACCATGTTCGAAATTGGTATAAATTGTTTAAGCATATAAACGACTAGAAGCAGAAAAATTTAAAGCATAATAACATTAACATAACATAAACCATAATCACATACTAGTGTGCTTAAGAGAAACACAATGGATCCATAATCCTTCACTCCATATTCATAGCTTCAATTTAGATTACATATAAGCTCTCTCTCTCTCTCTCTCTCTCTCTCTCTCTCTCTCTCTCTCTCTCTCTCTCTCACACACACACACACACACACACACACACACACACACACACACACACACACACAGTGATATCTCTATGTACCTCTTAAAATGATCCCTCAAGGGGTATATATACTAGTGGGGACTTTCCCTTCACTAATCAAACAAGAGTTATGATTAACCTTGTGTTCAATTAATAACTAAATTTTACTTAGTGGTAGAATTTATTCTACACATCATCATGTCTCGACTTCACTTCATGCATGAAGGTATTTCAGAAGTTTTTCTACTCTAAATATCCACTCCTCTATTCTTCATCCCCCTCGAGATATTCTCGTAAACTCTATTTCTTGTCTCAACTAGTTCTTTGCATGCCGCCTTCTTTATCTTAACATGCATGAAATGAGAACTATAGTTTATTTTCTATACTTAGATAAACTATTTTTGGTGCATCAATATTTATTGTCCATGCATTTTCCCTCTCGGTTCAACCATACACATGTGTTTTCCCTTTATGTCATATCTTCATCCATCTATTGTTTCCTTCATATTCTATAGTTGCATGTGGATTTTCCTTGTGCATTATACCAAAATATTTGTGCTGCTATTGTACTCTTTTTCCCCTAAATATGTGTGCTTCAAAGAATATGAAAAAATCCAGAATAATTTCCTTATGTGAGACTTATCCAATAAATGTTTAAAAATTTAAGGGCTCAATATCACCTCACACTAAACTCATTGTTTTCCCTGGAGTAACACTTTATCTACTTTTTAAAATAATTTTGAGACCTCCTACCTTAATAAATATTCATGTGCCTTCCATTGGTTTAAGGTATTTTACAGAAGGGGGCCAACTAGTCAATTCATAGGTGGCAAGATCCTTTAGGGATTTTGTGCTCTTTTGAGATTTGAGCACCTCTACTTGTAAATATTATAACTTCTCCCCTACTTCATTTCTTGAATTTTCAATCTCACCTTATTCCTTGTAAGTAAAATTGCTCACCCTTGTCAATCATTACTTGATTTTCTCTTTCTTTGTGTTGATCTATTCTTCTAAATTTTTGATGTCTTGAAGATATTTTTGGTGGCTAGTCTTGGCACCATCATTGTTATCAACTTGTATCTCTAAGGAACTTTGTTTTTGGACCTTAGGGAGTGTGCATGCATCAAGAATCTTGGATTTTTTGAAAAAAACCTTAACTAAATTTTCCACATATATGGCCTTCTCTCCAATTTTTTGCGGGCCAAGTCTGCACAAGTCTTAAAAATTTTGATGCAAAGAATTCTTGCTTTATACTTTTTTCCCTTTCTCTATTATATGCACGTATCTCCATCTATAATATCTATTTCCCTTTGTTTAAGTGGAAAACTAACCAATTAATCCAATTTTACTACACCCTCCCTTGTTCTAATTAAACTCCTTTAGAAAGTTGGGTTCATTGGTGAGGATCCTTTTGTTTAAATGTGTTACTTTTTAATCATCATGCATATGTTTTCCTCATAAATATTTATTATCTCTAATCAAGTCACCTAAATTTTTTATTTATTTCCTAGAGATTCCTGGTCATCTCTTCCACCTTTCTTCACTAAAGGTGGCTATCCATATTATTTATGAGGTTTATTTGAATAACGTCTCCAATAATTTTGATCAACACTTCCCCTACCCAAGTTTAGGACATTTGGAATGTATCTATGAGGGCCACATGTTCTTGTGATGGAAATCCTTCAAGAACTTTAGGTAGGGTAGCATAAGGGATTTCAAGCATGGAATCTTCTATGCAAACATCTAGAGTGAAGGATAGTAACTATTTCAACTTTATGGTCATGACCGTATCCTTTAGGAAATTCTAATAAAATAATTGGTCATATGGTTTACCATTCTAGAATTATAAGTAAATATTATTTAAATTTCATCTATCATCATACCCCATCTCTTCTTATTCTTCATATTATATTCCCTTTACGACACTATTCATCCTCTTCTTCTTCATCACCGGTGCATGTATCTTCAGGGTTATATTATTCCTCATTATTATATGTTTATTATAGGTTTTAACCACCTTCTTCCTTGCATGTTTCTTCCTCTTCATATCTTCTCTCCTCTTCCTATAATATCTCCTCTTTCTCTCTATATTTTCTTTATGACCTTCGTCTTCTACATTGATGATTTTTGGAGGTATCTTTGGAGGTTTAGATATATTTTAGCATTGGAGTCCTTAGGATCTTTACCACTTTCTAGATCAAATTCCATGATCTTGGGACTTATGTAATGGGAATGTTCCCTTATAGGAGTAGTAATTGCTGACACACAAGTTTCAATTATTTCTCTTTCCTCGAAGGTATGTGCATCTTTTTGACTGAATTCAATGTCATTTTCCATAAGTATGGGCACAATGTTTTATTCTAACCGTATAATTAGCCCTACACTACTTATATATGGGACCATTATTACTATCCTAATGGAAGTTGTGATGGGCATGGAAATTCATGCAGTGTTCAAGCTTGGCCCTTTCTTCTTTTCTAATAACAAATTTTTGAATCATCTTCTTCTTCTTCCTCTTTAGGATTTTCATGGATGGTTTGAGGAACTTCCAAATTTTTGTTATTTTTACCCCCTTTTTTCTTTTTTGCATTTTAATTTTATGCTTTGGTGGTAGGTGTATTTATTCAATAGCCTCCTCAACCCCTATTACTAACTAGTCTTCTTATTCTTGGGCTCCAAGTAGTAGAACAACCTTGCTACATGGTTGTGGATGCAGGAGCATCTTGTAAATAGTTAAAATTTTGGTTTTCCTTAGGTGATAGGGGTATGTAGGGTCCACTTGAGATGGTTATAGAATCTTCTAGTCCAATTGGACTCTATAGGAAAAATAAGAAGTTTCCCTCCAAATGTACAATTTGAATATTTGAAATTAAGTTATAGGGTGTTTTACTCCTAGGTGTTTTTAAAAAGTCATAAATGATGTAAAAAAGGTTGTGAGATGTCTACACTGCCTTTTTTATGGCTCTCTCACATTACCTAGGCTTTAAATCATCTTGAGTTAGCCTTTTCTAGTTGGGTTAGTGGTGGAGAATCCCCAACCACCTCATTTTTCTTCTCATTTTTGTATAGGAATTCATCATGTACTCGAATATTGGATAAGGAGAGAGTTGAGCGAATTTATTTTTCTGAGGTGGAACTTTGTATCAGAACCTTAGGGCTCATGAAGTTATGATTCGTAAACTTCTACTTTGGAACTCTACGAATCACACAACTATGTTGTTCTACTTTCAACTTTGGAAAATGACAGATTTTCTTGAAAATTAGAGCTTCGTGACTAATTATCTAGTGCTATAGAAATGAAATTGCAGAGAAGGAAATAATTCAAAACTTCAACACCAACAATTTTATCCTGGAAACCTCCAATGGAGGAAAATCAGTCGGGAAGGGAAACAAATTTTTCTTCCCACTTTTATTGGTCTAATATAGACAATTACATATTATAATAAGTATGAAAAGAAGAAAAAATGTAAACCTTCTCTCCAATTACTTGCTTGCTCTATTTCTACACCTTGCTCCTACAATACCATTCCAGCACTGAAGATCATGCTCACTGCTCTCATTAAAATCTGCTTCTTGATCTCTCTGGATCTTCAAATGATCATTCTTTTGCTCCTTTCATGCATTTATAGGCCTTCTCATGTCCTCCCGTGTACTAGAGGATATGAAAGGGAATAGAAGGGAAGAGACACAGTTGGGCGCTTCAAGTTCACGTCCATTCTCATTCCATTCTTCTTTTCTATTCTAAAGTGATAGGACCGCCGCCCCTGAAGGGTGGCAGTTCTAAAACTGTCGCTCTGAATAGAGCGGTGGTTCCTTCCAGAACCTTTGTTTACCTTATTTTACTCATCTTTCTTATTTCTCCTTCTTGGTGCTGATGGAACTGATGAAGTGGTGTGTTTTTCTGGATCCCTATGGATCATACCTCCCCTACTTAGGAGGCTTTTGGTCCCACAAAAGCTTAGTGGGGGAGTGGTAGAGGAATCAACTCCCTCTCATGCTCATTTGAGTACCATTGGGTCAGTCGTGGTGTCTTCTCTCATCTAACCTGCCAAGAATCCTTTAAATCTCTGGTTTGTTGCTCTAGTGCTACATCCTCCTCCGAGTTACCTCGAGTACAATCCTCATTGGAGGTTAAATTTTGTATATTTCCTTCTTTTTCATGCATAAATGGCATTAGTGGATGTGAGCTCTCTCAAATTGCTATCACATGCATCTGCATGAAGTATGTTTTGAAGGTTTCTTCTCCAACTTGCTCAAGTATGGAGAAGTTCCCATACTATAGTGGTTTAGTCCTTTCCTGTCTTTGTCTCTTGAGATGGATTGGCCGAATCCTCTCCAAGTACATTTCTGGTATAGTGACAATTGTTCCTTGTATCTCCTCTTCTTCTTGTTGCCCCACAGTCAAGTCCATTAAATTTGTAGGTAGATACGGTGACTGCATAACGGAGGTTTGTTTTTCTCCTTGAATGAGTAGTTCCTATGGTGGCTTCTTCTTCAAAAAATGACAAGTGCTATCCAAATTATCCATCCTTTGGTCAGAAATATCCATGCTCTCATGTCCATTTTTCTTGTCTTCCAATGAAAGTAAAAAAAAAAATGATGATTTTCTTGAATAAGTCTTGTTGTTTGGTTGTCACTTACCATATCCTTCTTTGATTTGCTCTGGTGTGCTCGGATGTTAAAAATGACTCCATCCTTGACCCATCTGAGCCTTTTCTCCCTCCTTGTGAACATAACATCCCTGACATACAAGTAAGGACTTCCAAAGACAATGCCAAATGTATCAAGTGGAATAATACCAGCCTCTAATACATCTATGTATTGGGTTTTTATCCCAAACTGAAGCTTACACCTCCTTGTAACTTGTATTTATACACCCTTCTTCACCCATCCCAGTGGGTATGAATGTGAATGTGTGTAAGTTTCTAGACCAAGCTGCTCTACAACCGCATCAGAAATCAAATTTGACTGAGAACCAAAATCTACTAAAGAATTTACCTTAGTCTTCTTGATTTGTATTATGATTTGAAATAGGTTACTCATCTCTTCTTCTTCTACTGTCCTGTACATGTTAGTGGCCATGCATCCTAGCCTCTCGTCTACATCTAAATCATCCTCAATCTCCACCTCTCTTTCTGTCTTCACAGTGGCCATGGATTTCTTGGAATCCTTGTTTTGGTGTTTTGGGTGCAATTTCGGATGCAACTTCCAACATGTGGCGTCAGTATGTCCATTTACATCATAATTCTTACAGAAATTCTTAGGATCTTTACAAGTATGCAAAGCAGTAGTGACATGTTTACCTTTTCATTTACCTCTACTACTTGTCTTCCCTTATTCTATGTCCTTTTATTCTGTTGACTAGTCTCCCTTTGGCTCTATTTCTCCTTGCTTCTTCTCGTCGTCAATGCAGTATGCTTATACACAAGCTTCATTGATATCCTTGGGCTTCGTGGAGATTACCTTCCTCTGAAGGAGAGTGTGAAGTTCTCCTAAATACTTGGTCAGAATGTCCTCATCCTCCAAGTCCATATTAAGAAACATGGCTTGTCTCCAAAATTCCTTAGTGTAGTCTTGCACGCTTTGACCGCTGCCATATCTAAAGTATTGCCACTTAATCATCATGTCAGTCTTATGGACAATAGGATAGAAGTTAGCTCTAATCAATTCTTTAAAACGTTTCCAAGTACTAACAATAGGATGTTTCTTCTTGTCACAAGTGGCTAGATGGGTTTCCCATCAAACCAGAGCATGACCTTCCATTTTGAGACGTGCAAAAGTGATCCTTTGTGCCTCAGTGACATTATGCACACTAAAGTAGACTTCCATTTGTTTTAGCCATTTATCCAGTAATTCTGCATCTACTTGTCCTTCAAAATTCTTTATTTCCACTTTGGTTTCAACTTTAAAAGGTGTATGTGCATATTTTACCTTCTCGCTTACAATTTGCATTTCTTCATGCTCTTCACATTCTTCCTCTTCATGTCTCTTTCCGATACAAAATTTTTAGGCTAGTGCTCGAACCACTAAGTCCATGGAATCTTCTAAAATCTCTTCTTGTTTCCTATGCAATCATTCCATCATGGTCTCTAGCATCTCCACTCTACGGACCAAGTTCTCTTCCTCCATTTGAGCTCGAACTCTCTATTTCCACTTCTTCGTAGAGATATCTAGCTTGCAAGGTAAAAAATTTTCACCTTTGGACCTTGTCACTGTCATACAAAATCACAAGAAAGAATTGAATACCACAGTCCTGGATATATAATCAGCTATGATACCAAAATGATTTGTAAACTTCTGCTTTAGAGTTGTACGAATCACACAATTATGTTGTTCTACTTTCAACTTTGGAAAAAGATAAATTTTATTGAAAAAGCAGAGCTTCGTGACTGATTATATAGTGCCATAGAAAGGAAATTGCAAATAAGGGAAGAATTCAAAACTTCAACACCTACAATTTTATCTTGGAAAAATCCAATGGAGGAAAACCCGTCGGGAAGGGAAACTGCTCTTTCTTCCCAATTTTATTTGTCTAATATAGACAATTACAAATTACAATAAGTATGAAAAAAATCAACAATGTAAACCTTATCTCCAATTACTTGCGTGCTTTGTTTCTACACCTTGTTCCTACAATCCCATTCCAACACTGAAGATCATGCTCACTACTCTCATTAAACTCTGCTTCTCGATCTCTCTGGATCTTCGAATGATCATTCTCTTGCTCCTTTGATGCATTTATAGGCCTTCTCATGTCCTCCCGTGTACAAGAGGATGTGAAAGGGCATGGAAGGGAATAGACATGGATGGGAACTTCAAGTTGGCGTCCAATCGCATTCCATTCTTCTTTTCTGTTCTAAATTTGTATCAATAGGACCACTGCCTTGAGTAGATCGGCGGTCTTAGGATTGTTACCCTATCTGGGTGGTGGTTTCAGGACCGCCACCCCTACAGGGCGGTAGTTCTGAAACTGCTACTCTGCACAGAGTGGAGGTTCCTTCCAGAACCTCCATTTACCTCATTTTACTCATCTTTCTTATTTCTCCTTCTTGGTGTTGATGGAATTGATGAAGTGGTGTGTTTTTTTGGATCCCTATGGATCAAGTTGTGTAACTCTCATGATTTGATCAAATAAGATCTTCTTAGAGTGGAAAATCTATGTATAAGGGTTTTTTCTGTATTGTGTGCATTGAACTGGCAGGTCTTGCAAATATTTAAGGGCTAAAGAGGGTTTATCGCACCACCTGGTAAGAGAATTCAGCTTTGGCTCTTGGTTTCAACATTAGAACACTTGATCTTTTGCTGCCATAAATGGAAGATATAAACATTTAAAATTTATATTTCAAACTTTAGATCTCTCAATTGCATACACTCAGCAAGGACGTGGCTTCCATTCACATCCATAGCCCTCAACCATCTCTGGTCATGGATGTTATCTACCTTAAAGATTACCACTAATGGGTGGCGATAAAAGACTAATAACTCTCCATGAATATTTATCAATATATTGTGTCCCATGTCCCTAATGAGAAATTTAACACAGAGGTTATTTATTAATTTGTTGAGGTATCAGAAGAAGTTATGCAAGTAAATAAGAATATCTTGGAGAACTAAGAAAAAAAGATGATTTTTTTTATAACCATTTATTCTTCTAACGGGATAATTTGGATTTGATGTGACTTATCGTAGCATCCCATATATGAGAACTACTTTGTGTCTGAAGGAAACACAAATATTTCATAGGAAATATCCCTTCATAGTATCTAAAATATCCCTTTTATGTTGAGGTCATATATTTAAGAATATGACATGGGATTTAATTCGATTAAATTGTTATCTGAAAACTGTTTAAAATATGTTCAGGAGTTTTTCCAAGTTGTTGATTTCTTTCAAGAGGAGGCTTGCAAAAATTAATAAATATGTAAGGGCTGATGGGGTCTCCCTATCAGAGTTACTGGGTCACTCTAAACTAATTACCCAAAGTATCCATTAAACTTTGTATCTATATACAGTCTGCAGACACCACAATTTACAGGAAATAATTACGAGTATTGGTCTTTAACCATGAAGGCACTATTCATATCCCAGGATGTGTGGGAAATTGTAGAGAATGGGTACACAGAGCCCATAGATGCAACATCATATAATGCACTCTCATAGGAAAAGAAAGACACTTTGAAGGAATTAAGAAAGAAATATGGATAAACTCTTTTCTATGTTCATCAAGTCATCCATGAAAGCATCCTACCTAGAGTGGGATCAACCAATAAAACACAAATAGCATGGGATACTCTCTAGGTTGTGTATCAAGGTAAAGAGAAAGTAAACACCACAAAGCTACAACTACTTTGAAGGGATTTTGAAAATGTGTCAATGAAAGATTTAGATTCCATGGAATCATTTTGTACTTTTGTAGTTGTTATTGGTACCCAAATTGATTCTCCCTCAAATTTTGAGTAGCATCACAAGTATTGATAGGAAGGTTAGGGACAGATAGATCATGGTGGGTCATTTTGTAGCCGGGGATGGGATTTAACTGGCCGTTTGTCACTCAGATGTGGAGAAATGGATAACACCCTCAAGAGGATTTGATCTATCCTCACTATTTTATGGTTGTGCCTTTCAACCAGGGGGAGAGTACCCTTCTATATCCTGTTGTTTATGGAGGAGATGGAGATATCATTCTTTGTGAGGTTATGAATAAGACCTTGGAGAAAATATGATCAATGCAAAAAAATCTAACTCTCACAAGTTGTCACTCTAGATAGTGGAGATATTTTCTATACAAGGTTCAGGCTACTAAAGACATTTGGAACCTTGATTGTTTCTACATGTCTTGGTAATGGAAATTATGCATTTGTATACACATAGGGAAAACAGGGGTAGTGCGGGTAGGATTGGTTGTTTTTAAGTAGATTTTTTGTGGGAGGTGAGGTAGGATGGAATTAATTTTCGAGATCTTTGAGAGCTTCTACAAAATGGAAGGCTAAACCAACAGAATGCCACAAAACAACTAAAATGTTTCTTTAACCAAAATATGTGCTTCAATCTATGAGATTCTAGCACGAAGGCTCAAGTTAGAAAACTCAACAAAGCATCAAGATCTAAGCCCAATCACGCGTGAGGTCATCCAGAGGCTTATAGACAATCTCTGTCAACAGATGAAAGAAAAGTGATTTTAAATCGTTTATTTCACTCCCAGATGAAAGCTCTTCTGAGAAATGAAATTGCAGATGCCATTAAACTATCAGAAGGATTGACACCTGTGTGATAGAGAAATATTTTGATACAAGATTGCAATAGGAACAAGAAAAACTATTTGCAGACATTCAAAAATGAAACAGACACATTTTTCTCAATATCAACACAAAATAAATCGAGTTTGATTAAATTTATCAGTAGGGAAATGTTTCTAGAATGATCTCAGAGCTTGTCAATGGCTGTACACTTGCAACCACCTTGACACAATCAAATTTAATACAAAAGAGGTAGACAAATTTTTTAGACAACTTCTCAGGAAGAGGGGCTCTATCAAGCTTTTTCACTTAGAAAATCAATCCCGACCTCTAAAACTCCAACAATTTGCACGATAAATTTCTACAATTTATAACATTTACAACAAATCTTTCCCCCCAAAAAAATCCAGACATTGAGTACACCAGTGCTTTCCATGATCACGATTGTGATTCATAGAATCAGATATGTAAAAAGTTGTCAGGTGCTCAGGGGGCAGATCTCTTCAAATATCTCCCGCATTCAACTCTTTCTTCTGGTAGATCACTCTTCCTTCTATTCGCCAGCCACTTCCGCCCCTAATATGTTAAATCAGGTTCTTTGCATGCTTGGGAGAAGAAAAATGGAATATCAGATCGAGCCCGATAGTTAGACCATTTTAATGGCGAAAGACGTCTCCAAATCTTCCCCACCAAACTTAGATATCAAAATTAACTCCCCTCTCTGTTTGGCGTGTAGGAAATACCAAGAAATCATGAAGAATCACACTTCCAGGAGATTTTTAGAGAAAATGGGGGAAAAATAAGATACAAACGCACAGTTGTCATTGATCTTTACTTTGAATTTGGACCGTCCATGTGGGAGATCCAATTTAAAACCATCCTGCGGGTTCCTTTTTTCCTTTTACAATTTTTTGGAAAAATGTAAAATTTTCACATTTTGCTCCGCACCTCCACCTTTGAGAAATGATATTCTAGCATGAAGGCTCGAGTTAGAAAACCCAACAAAGCATCAAGATCTAATCCCAATCACGCCTGAGGTACACCTAGAGGCTTACAAACAATCTCTATCATCAGATGAAAGAAAAGTGATTTTAAATCATTTATTTCACTCCCAGATGAAAGCTCTTCTGAGAAATGAAATTACAGATGCCACTAAACTATCACAAGGATTGAGATCTATGTGATTGAGAAAGATTTTGATACAAGATTGCAATAGGAACAAGAAAAACTATTTGCAGACATTCAGAAATGAAACAGACACATTTTGCTCAAGATCAACACAGAATAACTCGAGTTTGATTAAATTTATTAGCAGGGGAAAGTTTCTAGAATGATCTCAGAGCTTATCAATGGTTGTGCACTCGCAACCACCTTGACACGATCAAATTTAATACAAAAGAGGTAGACAGGTTTTTCAGATAAATTCTTAGGAAGATGGGCTGTATTAAGCTTTTTCTCTTAGAAAATCAATCCTGACCTCTAATACTCCAACCATTTGCATGATAAATTTGTGCAATTTATAAAATTTACAATAACGTTTTTTCCCCCAAAAAATCTAGACATTGAGTGCACCAATGCTTGCCATGATCACGATTGTGATTCCCAGAATCAAATCTGTAAAAATTTGTTAGGTGTTCTGGGTGCAGATCTCTTCGAATATCTCCCGAATTCAACTCATTCTTTTGGTAGATCACTCTTCCTTTTATTCACCAACTAGTTTCACCCCTAATATGTCAAATTAGGTTCTTTGCATGCTCGGGAGAAGAAAAACAGAAGATCAGATCGAGCCCGATAGTCAGACCATTTTAATGGTGAAAGACGTCTCCAGATCTTCCCCACCAAACTTAGATATCAAAATTAACTCCCCTCTCTGTTTGGCATCTAGGAAATACCAAGAAATCATGAAGACTCACACTTCCAGAAGCCTTTTAGCAAAAATGGGGGGGAAATCAGATACAGATGCACAACTGTCGTTGATCTTTACTTTGAATTTGGATCGTCCACGTGGGAGATCCAATTTAAAACAGGTCTGCGGGTTCCTTTTTCCTTTTACAACTTTTTGGAAAAAAGTAAATTTTTCACATTTTGCTACGCACCTCCGCCCTTGAGAAATAATCCTGACACGTGTCCTAAGGGGGGTCCCAAAGGAATCGCGGAAAAATTCTACCATTTTTCGCCTCTTTTGGAAAAGGAAAAAAATTCCAAGTTTTCCCCGCAACTCTTGCCTTCTACTTCTAGTCTCTGATGTGGGTCCCAGCGGAACCATGCTTCATTTTACACTTTTAAATCCTTTCTTCAAAAAAGGGAAAATTTCCAAATTTCCCCCGAAAGTCCGCACCTACTCCATTGACTAAAACAAATTTTGACTATCTTTGTCAAGCCTACAGGCCATTTTGATGTTCTAATCCTTTTGTTAACAGGAGGAAAAATATCCTAGTTACCTCCGATAGTCTGCCTCCCTGTCCCTTTGACATTTCAAAGCCAATTTAGTCCTTTCTCCTTTTTTCAGGCTTGTGGGCCATTTTGACACTTTAATCCTCTATGAGGCAAAAAATCCAAGTTTCCCTCGATGGTTCGCTTCTCCTTCCTTTTGAATTTTCAAACTACCACGTGTCATAATGACGCATCTTGAGATGGTCCCCAAAAGCTAACACCTTGAATGAGTGCAGGCTCACTACGTATCCTGGCTTGTAAAAAATTGTTTGAAGGCTTAAATCTCAAGTGGAAAGTGCGCCATATGTCAAGGGTCCAAGGCAATCTCCTTTGACTAGCTGAAAATTCCAAGCAAAATGCAAAGTGAGCAGAGGACTCCAAGTGTCCTCCTGATGCACTTCTTTACAATGAAAACTCGAGGGCCGACTCTTCAATCATGCGTGCAGTCCCCGCCATGTGTCCTAGGCCTCTCAAAATCTTTTTTTAAAAAAGACTGAGTATGGGAAGCCCTGATGAAAGCCTCCACGTGTCTTCATGGTGCAATTTGAAAATGGTGCCCTAGAGTGGAGACCTTGAATGAGTGTGGGATCACCGCATATCTCTATTCCCACGAAACTAGTACCATGGTTGCATCAAAAAATTATCTATGTCCCGAAAAAGTAGTGGAAACCTCCACATGACCTCCTGGTGCAACTCCAAGGCCAAACCAAAAAGAAAATATTCAAATGAGCGTCGAACTCTTCCACGTAAACAGGTTTTTAAGTCAAGGCAATCCATAAGAATTTTTAGAGTGTCTCGCTACCAAGCTGCACGTCCAACCAGAAGAGGCCACATTCCCTGTTGATAAAAGGATGTAAATTTGACTAGGAGAAATGCCCGTCAAACTGTAGAATTGTAGAAAAATGATCATTTAAACGCGAAGATGAAATTTTCTCCAAGGGCAGAGAATTTAGAAATGTTACAAGGCTCAAACACATTTCTCCAAGATACATCCATTCATTTTTCTTCAAGTATTTAGGGAAAAAATGACAAGGATGGAAAATCCTGACAGTGGACAACGAAAAGAACGGGGGAGCCAGAGTTTTCAGATGAACAGAGAACGGGGGAACCTAATTATAGAACCCTTCAAGATAAACAGATAAACAAGGAAACAACTATGGATTCATACGTGATACTCAGCCCAGGAAGGATTATTTATGGAAAAAAATGGAAGGCAAAGACTTCTTAGGCACAACACAGGTGATAAAAAATGGCAGAGGCCGTAAATTGATATATTTTAATGGAAAAATGGGGCGAGACTATTTTGAGCACCAACCATTTGTTTGGTCAATCAAATTAAATACCATAGTGAAACTATTGAAGATAGAAGGATTATTGAAAAGTTTCTTAGATGTTTGCCTACAAAATTCGATCCTTTGGTAGTTGTTATTGAAGAAACTAAAGATATAAGTCATTTTTCAATTGATGAGTTACATACATCACTTTTAAATCATGAACAAATGTTGAATAGATCACATGTAGTTGTAGATAAAAAAATTTCATTATGTGTATAAAGAATATCTGGAAGAGGAAGAGGAAGTTTCAGCCCTAGAGGTAGAAGAAGAAGTTCATCTAGAGGAAGAGTATGGTCAATCAAATTAAATACCATGGTGAAACTATTGAAGATAGAAGGATTATTGAAAAGTTTCTTAGATGTTTGCCTACAAAATTTGATCCTTTGGTAGTTGTTATTGAAGAAACTAAAGATATAACTCATTTTTCAATTGATGAGTTGCATGCATCACTAATAAATCAATAACAGAGGTTGAAAAGATCACATGCAGTTGTAGATAAAAAAAATTCATTAAGTGTATAGAGAATTTGTGGAAGAGGAAGAGCAAGTTTCAGCCCTAGAGGTAGAGGAAGAAGTTCATCTAGAGGATGCAACAACAGTCCATCAAACTCAAGTGGAAGAGGACATAGTCAAGAGCACAATCATAATCAATTTTATGGCCAGAGACTGGATGAGTCACATGTGTAGTGTCACTATTGTAAGAGATATGTGCACTATTCTTATGATTACAGGAAAAAGAAGTATGATCAGAACTAGCAGAATCAAAATCAGGTTGTGAGCTCTACTCCAAGCTCCATGTTTATAGCATGCACAAATATTTCTGAAGCACCATCTTATTTATCGCATATTGAGTGTAATCTATCACAAGTGAATCTTAGTGATGTATGGTATTTGGATTTTTCTCGTAGTAATACCACGTCATGTAACTTAGACTTAGTTTCTAATTTGAATGAGTCAGTAAAGACATATGTTACACTTGGGAATAATAATGTAGTGTCTGTGAAAGACAAATGAAAAATTGTTCGAAACATGGTTCCTCAACAAGATTTGACTAATAAGAAGCACAATGTTTCTCATTTTAGAGTCTTTGATTTTGTGACATATGCACATGTCCATGATGAGCTAAGGAAGAAGTTAGCCAAAAAAGGAGAAAAGTTCCTATTTGTTGGATATTCATAGAATACAAAATCTTACAAGTTGTTTAATCCAGTCACCAGAAAATTCATAATTAGCATAGATGTACAATTTGCTAAAAATTAGGCATGGGATGAAATTATTGAGAGAATAGTCAGTGTAGTAGAAGCTATTCCTCATGAGGATATGGAAAATGAAACTATAAAACAACAAGGTATTATATCTTCTTTGAATCTTGGACATGCACCACAAGTTGTAGCACAAGCTACACCTCCATCTACAACTAAGAGTTCTCCAAGATTTCAATCATCTTCAACCATGCAAGAGACACTAAAAGAACACTGGAAGAAAATCCTTCAATACAAAACAACCCATCATCTGATAGCCCTTTCCAACGGAAAACAAGAAGTCTTAGTGAGATTTATGATGTTGATACAACTAACTATTTTTTAGTTTTTGTATTGTTTTCTCAAGCTACAGATCCAATATATTTTGAAGAGGCTATAAACAATGAATTTTGGGTTCAAGCCATGGATGATGAGATAAATGCCATAGAGAAGAATCCTACATGGGAATTGGTAGATATTCCAGAAGGAAAGGACATGATTGGAGTGAAGTGGGTCTACAAGACCAAATATATTGTTGATGGTAAAGTACAAAAGTATAAAGCAAGGCTGGTCGCAACATGTTTTTCATAGTAACATGGAGTTGATTAAAATGAAATGTTTGCACCAGTAGCACATTTAGACATGGTAAGAATGGTTTTAACAATTGCAGCTCAAAACAAATGGCCTATATATCATATGGATGTAAAATCAAAACTCTTGAATGGTTTTCTTGAAGAGGAAGTTTATGTGAATTAACCAAAATATTATGAGATAGAAGGTCATGAAAGAAAGGTATACATGTTGATAAAAGCTCTCTATGGTTTCAAGCAAGCACATAGACACAAGGTATCATTTTATCATGGAGTTGGTTAACAACAAGGAAATTTGTATTGAATTTTATAGATCCAAAGATTAGTTTGTTGATATTTTTACGAAGTCTTTTGGAAATAAAGTTTTTGAGTATTTGAGAAATTACTTGGGAGTTTGTGATTAAGAATATGTCCGATACGAAAGTGCACACTCATCTCCAAAATAATTAAAGTTTTAAGGCCAAAATTAAGGGGGAATGTTGGAAATAAATCATTTCTCCCCACATTTTTTTGCTATTATTAGGAAAATAAAAAAACAACTTACTTTTCCATGCATACGTTAGTTTTAATTATATGTCCCTATTTTTAGGATAAAATTAAATAAAACAAATAGTTTTGTTTGCATGAACAAAAGCATGCTCTATTTGTAGATAATAGTTCTATTTTTAAGATGTTCTTTTTTAAAAGTTGAGTGTTCTATTGTTAGAAGAAAGTCATCTATATATTGAAGGTAATTTTAAGTTTTTTTTAATATACACACACATTGTATTGAGCTAAAGCTCTAAAAAAAAGAAGCTATATATGCACAGAACTGTTGATTTGAGTTTGGAATACTTTGTTTATTTGCAATATTCTTTATTTAATTTTTGTTATTCATTGTTTTATTTGCCTAATTTCTACAATGATGAGAGTCATGACATTCACTTTTTTAAATATTTACTTATTTTGATGGGACTCCTCAACCACAACAATAAGTTCCCCTTTCAGAAATTCACAACAATGTCGACAAGAAATTTGCATAACTTTATCATAAAAAACTATGTTTTATTTATTCAGAAAAGAAAAGACTTGAAGATATGAAACTTACATACAATAGTCAGATATTGTAATACCATATCAATTGATAACTTATTGGAACTTATATTCATGCGCTTAATTTTTTTCTAAAGATTAACTATACATCAAATCAGATGGAAAATGTGAATTAATAATCAAAGATACACTAGGAGTGACATATTGGACTTATTTTTTTTCTGCTTGTTACATTTTGGGAAAAAACCAGTGTTTGATGGATCATGGGTCATAGTTGGTAGATTGATGAGAAACATTTGTTACGGTAATTTTTAAGACTATGCCACAAAAAATTTCAGACTATGCCACTAATTTTATTAGCACAATACAGTAATTCTAGAACTCCGTTATAGTAATTTTAGAACTACAAAATTGTCAAGACTATGCCACAATAATTTTCTAGAATGGCGAGTACAATAATTTACAGAGCTCTGCTATAATATTTTTAGGATGTGAAATCAATAATTTGTAGTAATTCCCTTCCCAAATCATATTCATCTAGTGTGCCCCATTTATTATTAACTATCCTATCGAATTGTTGCTCACCAGCCCAATGCATCATAAACTCTTATTGGAAGGATCTATTAGCCGCAACATGGTTTAGGTTTTTTGGAATGGAAAAATAAGGAAGATAAACATCATCAAATGGCTCCAAATAATTTTCATCCATGTCATCATTTCCACTAGATTAAGATTGAGAAACAAATGTGCCAACACATACCCAAATTAAATTTAATAATTAAAATAACTACTATTAGTTATTTATTTTATCCAAAAAGCCAAGAAAATTTAGCATTATTGTCTCCAATAAACTATTACTTGCAGATGAATATGAAAAAGTTAGCATTAACTGGTTTGCAGACATGTCACAAGATATTGTTTTGTAAAGTCTCATCTTATACTGAAATGACCATTCCTCTACTTGTTTTGGCATGATCTCCCTTTCCAACTCAAAAATAAGGGAAGCAACCTCCCTTTCATCAGGCCCATCTGCACATCCCCAGTTACACTAATCAATAAATTAATTAAACTTTTTTACCATTTTCTGTACTAAACGAGTATAAATATACCTACATATTAAGATGTCAAATTTGAGTTGGATTGATTCACAGAAAATGTGTTCGTCACTAGATTGTAGAATTTTATATTGCTAGGTGAGAGGGATGACTATAACAGCCGCAACATGCATTATATTACTAGTTGAAAGGGATGAGACATGTGAAGAGACTTGATGATCCCACGAGGCATTGGGTGGTGGTCCCTTAGCATAGGATGTGCTCACAGAATACGTTGATTAGCAATGTTTGTTCTTAGAGAAGTCTACAGATAACACTTTATTATGTACAAAAGTAGAGAGGTATCAAGGCTGCGAACAAGTGAATGTAAGCATGAGGGTCACCAGTACCATCAAAACATGTGAATGTAGGCATGATAAAGTCCTCAGGAAATGTAGAATTATGAATTGTATTACGGATAGGGTTACCATGTAATGAATTATCATAGTAAGCCCTACTTTCTAAAGTGAAATACTGAGCTTGAGATTGTAATTGACCTATGACATGCATGAGTGAGATGATATCCTGTGAAGGAATAATGAAAGATGACAATAATGTATTAAGAGGTTGTAATTTTCCATTCTGAGTGATCATAGCAATAATCAAGAGGTGATAAGGGAGATTTTGATGCCAAGGGAACACTAGGAGGAGGTGCCGAGGATGCTATAATAGATGATATTAATGGAATATCCATAGTAGTGGTAGGATTAGATTAGAAACATCACTAGGAGGTTAAGTGACCAATACAGACACATCTATAGGAGAAGATGAACTAATAGGCATAAATGATGTGGTAAAAGGAGATGAAATGGTAGGGGAAGAATAAGTGATAGATGGAGGTGACTCATATATAGTGCTAGATGCAATCTTAGGAGAAGGTAATGATGGAATAGGAGATTCACACTCAGAAATATGAAAATAATGAGAACCACGACTATCAACCGCCTAATCAGATAAGGAATAAAAAATGAGAATTTCACTAAGAATACTATCAATATGATCATCAACATTGTGCAAACTAGGATGAAGACAAACATGACATGCATCATGAAAAGAAACATTAGAGGTAGGAGAATCACGAGATTAAAATATATAGGTGGCCTGAATAGAAAAAAAATCCATGTACATGTGAATGATGATCAATACCAAGGATATAATCAATAAGAGAATCATCTAAAATTTCCTTAGAGACATCAGAAGGAGGATCACAAGTATTTGTATAGCATGGTGTACAACGAGTGAAGGCTATTAGATTCTCAATAATACTAATTTCAATGGGAGAAACTTCAAAATGGGTAGGCACATATTGTTGACCATCTAGAAGGTATTGTTTGATGTGAGCTGCATAGGAGTAGGAATACCATAGAGAGCCATGAGCTCAATGATGGTAGCCTCATCATAGATAGGGTAAAAATACTAAAATGAGACATATTGGGTGAAGAAGATGAACTATCCTTATCTATTAGGGTTTGAATCGGATCCTAGTGCAAAGTATTCTAAAGTACGGGCTCACCAAAATGATTAACTAAAATATAAATTTTAGAGTTAATCTAAATAAGTACAACAATGGAATAAATAGTACAAATTGAAATGTAAATGTTAAATAATTTTATTTGATATTTAATTGAAATGAAATAATTGAAATAGGAGGGATAAAGTAGTAACATGAAAATGAATTACCTTGTATTGATTTTAGATTGATTAGTATGATGTGTGGACGAAGCAGAGTATGATGGTACAACACAAGAAATTGTAGCAAAAGAAGATTTGACTAGACTGGGGAACCTAGAAATTGATCAGGGTGCCTTGGGGCGCCCTAGTCTACAGTATGGGTGCTCTGGTCTATATAATAGCTCAAGACCTGAATCTAGAAGTTTCATTATATATTCACAATGTATGGATCTTTGTCACATGATTTTCATAGTAACTTTGCTTAAATTTTGACACTAATGCCCTGACATGCTGAGTAGTACTTAGGGGAATGAGAGGAAAAATTATAGATACCAACGTCAAAACTCTAAGTTAGATGCAAATTTTTCTAGGAACAGGGTGCCTAAAATAATGACCAGAGCGCCCATAGGCGCCCCAGTTCTACCTTAGGTGCCCTAGTCAAATACTAGAGACAACAAATGACTAAATAACGACACTTGAGACTCCTTAGGAGATGACTAAAACTTTGTAGACAACTATAGAATATGCAAGACAAATGATCACGAAGACCAAATGACCAATGACAGGACTAGGGTAGGGGTCATTAGTGAATGCTTTTCTTATGTAAGATCCATATATAAAATAACATGCTTTGGCTGTATAAATTTAATAGTAAGTGCGTGATTTTGTGACTAAACCTTTGACTCTACCAAAATATCATCATTTTGGCCTGAGGACCATGATTTTCCTCTCTTCATCACAACCCAAATCAATGATGTCCTTGTCATAAGAGGCATGATTGATGGTGGTGGTGCAATTAATATCATATCATCCATCACTTTTAATCAACTTTGACTACCAAATATCGTTGATGCCCAAACACCCGTATTACTATGAGATTTTAACGATATAATTGCTCCCACATTGGGAATGGTCATTCTACCTCGTAAAGTCAGAATTAAAACTCTTCTCGAACTCTTTTATATTATAGAGGGATTTTCAATACAACATACCATTAAGATGACCTTGGATATGTACCATGAGTTTTGTCTCCTTGACACTCCACCGACGTCTTAAGTACGAACATGAGGGTAAAAATTTCACGGTCCCTATGGATCCTAATCCTTTTTCTAACTGCAACATGACGTACTGTCCAAACTACGTTCTTATACCTAAATCAAAATAAGAATCCTCCAACAAAACATCTACCATTACATCCATCCCATCATCAAAACTACCCAAAAACTCCTCCCTTGGTGACGTTATGGAATGTCTTTCCCTTGGGGAGTACGGTCTCCTTATGCTTAATTTTTGTCCCACACCCAATACATATGGTAGACCATATAAACAACAATTGTATGAGATTTACATCAAAGATGTTATCTCCTACGTTCCTATGTATCTAAAAACAAATCTCTTCTATGGAGGGATCGATCATCCTTCCTCATAATACCATCCTCAACACCACGCCATGCCATTCACATAAGACTTCAATTGTTTAGTAATCTATCCTTTGTTCAAATATATCTCCATCATTGTAAACGGAAAGGATTTGGATTTGGAAATTACAAACAAGGAATCCACGATTTAACTATCGAAAACTCCCTCAAATCACATAAAAAATATGGATTAGGATATGAAAGACCCACTACTGAACCATCGTCATATATTGCATCCTTCCGCATCACAGAACTAGAACCGTCATCCTCAATAGAGCATGATGATCCCATGGATATCGACAACATAATCTCCATCCCACCAATATTTTTTTTAGTGAACTCTATCTCTATAAGACCATTGAATTATCAATCTAAACACCTCACCCAAACACTTCCTCTCATCTAGCCAGAAATGATTGAAGAAGACTCCCCTGCCATCGACATCCTTAAATGTCGCAACGATCAATATATTCTCTCTCATATGGGAGCAGAGGACCATTTCCTTCAGAAATGCCTTCCACTTGACACATCAACCCTTCTCAATGAATACACCATCGAAATTAACACTAGAACCTCTCAAGATCACCACAAAGTTAAAGTTGGCCAATCCTTAGAACCACAAGAATTAAAAGATTTCACCAACTTCTTATCTAAATATAGTTAATCCTTTGTCTGTTCATATAGTGATATGTCAGGTATCGACCCCAATATATTCATACAAAACATCATCACCTATCCCATGCCAAAAAAATTAAACAGAAACTCCGTAGAATGCACCTTGTATTGCTCTTCTCATCAAAGAAGAGTTATAACACTTATTCTCTGATAATTTCATCATACCCATTAATTATCCACAATGGGTCTCCAACATCTTATGCATAACCAAAGCCTCAAACAAGGTATGTATTTGTACTGAATTCTGGGATCTCAATATCATTTTTCCAAAATATGATTTCCCTCTTCAAAACATCGATCAACTTGTCAATCTAAGAGTCGACCATGAAATGCTCTCCCTTATGGATGGTTTTTCTGGTTATAATCAAATCCTCATCTCCACTAACGATTAACAAAAAAATCCTTGAGTGCCCCTTGGGGGAATTTCTACTACCGCATCATGTCCTTCAGACTTAAAAACACTAGAGCCACTTATCAACGCGCCATGACATATATCTTCCATGACCTCTATCACAAAACTATTGAATATTACATAGATGATCTCCTGGGAAAATCCAAACAAGCAGAGACCATATTTCTGTTCTTGACTTGATATTCACTCATCTTATCCAATACTTCCTCCACCTTAACCCCAGTAAATGTGTTTTTAGGTGTTCTCACCTGCAAAATTTTAGGGTTCGACATATCTATCCGAGGTATTGAAGTAGACCCAGCCAAAATTAAAGAAATTATCGAAATGCCTCCTCTATTCAATCTCAAAGAACTATGTAGTCTTCAAGGTAAACAACATTTTATATGATGTTTCACATCTCAACTCTCATATCATTGTAAACTGTTTCACCACCTTCTCCTTAAGGACATCGATTTCAATTAGGATCTTAATTTTCAAAAAGCCTTGACTGAACTCAAGCAATATCTTCTATCACCACATGCCCTCATACCTTCTCATGAAGGGGATCCATTTTGTCTTTACATATGTGCTATATATCATGCCTTAGGGGACATGCTCACTCAATGGGAAAATTAAGGTCGTGAACAAGTTGTTTATTATAAAATTCGTACCCTCCATGAATATGAAACCTATTACATAGAAGACAAAAAACTATGTTGCCCATGGTTGCACCTTAAACTTTGCAAACTCTAAACTATGCCAATATCTAATCAATCACAAAACTTATGTTGTCACTAGTTTCAATCCGCTTAAAACCATGCAATCTAAACCATATCATAGTGACCACATCACTCGGTGTCTCATGCTTATGACCGAGTTTGATCTTAAATTTTTATCAAAAAAATAACTTAAAGGCCAAGGCATCACAGATCAGCTTGTTTAAGCTCCCCTTCTAGACACTCAATTTCCTCATGAATAATTTCCTAATGAATCTATCAACACTATCGATGAACACAAATTCACTCCTATCAAAATGACCATCTTCTTTGATGGATCGAAATTCCAGCAAGGGGGAGGGGCTAGTATTGTCAGCATACCTCCCTAGGGGACTCATATCCTTGTATAATTCAAACTTAACTTCAAATGCACTAATAACATGGCCAAGTATGAAGTGTTAATAATGGGTCTTCAAACTGTCATCATGTTAGGTGTTCAAATATTTAAAATCTATGGAGACTCATAACTCGTCATTAATCAAATTAAAGGAGAATATCAATGTAAAAATTAAATTATGCAAAAATTTTAAGCTAATATTGAATTTCTCCTTGAATCCTTCAATCATTATACCATTCAAATAGTTCCATGATCCTCTAATAAGTTCTTAGACACCATGGATTCTTTAGGATCCCTCATTCATTTATCAACTAGAGAATCAACTGACAATTCCAAAATTTTCATTATTGTTCACAGATTATATGAACCATCTCATAAAAATGAACTCCCCTCTATTAAATTCATCGACAATAATTCAACTGACCTTTGGTACACACATATATTTGACTACCTTTTAGAATTTAAAATCCTATTCGATTTATCCTAAAACACTAAATGATTTTTTCTTCAATGTGCTACGTGTTATGACATCATAGGTGGTATCCTTTACAAACTTAGATTTGATGGCCTCTTTTACTAAGATGTCTTAAATCCCATGAATCTATTAAATCCATCAAGCAAGTCCATGGTGGTATATACCGTGGACACTTCAATCGTAATGTTTTCGTTAAACATGTCTTACGATTAGGCTATTACTATCCTACTATTAACTAAAAATTTTGTGAATACAGTAAAAACTGTGTCAAGTGTAAATGACATTCAAATCTCATTCATGTCCCTAGTTAAGCCTTACAACCATCTTAGGACTTATTGCCTTTCTTTCAATGGGGGTTAGACCTCATTGGCATTTTCAATCCTCGCTAATCACATCAACACCACTCTATCATCACAACCACTTAATAATTTACAAAATGGGTTGAATCCATTCCTTTAACCTCAACTAAAGCAAACAAAATCATCGACTTCATATATAAACACAAAATATGTCACTTTGGAATTCCTCACAAACTTATCACAGACAATAGAAAATCCTTTTAAAACAAGGATGTTAAGAAACTCTGTGACACCTGCAACATTAAACTTAGCTTTTCATTGCCATATTATCCTCAAGAAAATGGACATGCTAAAGCTTCTAATAAAACACTTAACATAATACTCATGAAAACAATAGATGACATAAGCAGGAACTGACATCTCCATATCAAGATTTCTCTTTGGGTTTATCGAATTAGCATCTGTACTCCTACAAATGTTACACCATTTTCACAAGTATACGACTTCGAGGTAGTCCTTCCCCTTAAATTTAAAATCCCATCACTGCGTGTATCTCTCATAGACTTAATTCCTGACGAATAATATTGACAAGACTGTTTAGCATAGTTAGAATTATTAGTCGAAAAATTATTAACAACCCTTGAACATCATCATGTCTACCAAAACCGCATCAAATGTGGATACAATAAACATGTAAAAGAGTGTGACTTCAAGATAGATGATATCATTCTCAAAGAAAATAAAATGTCACTACTTTAGAAAGGAGAAAACGTGGAAAGTTTTCCCCCAAATGGATTGATCCATATGTCATTACTCACAAGTATGGTTCGGGAGTGTATCGTTTAGCCTCCCTTGATGGTACACCTAATAAGGAACCTTTGATATTATTTTACCGTCAACCAACCATTTTTCTCATTGTAATGATTTGAAAGCATGTTGTTTTCCGTCACTATCCTTAAATATCCTTAAAGATGAGAACCAAGGCTATGTTCATCTTATCTTTCATATGGACAAGCTCCCCATTGTGTGAACCTTGTAATCATTACATTCATCCAACCTCATATACCAACCAAAAACGTGTCATGGGTCATGTATGTGTAGGTCATGTACACATTTTTTTCCCCTCCTTGAAATGTCCTATTAGGGGTTTTCCCTCAGCTTAAAAAATAAAAAATATTTATGGACCCTCTTATCAAAAAGAAAATGTAGAATGATCCCTCAAAAGAAAACTACCCATCAAATCATAGCCTAGTCCCTCAAAGAATGACTATTTGTAATTGTCAAAAACTTAAAAAATTGTAGACCACTCCATCAAAGGATGCCTACCATGTAAAAATGTTTCATGCATTGATCAACCTTCAAAAAGTCAAATATCAAAAGTATCCTAGGAAATATTCCAACATTGATCATATTTCCCATCAAAAAAAACTCACCCACATCGATCATTTTGCATCAAAAATAAATATATAAATTTGGGGCATCTCTTTATGAAACTATTGAAAGGAGAACCTTTCTCCCCCACAAAACCTATATATGTTACCCTTTTCATGTTCTAGGAAGGTACATTATATCATTCCATCTCTTTTATCTGATATCCCATGTGTAACTACCTACTAATAGTCTCATGTTAATATTTGTTAAAGACAAAAGTGCAAATGCGTTCACCATATTTTAACCCATCGTGTATGAATCAAATCTAGTATCAAAACAATCATTCCAATTTTGCTTCTATCTTAAAAAGTTACAACCACATTTTGACAAAATTTGGATCACATATAAGTCAAAATAATATTATTAAATCACCATTAATCATTCAAACACTAGACAACAAAATCAAATTAACATTAAAACATACATCAAAAATCACATCATAATAAATCCTACAGATGAATCATAAGCCAAACCATGTTATCATATATAATCATGATCAAAGTATCAAATACATCATCAGGAGTCCCCTCATCTTGTAAATAAAAATCTATAGATCAAGGCTTCATGAAAGAGTTGCATACATATCAAAATACAATACATATCATAATTATATAGTAAACTAGACACCTCTAAGAAATTTATTGGCATGAACCACACTCCCCTGGCTGTCACCTCTCGGTGCACCTCCATCTTCTTCATCCGATCCTCGAGGTGGCTATCCCACATTCACCACAGTAACACTATGAGTTTCCCCTCGCTACGTTAAATGATCCACATAAATAAATACATTGGGAAAACCCCATATCACTAAGTCCTCATAATGTGCCAACTCCGCTCATAAATATTGGTAGTGGGCATAACTAATCATACCTTATGCACCCATTTGACTTCTGGCTTGGGCTCGGGCCACCAACTCCTCACCTGATACTGATGTCCCTGTAATACCGAGATCTGTTCTTCGGGTCTCTCACTGTTGTTTGTACCTATATTATTCGGTTGTGGCCTTTGCAAAATGCTTCATTAGCCCATCATGCTCAGATATAAGACCATATCTCTCACCAATCAAATTATACCACACACCAATCAAATCATCTCACTCCACCCATAATCAATCCCTCTCAGAATCCACTGTGGCCTTCTCAGCTATCAACTGTGCAATAACAACCTCTAGATCCTCTCCATCTCCACCATCCTCCTCATCATCACTAACATCAAAAATCTCCCATGCCTCATCTACTAGGGAACACACTCTCCTCCCCATTCAAACTAGACATACCCTCTCAAACTCATCATAAGCACCAGTCCACCACTGCCTATAACCAATAATCACTCCAACATCATCAATAGGCATCAAGTCACTCTGCTCATCTAGACCCATGGCTCCCCTCTTATCAGGTATAATAAGAGGTGGTCCCACAACTTCCTTAGGAGTATATGCATCTCCCTCATCTCGTCTATACGGTACTGGGGCATCCGATACATCCTGAATCAAACCAAATTATTGTCTAGCATGGATAAATATGGGAATCTCCCACTCTCTGCCTCATCTCCCATGCACCCAGGTATCCTTTTGTAACATATAAAGATCACGCCCTAAACCCGGTTACACTAGAAAATCAACATACGTTCTCTACAACGCATCTCCCACCTGCAACCCTGCATAAAGCTCTTTATAAAAAGCCTCATCGTTCGATCATCATGCATCACTCTGCCATCTCATAAATCATGCATATCTATCAATGATTTGAGGTAAGGTAGAGTATTTTCTTATTGCCTAATCTTGGTGACTATGGGCCATGATAACTATTGATTTCTAATCATATCTTTCCTAGATATAATTTTATGGTTTTAACATCTTGTAAAAAGCATGTACATTTTCTAAACTATTGTTTTTTATTTGTAGAATTAGCAAGAATCCTAGGTTTTCTCCTCATCTTCATGGTCTAATACTTGAGAAAAGAAAAAATCTTTGATTGAATCTAATGTGAATAAAATTTCAATTAGAATATCTAGAAAATATTTCAGGTCAAAAGAGGGTTTATCATACCACCTGATACATTCTAGTCTAGGAATAGATCTCCATGATGAATAATGGACTTTAACTTTAGCTTTTGGTTTATAGTGTTAGAACACTTCAAGTGGAGTCGAGTCCTATTTGGCTACGATAAATGGAAGATTTGAACACTTAACATTTATATTTCATCATCTAGATCTCTCTATGACACACACTTAGTAAGGACGTGGCTTCCATTTAAATTCATAGCCCTTGACTAGTTCTAATAATGAATGTTATCTACCTTGAATATTTCCACCATCAAAAGGAATGGTTGGTAGGTAAAGAGTAATAACTCCCCATGAATTTTTATCAATATATGTGGAAGCCCATACTTAATGATGAGACCAATATCATGGTTTTTTCTCCATAACCAGATTCCCATAGTGAGGAAGCATTGGATAAATATAAGGTGGATGTAAAATGCAAGCCACGTGTTGGTGTTGATCTTTATGATAAATGGAACAATATATAACAAAGGATAGCTAGAAAATTAGAAAATTTGGGAGGATAGAAAATTAGATGAAAGGAAAGGTGATGAGATTTTTCGGCGACACGTTCAAGACATGATGAAACTATCAGATGTTGTTCCATCAATCTGAATCTGGCAAGGTGTTCCCTCAGGGTGTATACATTTCCCATCACCTCTTTTTCAGTTGACTTTATTGTCTCCATCAGAAATTCTTATCCATTCCTTGTCTTGTCTTATTGGTTTTGGTTTGAATGAGAGGTTGATAAATTATGTTTTACGAACCTCAATTGATTCATTTTAGATCACTTAAAGAGTTTCAAAATCCCAAAGGTCCAACAAACACTCTCTTCCAAGTGTCTCAATATCCATCTCATGATCTTCATATGCTAGGTCACAAAAAAAATCTTAACAACATTGTTAGGATCAAATTATCAAGATTTTAAGGAATCAATGTTTTTAAAAAGATGTATAGGAGAGAAAATAAAAATTTAAACTTATTCATCTTTTTAAATCAAACTATTCTTTTCATATTTTACAATCCACTCTTTTTCATCAATGATATTTTCTCATCAACAAGTAGAAAATACACAATATCCCACCCAATAGTTCAAATTTGATTGTGTTGGATTGATTATGATGGAGTAATACTCCTTCCAAGAAACTAATTTAAAACAAATCACTTCTTTGCAGATTTTTAAAATGTTTTTTATCCCATTGGAAGAAATCTTCAAATCTTTATTTCATGGACCTCCCATACAATATTCAACTTAGTTTAAACGTTGGTTTGAGGTATTCATTAAACCATATATTTTTAATTGAATCCATAAGAGGATTAACAAGCTTCAAGCTCAATTCCTTCTATTTCCAATTATATGTCATCATTTAACCATTCATTCCTTATTTCATTAGATATTTATAAACAATCTCTTTTCTGTCCATCAAAAATTGAATTATTTCTCGAAATATTTCCTAGGCTTCTCCCACATGTTCATCTTTGTCTTTTTTTTTCCACATACCACTTGTTTGTCATCCATATCAAGGTCGTTAGAAACAATTTATAAAAGTAACACTTTGCATCATATCCATTCATTGCCCATTTGTAATTCACATGTTATGCAATCAAAAAGGATCTTGGTTACCCTCACTCGTGCACTTAGGCAACTTTGTCTATCCCACATCAATGGTGGGATTTCCATGGTATCGACATTGTTAGTGGTGGTGTTGGTGGTGCCTATGGTAATCTCATACACAACTAGCCATGTTGGGGCCTCTCTTTATTTTCTTGGCTTCCAACCTCATCTCTTCTAGTAATACTTGACCTTTCCTACCCATGTTGGCTCACATTCAACACTACTAGACATAAATTGGTGACAATGTGGTTCTTTCTCCTTATTACTCAACCACTTGATACTCTTCATTACTTCATTCAACTCTAGATAAAGACCAATAATGTAAATAGGAAGTGTGGAAAATGTGTGCTCTATATTCTCATTTAGAATACGGTTATTAACTTTGTCCACGAGGGGAGTTTGAGTATCCACAGTTTTCCAAAAGAAAAAATCCATTCCGACCATGTCTCTATGCAACTCTTCCTCCTCATTTCTTTTGACTTCACTTACATCAACCTCTCTTCCAATTGTATCCATATTGGGTAAAATTTAAAGAAAGAATCACACGATCAACTTTAAAAAAATACAAAAGGTCTCAAATAATTCTTTTGAGTTCTCCCAATTTGATGGAGATGCACTATCAATCCCAATCAATGGGATCTATCTCAAGTATTTCCATTAACTTCTTGTGCATGATGTACATATTAGAATAGTTTCAATTCCTCCAAGTTTATTCTTGTGCAAAGTACTTTGTTGTATTGTAGGTTTCCTTTCTTTGTAGCTTCCAATATAAGTCATTTTACTCTTAGGATTGAATGTTTTAGCAATCAAGGTTATATTTCAACTTGTTGGCATCATCCAATAGTTTTGTGCACAATTCCAATCAAAGTTTAAATAGTATTTCAAATGACTTCAAGAGATATTTCTTCAAGTTATAGATCATAATTCCATGTTTTTTAGGTTGAATTCATGCCCAATGGATGCTTCAATGCCACTTTAATATCTTCATCTAGTAGGCATATGTCCCCTAAAGTCACCAAATTGTTGTCTAAAATAACCCCTAGGATATTTTGGCAACGTAAAGTTTCATTTTGGCTCTGAAATTAAGTTTCCAAGTTGCGTGCACCTTTGGTTTCCTTCCTTGGTGTATTTGCATGATTACATTTCTTCATGCATGTCATGACGCACTTTCCCCATATATTCAGTGCACTCCCACATTCTCTCCATTTTTCTATGTCCTTCCATATCCCTTGCATGCACACTCCCTGCGCATTTGATTCCCTTTTCTAATTGTTGCACAATCAAATGCTCAAACCCAATGACTTGCATCCTTTTCTAAAAATCCCAGCATGCTCTTTCTTACCAGGTCCCAAACATTGCTTCACACACACTTGCTTCCTTATTGCGTTCTTCCCGCACCCATTTTTTCTTGCATTCCTTCCATGTGTTATTGCTTTGTGCACTTCTCCAATTTCCTATTGGTGGACTATCATGCACTACCTTCTTCTTTTCTCTCATGTACTCCCTTGGTTGGATGCATGTGCTTTGCTTGCGCATATGCATGCCTTAGAAAAAAAAATCATCTCTTTCCTCCTCCCTCGTGCAACCTCTTGCGTGCGGATATAGAATCCTAAATTCTTTCTCCCTTTCCTTATGTTTTCATGTATGCACCCAAGGTTGCAACCTCCTCGCACCAATTGTGACTTGCCACGTGTCCCTTCTCGAAATTTGTAAGATAAATTATACGTCATGAAAAAAAATTCAAAGGCCCCAGCTGTGGACAAATCCTTGTGGAAAATGAGCATGCGACACATGGTAGGAGAGAATCAATAGACAATAGCCAACTCTCGTGACCAACCAGATTGTGTCATGTGGCTTGTGTGTTTCTCTTACACTACAGAACTTCATATCACCATAATTCTTGCTGAAAAGCTCAAAATCATGCGCGCCTAGTCTTGTTCTAAAGTTGTTGACATGGGCTACACTCTAGGATATTTAAAATCAAATTTTAGTGGGATTTGGTAGGAAAAATAAACATGACCCATATCATTAATGCACACATTCAGTCAACTCAACCACCCATATTTTACTAGATTTAGTTTCTTTCCCTCTTTTACAAGTTAGTTGATATGGAGAGGCAGATATGATAGTGCTACAGGTAGATTTGCATGCATTTAATGCATTTGTTGGTGATTGTGAGATGGAATTTGAGTATTCCCTCTCTTTTCCCATATTTTCACTCCTTCTTCTTCTATATATTGTTAAATAATGCTCATTTGTAGTTGTTGGACTCTCTTGGTTTGCAATAGCATTATTTAGAGTAGTGTTCCCTACATTTTGAGTTGTAGGCTTCAGATTTGAGCCATTGCATAGGATTTTGTCTTTTGTGCTCCACGAAAATGAGTTCTTAAGTGTTGTTGTGAGTTGTGACACACATGTCTGCCCTCCTTACGTGCATTTTCCCTTATTTTTTCTCATCTGAGAGTTTTCATTCCCTTCTTTGTGGTGTTATCACCTCCCTTTAGCTTAGGATTTTGTTTTATGCATCTGTTTCTCACCCTGGTCCCTTGGAATCATAGAGTAGAGTTAGATAGTTACATTTCACTTTATAGGAGTAGTTTTAGCAGTAATAATAAGTAGAGGAAGTCGACCTTCTTCAGAGGTCTATCTCAAGAGCAAGGTCCCACAACTTAGAGACAGTCCCATGTTGCCTCAAAACCCCAAATCAACTTGATTTTGGACAGGTGTAATTTTGAGCTCCAAAAATAACCATTGAATTTCTAATGATATCTTTCCTGTATAATTTGAGGGTTTTAACATCTTACAAAAAGCATGTACAATTGCTAAACTATTTTTTCTTATTTACAGAATTAACAAGAAGCCTAGGGTTATTCCTCAGCTTCATGGTCTACTACCTAAGCAAAAAATATCGTTGATTCAATCTAATGTGACTAAAATTACCATTAGCAGGTCTTACAAATATTTAAGGTCCAAAGAGGGTTTATCATGTCACCTGGCACAGTCTAGTCTCAGAATAGATCTCCATGATGAGTAATAGACCTTAACTTTCAATTTTGGTTTGTAGAGTTAGAACACTTGAAGTGGATTCAACTTCTATTTGGCTACCACAAATGGAAGATTTGAATACTTAACATTTATATTTCATCATGTAGATCTCTCTATCTCATATCCTTTTGTTGAAGCCATAGTTCCCTCTTTACAACCCCTTAATAGAAACATTTAATACCAGACTTGTTTGGATAAGACTACATTTTCGCCTCTACAATCCTGGGGGAAGATATGTCCAACGCTATTTGTAATGCTTTGGGAAAATTCTTAATTATAGATCTCAAAACTAAATTTTTCGACCACACTAGATACATCCGTATACTAGTGGATATGGCCACGAATGTTAAATTTTCGGCTACAATGGAACTTAAAGTAAAGGATAGAATATAGATTACAAAGGCTTTCCTTTTAGGTGTAGAATTTTTTTTTATCTCGGATATTTAGCCTTAATAGCACTAGAACGGCAATTGTGACAAGAAAGACAAAGTTTGGTATTTGAGCTTCTTGTATCAAGTTTAGTGTTTGGATCTAACCTCATTTTTGAATCAGCAAGAAACAGGTTACATGCCTAAAGGAGGTCAGTGGAGGCTAAGAGTCAAAAGTTACTTGTCTTGGATGAAGAGCTAGTGGAGAAGCAAGAAGAGGAGGTTGAACAAGGTAAGAGAACATGAAGTTTCTTGAAGTATAATCATCTTAAGGGTTAAATGGGCATTCAAACAAGGTATAGACAGGGTACTAATGCTGAGTAAGCTACTGAAAGTGGTATTATGACAATTATTGCATGAATTGAGCCATTATATGCATCCTGAGAGAGATCCTCCCTTGCAGAGTTGTGGGTAAGTCAATGGTTGGTTCTTCTTATTGATTGAAAGTTTGATCAAATATATATAGCTCTGCATCAGTGGAGAATTTTATAGAGGGAAGCCATTACCAACTTTGTATGATGAAGGTGTTACAGCAGGATCGTTTGGCCTAATGTTAAATTCAATAATGCTTGGGGCAACTTCTTTGGTATCTGGCTCGAAGGCTAGGCTCTAAGCTGTTGTGGCCAATAGCAAACTTGTTCCTGTGCATTTTTCTTGCATGTACTTTTCTAATCACCAAACTTGCCGAAACTCATGAACCTGCATCTCCTTCTAGTGCTGTTAAAATTGCATCTTTGGCAGTTTCTGCAGCACTTGGAGCACCTCTTGCAGTATGTTTTAGATTCTCTCTCGTTGAATGCTATCTTGGATGTTACTTATCAATATATAGCTTTGCCCTGCTAGTAAAAGAGATTAATTTTAGATATGTTAGAAGGATGAAAGTTGTGACTTTCTTGTTGAAAGACTGATTAGACTGTGACTTTTGCAGGTAACATTCAGCATTCCCTTTGCATTGGCAGCAACCTGTACTTCTACTTCTGGGGCAGACCAGTAAACATTATTTAATTAACTTGTCTTGTTTGTTATCCCTTGTAGGAGTCTAGATTAGTTCCACTGGAACTTTATGATTGTAAACATTCTAAGGTTAAGAGAAAATTTCAAAATTCTAATCAACATATTGCCTTTTGATTTTTACTCTTTCTGCCATTGGAGCACATCTCACATTATGTGTTAATTTTGGCTACAAAAGTACAGAGTTATGTGAATATTGCCTGTGAGGGGCATGAAAAAGCCAAAGGATCAAAATTCAGAATCGGCAGTTGCTGTCTAGAATAAAGCTCACTGAAACTGCTGCTTGTAGCCTATAAACATTTATACGTAACATTTATTCATCCAATAGATGAATGCAGCTAAATCAGTCAACATTTAAACTGCTGCTTGACACATATAAACTGCTGCTTGGTGCCTAACTAAGTTCTCTTGCATAGCCCTCAGTTACTAACCTCTTAATTCTGCATCAGTCCTCCAATGTTCAGCAATAGCTCTTCATCCAATCAGTCTTCAAACTAATAGCTAATAGCTTTTAATTCTGCATCAGTCCTCCAATGACTAGCTTGAATAGCTAATAGGACAGGAATTTCTCTCCTAGGTAAACAGGAGTTAAATCAAGCTTTGATCATTGCATGGGAAACAGGAGTTAAATCAAGCTTTGGTAGAGACGAAAAGAGAGGAGGCTGTTTATCAGTTGACATGAGCTTAAAAGGGATGTAAGTTTTGTAAGTGCTGGTAAAATGCATGGTGGAAGTAGTCAATACAGAGTAGCTATGCACTCTAGTAAGCTTCTGGGGACACAATAGAGGGAGACTGGACCTAAAAATAGAAGTGGAAACTAATTTTGCATCAGGGTAAGCAAGTCCAAAATTCCTTAGAGGAGTTGAAAGTGTGAAATATTGCCCCTGATGCCCATAACTCCATATTTTGACTTTCTACCGCTGTGTTTGCTGATGTTGACTTAATGTGCATTCCACATCCTGAACTAGTGTTTTTCATGCACAAATATTCAGTAGCTTTAAAGGAGGAAAGGTTCTTGAAAGTTAAGATTTTCTAAATTTTTGGAAAGGTGGAGGTTCCAACTTAAGGTATCTCCAAAAATATTTTATTTGATACACTGCATATACAGGTAAATGGCCACTAGACTTAATAATCGTACAAACAAAGCGAAATGTTATTTAAACTAGATACAGCACGGATTGTTTATACATCAACATACTCACTAGTTGATTGCCAGAAAATTTATCCCGTAGAAACTAATGTCCACTGATGACTCATTGTGAGTATGATTTAATAGTAAGCAGATTTAGACTTGACAATTAGAGGATCTCACTAAATCCGTGGCCCTGCCAATTTTCTGGTTATACAGCAAGTTGGACTAAACTTAGCCAGCATGTAACTATGATGTGAGCATTAGATCCCATATGCATACACAATAATACACTTTATAAACTTTAAAGCGTACCTGTTCAAGGGTCGGCTGTACATGGAGGAGAGAATAAGGTAAATATGGGAAGAATCAGTTGTAAGATCATTTCTCGTGGAGGAGGAACTGAGGAGAGAGGTAAAGAAAAAGTTTTGTATGTAAACTTGAAACTACTAAATGACACTCTGTTTTGCACTGTATGTGGATCTTCCTTGTTGCATTTTCTGAGTTTTCCTTTGTTATCATGCGGTTAAGGATTGAGATTTTATTGATAAGGACATAGAGTACTTGGTTTTCATTGATATTTCATAGAAGATCAGCAAAGGACACTATGTTTTAACATGCAAGTGAGTGCATGAACTTGTGTAACTGTACATTTGTGTTTTGATAAGGATTCCTTGATAAACTGTAGCTTTGAAATAAAGGCTTTTTATGTTAAACATGTGAAGTATTAGCGGAAGCTGTGATTTTGCTTGATCTGGGGATATTGCATGTGTTTCAGACCATTTAACTTGGTGCTCTGTATGACTGTGGGATGATCGAAGACTGTATTAAATTCATAGGACTGTGAAACAATGCAAGGGTATTAGGAGTGAGAATGTTGAAGGGTTAATACACGAGACTATTGGTAAAGAGAACATAGACCCAGGTGGGTAAAGAAATTGTCTTATTCCATTAATAAAAGCACTTGATTGACTTTGTCCTTAAGCACCTACAGGCAGAGTAGTAGACGAGGGAACGGTTTTCATAAACACCATGAATGGAAAGCCTCACTGGTAAGAAATTCTTATAAATAATGTTGAAGCAGTCCTTAGGACCAAGTTTTGTGTCTTAAGTTGAAGAGTGGGAAGAGTTATAATCGAATTTAGCCCATCGGGCTAGTAAAGGGCGTATATATGGTTTCTAGGGTAATTTCCTATTATCTCTTGAATGTACCGATGAAAATAACAATAAATGTGTAGAAAACACTGTCATTAGAGGATCTCCCCAAATCCATGGCCCTGCCAATTTTCTGGTTATACAGCAAGTTGGACCAAACTTAGCCAGCATGAAACTATGATGTGAGCATTAGATCTCATATGCATGCACAATAATACACTGTATAAACTTTAAAGCATACCTGTTCAAGGTCAGCTGCACATGAGGTATACAACAGAGGTGAAATGGAAACCACAAGCCCCAGGAAAATAAAGAGCAGGTTTTAATGGAGCCTCTTGGGTCAACCCAGATAAGGTTGGGGCTGTCTGTATTCTATGGGATGATACAAGGACCTTTGCAGGGGCTTCTAAAACTTTATTTATAGGGTAACCAACAATCAAGTTGAAGCTACTGCACTGGTGACGGGCCTAAAACTGGCGCTAACCAGGAAAATTAGATACCTCAGTCCTCCAATGCTGAGCTATAAAGAAGGAAGCAGTAGCTCTCCATCCAATCAGTCTTCAAACAGGGGGAGCTTGACTTCCTTGACTAGCTTGATAATGATTACTACCGATTACCCAATGCTACCAAAAGAGTGCAAATTGTAATCCCTTATAACTACTGCTCTTAAGCTGCTGCAGAAAAACATAGACATATCATCAATGTGATCAGATTTTACACTCGTTTGTTATACTTGGCTAAGGTTGGATTCACGAACTAATTTGTTGGCACTGATCGGGGAACTGTTTTTTCCTAATTTGGTTCCGTAGAGCTGGATTGAATGTTGCATTGACCTGCATATCCGCCACATGATTGAATGTTGAATCTATTTTCAAGGAATATGGATGTATTATAATGGTAAATCCTGAACTAATAAGCCACAGTAATTTTAGAACTCTGCTACAGTAATTAGTATGATGTATTACTCTGTTACAGTAAGTCACAGTAATTTTAGAACTCTGCTACAGTAATTTTTAAGAGTATGCCACAGAAATTTTCACCAGAAGACAATAATTCCATAACTCTGTTATGGTAATTTAGAACTACAATATTTTCAATACTGTGCCAGAATAATTTTCCAGAATGTTGTACAATAATTTGCAGAGCTCTGCTACAATAATTTTCCAGAATGGTGCGGAAAAGAAGGCAGATAAGTAGGCAGATCATAAAATGACTGCAAAGAAGGCAGCTCATCAAATGGCTCCAAAAAAGACAGATCGTCAAGTGACTCCAAAGCAGGCAGATCACCAAATGGCTCCAAAGAAGGCAAATCACCAAATGGCCATTCCTCTACCTGTTTTGGAGCGATCTCCCTTTCCAACTCAGAAATAAGGGCAGCAACCTTCCTTTCATCAGGCCCTTTTGGACATGAAGATGTCAAATTGGGAATGGATTGTTTCAAATCAAATTTGTTCGTCTCAGGATTGTACAATTTTATCTTATTGGGCGATCGTTGGGCATCACAAAGGCTGCCAGAAATATCAAGATTGTTTCTGTAATAGAGTGTCCCGTCTTCATTTTCAACAGCAAGAGAGAATGGAACACCACATATCTGAGAAATCTGATATGCTTTCTTAAAGACTCCAGGGATTCTATTGTCGAAATGATGCTTGCGTTTCGCACTCTTAGGAATATACTCAATGGCTAATGCTTTTCTTCCCATTGTCCCTTCGTAGAAATGAGTTGCAGTTGCAAAAAAAATAATCCCTTCGCAGCAATAAGTCTACACCACATGAACCTGATGTCAAAGGAAACTCTCTGTCAGTGAATTGCTTTATAATACTAGTTACATTCTAGAAACAATAATTAAGTTCTCTTATATCTTTTCAATAGTTAAATAACCTATTCAGATGAAAACTTTAAAAATCTCCAAATCATGAAGAGAGAGATAGAATACATAACATGGAAAACAAAGAATACATATAGTGAAACACAAAAAAATACCGCAAGAAATGTTCCTAAAATGCACATTTTTAACAAATGAAGAACAATTACACAAGCACAAAAAACATGCAACTTGAAGACTCTATTCCACCTTTTCAAAATGCTTCCCACATTCTAATAAAATTATATCTAATCGCTTCTAACTTGAAAGTGTTTTGAAGATAAATAATAACTGAAATACTAAAATGTTCTCAGGCCAACCAGTGATTGCACATTTAAAAATGTAAACCAGTGATTACACGTGTAAAAATGCAAATAAAAAATAAAGATAAATAATAAGTCAAATACTATAATATTTTATATTACTTCGAAAAAGGTATTGGAATCCATGATATAAACCTAAGTCTTGAAACCAAACAAATGGAGACTTATCATCAAATCTTAGCTAGACAGTTCACAAAGAAAAATGTTTTAACAAAATCAAATATGTTGAGACAACTTGTTAAAGATAAAAAAAAAATTGGGTCTCAAAACTGCATATACATCATATAAGTATATTTGGTATGGAACAGTATATTTGGTATATTTGAATGTGTAAGTGTGTTTTCAGGATGGTAAGGTTAGTACATTAAAGGATTTCCGCAGTGATTCAAGGATTTGCTAAGAATCGTGCAGTATGCAGGTTTGACGGTATGATTCAAAGCTTCAAGAATGAATTATAACAAATAGAATGTTGACAAGTTCATGCATGAAGATCTTGGTGACTTCTGTGATTCTCGACAGAGTTGGAGAAAGAAGAAATTAAATTTAGTAATCAATGAGAAGCTCACGGGTAAGATACAGTCCTAGGGTTTGATCTCAGTATAAAAGGATATTTTGACAATCCAAAGCACTAAATCTTGATTCTTCTTGGTGTCAAAGGAATTAGAGAGGTGTTAGGAGGTTTCCTTGAGTTGTAGATTGTCTTGAAAAAGGAGTTTTGAGACACTAGGGTATTGAACTCAGTCTTCTCTGTTATGTACAGTGTTGGTAATTGATGAGGGTTTGAACAAGCTAAACAATGTTCATAATTTATTCAATGTTTCTTATCCACCTTGGAAATGCCGGGGAAATGAATATTCATTGATTGTTATTGTTGTCAGAAGATTGAAAGACAAAATTATCATTAAGTGTGTAAGGGTACAGTTTGTCAGTCCTTAACTGTACAAGCACAGGTGGAAGGTCTAGAATGTTGATATTTGGTGAAGGTATTGAATCTTTCCTTTGTAGACTACTGAGATAGGTGGAGGAGTACAAGGATGTATAAGGAAAATAGAACCTGTCATTGAAAAATTCCATGATGGTATTCATTCTACAAACTCTGTTTTGACTTAAAACTGTGTATGAAGGAACAAGAACACTAGAACTTGTATGTTAATGCCTAGAAGGTTTGGAGAGAGTTGAAGCTAAAACTCATGAAGAATATGGTTGCATAATACTGAAATAAATTCCGTAATCTTTCCTAGAGTTCTTGAAACCTCGTTTGAAAGGAAACAGTAAACTGGGACAGTAAACAGTAAACATCATATAAGTATATTTGGTATGTTTTGGCACCAAGATTGAACAGTAAACATCATTGTCACTGAAAACCATTTTGAAGGAAATTTCAGTACAAAAGGAGGCATTAAACTTCAAATCAAAGGAAAAAGTCACCACTACAGATCCAACAGATCCAGATGTCAGAGGTGGTGAATAAATATGAAGCTAAAATAGTGTTCGCAAAAAATGTGGAGATTTTAGTTTTCCCCTACTATTGGTTACCCAAATGTGAAAACATCTTGTACAATAATTACCTAATGCATATATGTAGGGACAAGTATTCATCACATAAAACCTTTCCAAAATGATATTCCAGTTTATGCAAAAACACAGAACCTGTTAAAACCAATCAAGATTCAGGTTACTAATTAAACTCTCTAAAACATTAAATAATTGAGCAACATACTTTTATCCGAGCTTCAAATTCTCCCTTGAAACATTTCATGTTTACAGTCTGTAAATAGATAAGTATTCACAAAATAATTTTCATAATCACCAACGAAAAACTACATACCTGATTGCTTATCTGTGGATTCAAAACTATGACCCAAGGATGTCCATTGTTGCCTGTCTCTTTTGGAAAGGGTTTGAAGTTTGAAAAGCAGAAAGATACACATACAAAGCTATTTAAGAATTCACATAGCCCAGTAAATTTAGGGTTTGGCTATTTAAGAATTCACATAGCCTGATGTCGACAGAAATTCCTGTATCCGTTGGATCATAGCTTGCCGTGGAAGGAAATTCATTTAACCGTTTGATCATTTCTTGATGTCGAATGAAATTCATTTAGCCGTTGGCAGATAATTTCTTTTTAACTTAATAATTACAGCAAATATTAAGTTGCAGAATGTTGTATAAATATCAAAGAACAGCTTTTCTATTTCAGATGTGGCCTTTATATTTTAGCTGTTTATTTGTTTTTGTTTTGACTCGAAAAAATTCATGTCACTTGTTTCTTGTTTCTTGTTTCTTGTGATTAGGTTTGGTTTGCCTGTTTATTAAAAACATCTTTAGTAATACTAAATATTTATTTAGATTAATCAGTTTTCTTTATAGTTATGATTCTATGTGGGCATCAAATTTAGAACTTGTGTGAAAAATGATATGTTTTGAGATATATATTTTACCACACTGATATTTTTCAAATTCTCACAATTATACAATATCAAAAAAATAATACACAAATAATTACAATTTAATATATCATCCACAAAAACAAATGTAATGTAATGTGTCTGTAACATAAACTTCTATGCTACAATAAGCATTGTGATGATTTCTACATTTCTTACATAACACTTGTTACATTCAAGAAACAATAATTAAGCTTTCGTATTTATTTTGAATGGATAAGTATCCTATTCAATACCTTTGAAAAGTTTAAAAATCTCCAAATGATTAAGAGAGCGAAATAGAAGAGATAACATGGAGACCAAAGAATAAAGAGAGTGAAACACAAAGAAATACCACCAAAAAATTTATTAAAATGCACATTTTTGACAATTAAAATTACACAAGTGCACTAGAAACATGCAATTCAAAGACTCTACTCCACCTTCTCATAATGCTTCCCACATTCCAACACAATTCTATCTAATGGGGTGTTTTTACCCGTGATTGCACATGTAAAAACACATATACAAGTGAAGATAAATGATGAATGAAATATTGCGTATGATAAGATTGTAGTAGAGTTATTTAAAAGTTCACATAGTGGGTTGAAAACTTCTCGTATTTTTTTATGATATTATTTTGTATGATGCATTTTCTCAACAAGCCCTTACCACTTTGCACTTATCTCTCAACCAATTCTATTTACTTGAATGACTCGGAAACCACTCTAAAACAATCTAACCAATTAAGTTTAGATAAATAATTATTTAAACTTCTCCCCTATGATTGACGTAACAAACCCTAAACAAACTTTATTTAAGCAAGTATATTATAAATAATATAATATGGTGTAATAGTAATCCTAACATTCACTATGTTGTTCTTTGCCTTAGCTTTTATGTTCTAAAGTTCAATATTATCTCATCTTTAAAGATAAATGCCATTGTGAATCTTTAGAAGCATTTAAAAAAGGTCTTGGACCTACTCCCCTTGCCCTAAGGTTATATGTGGATAGTTTAATAGTCTAATGTTTATTTAAAATGTTAAATCTCTTACCTTTTGCATCTAATGAATTATGCTTATTGATATCTGATTAAGAATTTTAATTGTTTAGTGTTATTCATTCCTCTTGATTTTCGTACGCAAACACCCACACACCGTGATTGTATCTATTTTGCTTTGTGCTTATATTTCATCACTTTATGTGTCACACATCGTTTGCCATGATTTTATGGTGAACAACAAATGTTTTACATATCCAACTTGCTTGTACATTCTCAATAAAACATTCTTTTAGATCTTTCAAACTAAACAATGCGAAAAAGACAAGTGAAGATAACTCTCCATTCAAATCATTCAATCAAAAAACTTTGTTTTCCTGTGTTTTATTTCATGCAAAAAATTAGGGCATAATAATTTATAAGGAACACCCCATACAGAAGATACCATACAGAAGATACCATAGGTATGCCTTTTACAAACGTGTGTTTGAGAGATCATTATGATTACACACTCATTCCCTTTTCCTTGTACTTCTCATGTACCAAACATGTTGGTGAATCCATGCATAAAGGATGGTAAGAGTTACTTTATGGATGGCATTACCATGATATGGACGACCCCTGGCTTAGATAATGACTATAAGGTCGATAGAGATGTATTACATTGTTGTCTACTATTATGAAATACCCTCATGTCAATTATGACTATGGTGTATATTTGTTGATAGAAACCACCAAGGTCATTCAAGCGTGGAAGCCAAGGGGTAAGTTTAATATGTATTACCACGTTCCTTATATCTTTCTACTCACACGTGGTCAGAAGTTCTCCTATGTAGGTATTTGTAAAGTTGACTGACACCCAAAACCTTTGACAATATACGTGATTTGATTGTAATTTGGGCTAATCGCACAATGGTAAGAATTGTGAGACAAGGGTGACCTACAAGGCATTACATGCTCCAACAATGGTAAGAATTGTGAGACAAGGGTGACCTACAAGGCATTACATGCTCCAAAATCTTTACCAATGGGGAAAGTGGCCAAATGGTGAAAAGGCCCAAAGCGATGGATTATGTGCACTGTTCATTCCCCCTACTAACAAATGCATACGGTGCTTGTGTGTTAAGAGGATCCCCCTTGCCTCGTGATCATTACCAAAAAAACATGAGGAAAAATGTCATTAAGGTAATGGTTACTGATGCAGGTCAGCTTGAGATGATTAAACACATGAGAAAAATCCAACAACAATTAATACTTTAATCTAGCCAAACTTTTGACGTGCTTGTCGAATTATGGACCACCAAAATTTTCTCTAAAACCCGTTATTATTCTTGTGACATTTGTGACAGCTTTTTCGGTGCAGCTTATAATAAATTTCTCAAAAGGAAGCCATCAAGAATCACATATGCTATTAAGGAGAAACTCGGGTCTAAAGCTTTGGTTGTGAGGACACAAATAAGGGGGATTGGTTCCTACCTTCTAAATACACCTACTTTGGAATTTGGTTGTGAGGACACAAATAAGGGGGATTGAGTTCCTACCTTCTAAATACACCTACTTTGGAATTTATGGTGCCCGTATGTGAGCCATCCACATTGCCCCCGTATTACAACCAGCTTGTTTGCATTAGAGTTCATAACAGAAAAGGTAATTACAGATAAGAACTTCCACGATGTTGGCAAAGGAGCATTGGTTGAGCTACCTATCATTTTTTATTTTCTCACAAGTTAGTATCATGACCCTAAAAATTTCATCAGTGATCTGAGGCTTCAATATAACAGGTCTATTAAGCCGCGTCAATTTGACCTCGAAGAGGATGTGTTGAGGAACACTTCTTATGAGGGAGGTGGTGATGATGACCAAGCTGATGAGAAAGATTTGCTAGAGAATTTCATCCAAGATTTCTCTACTCTTCAGATGGAAGGATACATATATATGGAATTAATGAACTCTTGAAAGAAGAAGATGAATTTTTTAATAGGACTGATGTTTCTCAATGCAGAGGTATTTGTACAACTCCTGAAGGAGATGGATACTAAAGAAGAGGCCAAAGTTGTCAAAGGTTAAGGCAGGTCTAAAGAACCCGTTGTTTCAGAGTCCCCCTTAGATGAAAATGATTCAAGTTCTAAAGCACAAGAGCCCTCCTTGGCCAATTTATCCATCAGAGAAATTATAAAGAAATTAATAAGGATGCTCATTCCAAACATGAATCTTAGTATGGAACCCATCTTGGAGGCAAATATCAAATTAGAGGGTGAGAAGGCAGTTTTCATTGACAAGTTGAGCTCTGAAAATGTTGCCAGAGTCTTTCATGGTAGACAATTTAATCATAAGACTGCACAGTTGGTTCTTTGGGCAATATCACCCAATACAAACAAAAATGATACTCAAGGATCTCAGGAAGGTGATCCGTGAACCTCTACTTAGGAAATCTACGAAATCACACAATTATGTTGTTCTACTTTCAACTTTGGAAAATGACATATTTGCTTGAAAGTTAGAGCTTTAGTGACTGATTACTAGTGCTATAGAAAGGAAATTGCAAAGAAGAGAAACAAATTCAACTCCAAACACCAACAATTTTATCCTAGAAACCTCCAATGGAGGAAAACCAGTCGAGAAGGGAAAAACGCTCTTTCTTCCCACTTTTATTGGTCAATTATAGACAATTACAGATTACAAGAAGTAGAAAATGGAGACAACAATGTAAACCTCTCCCTTCCTATGCTTGCTTGCTCTGTTTCTACACCTTGCTCCTACAATTCCACTCCAGCACTGAAGATCTTGCTCACTTGCTCTCATATAATTAATACTTTGCTTTTTGATCTCTCTGGATCTTCGAATGATCAATTCTCTTGCTCCTCATATTTATAGCCTTCTCCCATGTCCTCCCGTGCACTGGAGAATGGGAAAGGTCGGGGAGGGAAGAGACACAGCCGGGTGCTTCAAATTCGCATCCATTTCGGCTCCATTTCTCTTTTATGTTCATAAGTGTCAAGACCGCCGCCCTAAGCAGACCGGTAGTTATAGGTACCGCCGCCCTGGCTGGGCAGCAATTATAGGACCGCCGCCCTGCAGGGTAGCGGTTCTGCAACCCTGGCTGGGCAGCGATTATAGGACCGCCGCCCTGCAGGGTAGCGGTTCTGCAACCGCCGCTCTACACAGAGCGGAGATTCTGTCCAGAACCTCCGTTTACCTCATTTTTCTTCATTTTCTTCAATTCTCCTTCTTGGTGCTAATGGAAACTGATGAAGTGGCAGGGCGGCGGTTTTGTCCAGAACCTCCGTTTACCTAATTTTTCGTCATTTTCTTCAATTCTCCTTGGTGTTGATGGAAATTGATGAAGTGGTGTGTTTTTTTGGATCCCTATGGATCATACCTCCCTTGCTTATGTGGCTTTTAGTCCCACAAAAGCTTAGTGGGGGAGTGGTAGAGGAATCAACTCCCTCTCTCTTGCTCCTTCGAGTACCATCGGGTCTGCCTTGGTGTCTTCTCTCGTCCCACCTGCCAAGGCTCTTGTGGATCTCTGGTTTGCTGCTCCAACGCTACATCCTCCTCCGAGTTGCCTCGAGTACAATCCTCTTTGGAAGGCAGCTTCTGTATGTTTCCTTCTTTGTCATGCATATATAACGCTACATCCTCCTCCGAGTTGCCTCGAGTACAATCCTCTTTGGAAGGCAGCTTCTGTATGTTTCCTTCTTTGTCATGCATATATAGCTTTAGTAGGTGCTAGCTCTTGCAACTTGCTATCGCATGCATCTGCATGAAGTGTGGCCTGAAGGTTTCTTTTCCAACCTGCTCAAGTATGGTGAAGGTCCCATATTGTAGTGGTTTAGTCCTTCTTGCTTGTATTTGTCTCTTGAGATGGATTGGTCGAATCCTCTCCATGTACATTGTTGTTATAGTCACCGCTGTTCCCTGTATCTCCTCTTCTCCTTGCTGCCCCGCGGTCAGGTCCAGTGAATCCGTATGTAGATACAGTGATTGCATAGCGGAAGCTTGTTTTGCTCCTTGAATGAGCAGTTCCTGTGGTGACTTCTTCTACAAAAAACTAACTAGTGCTATCCAAAATATCCATGCTCTCAAGTCCATTTTGCTTTTCTTCCAATGAAAGTAAACAAAACTGATGATTTGCCTGAATAAGTCTTTGTGTTTGGTTGGCACTTACCGTAGCCTTCTTTGATTTGCTCATGATATCGAAATGATCTGTAAACCTCTACTTTGGAAATCTACGAAATCACACAATTATGTTGTTCTACTTTCAACTTTGGAAAATGACAGATTTGCTTGAAAGTCGAGCTTTAGTGACTAATTATCTAGTGCTATAGAAAGGAAATTGCAGAGAAGAGAAACAAATTCAACTCCAAACACCAACAATTTTATCCTGGAAACCTCCAATGGAGGAAAACCAGTCGGGAAGGGCAAAACGCTCTTTCTTCCCACTTTTATTGGTCAATTATAGACAATTACAGATTACAAGAAGTAGAAAATGGAGACAACAATGTAAACCTCTCCCTTCCTATGCTTGTTTGCTTTGTTTCTACACCTTGCTCCTACAATTCCACTCCAGCACTGAAGATCTTGCTCACTTGCTCTCATATAATTAATACTTTGCTTCTTGATCTCTCTGGATCTTCAAATGATAATTATCTTGCTCCTCCTTGTATTTATAGCCTTCTCCCATTTCCTCCCATGTACTGGAGGATATGAAAGGGAGTGGAAGGGAAGAGACACGGTTGGGCGCTTCAAGTTCGTGTACATTCTCATTCCATTCTTCTTTTCTATTCTAAAGTGACAGGACCACCGCCCCTGTAGGGCGGAAGTTCTAAAACCGTCGCTGTAAATAGAGTGGTGGTTCCTTCCAGAACCTCTGTTTACCTTATTTTAGTCATATTTCTTATTTCTCCTTCTTGGTGTTGATGGAACTGATGAAGTGTTGTGTTTTTCTGGATCCCTATGGATTATACCTCCCCTACTTAGGAGGCTTTTGGTCCCACAAAAGCTTAGTGGGGGGGGGGGGTGGTAGAGGAATCAACTCCCTCTCGTGCTCATTCGAGTACCATTGGGTTTGTCTTGGTGTCTTCTCTCGTCTAACCTGCCAAGACTCTAGATCTTTGGTTTGTTGCTCTAGTGCTACATCCTCCTCTGAGTTGCCTCGAGTACAATCCTCTTTAGAAGTTAACTTTTGTATATTTCCTTATTTGTCATGATAGATGGCGTTAGTGGATGCAAGCTCTTGCAACTTGCTATCGCATGCATCTGCATGAAGTATGTCCTGAAGGTTTCTTCTCCAACCTGCTCAAGTATGGAGAAGGCCCCATACTATAGTGGTTTAGTCCTTTCCTGTCTTTGTCTCTTGAGATGGATTGGCCAAATCCTCTCCAAGTATGTTGTTGGTATAGTCACAACTATTCATTGTATCTCCTCTTCTTCTTGTTTCCCCATGGTCAGGTCCATTGAATCCGTAGGTAGATATGGTGACTGCATAACAGAGGTTTGTTTTGCTCCTTGAATGAGCAGTTCCTGTGGTGATTTCTTCTGCAAAAAATTACAAGTGCTATCCAAATTCTCCATCCTTTGGTCAGAAATATCCATGCTCTCACGTCCATTTTGCTTTTCTTCCAATGAAAGCAAACAAAACTGATGATTTTCCTGAATAAGTCTTGGTACTTGGTTGTCACTTACCATAGCCTTCTTTGATTTGCTTTGGTGTGCCCAGATGTTAAAACTGACACCATCCTTGACATATCTGAGCCGGTTCTCCCTCCTTATGAAAACAACATCCCTTACATACAAGTAAGGAATTCCAAAGACAACGTCAAATGTATCAAGAAGAATAATACCAGCCTCTAATACATCTATGTATTGGATATTTATCCCAAACTGAAACATACACTTCCTTATAACTTGTATTTTTACACCCTTCTTCACCCATCCCAGTGAGTATGAATGTGGATGTGTGTTAGTTTCTAGACCAAGCTGCTCTACAACCACATCAGAAATCAAATTTGACTAAGAACCAGAATCTACTAAAGAATTTACCTTAGTCTTCTTGATTTGGATTCTGATTTGAAATAGGTTACTCATCTCTTCTTCTTCTACTACCCCATACATGTTAGTGGTCATGCATCCTAGCCTCTCATCTACATCCGAATCATCCTCAATCTCCACCTCTCTTTCTGTCTTCACAGTGGCCATGGATTTCTTAGAATCCTTGTTTCGGTGTTTTGGGTGCAATTTCGGATGAAACTTCCAACATGTGGCGTCAGTATGTCCATTTACATCACAATTCTTACAAAAATTCTAAGGATCTTTACTAGTATGCAAAGTAGTAGTGACATGTTTACCTTTCCATTTACCTCTGCTACTTGTCTTCCCTTATTCTTTGTCCTTTTATTCTGTTGACTAGTCTCCCTTTGGCTCTATTTGTCCTTGCTTCTTCTCGTCGTCAATGTAGTATGCTTGTACACAAGCTTCATTGATATCCTTGGGCTTCGTGGAGATTACCTTCCTCCGAAGGTGAGTGTGAAGTCCTCCCAAATACTTGGTCAGAATGTCTTCATCCTCCAAGTCCATATTAAGAAACATGGTTTGTCTCCAAAATTCCATAGTGTAGTCTTGCACGCTTTGACTGCTGCCCTGTCTAAAGTATTGCCACTTAATCATTATGTCAGTCTTATGGCCAATAGGATAGAAGTTAGATCTAATCAATTCTTTAAAACCTTTCCAAGTACTGACAATAGGACGTTTCTTCTTCTCACAATTGGCTAGATGGGTTTCCCATCAAACCAGAGCATGACCTTCCATTTTGAGACGTGCAAAGGTGATCCTTTGTGCCTCAGTGACATTATGCACACTAAAGTAGACTTCTATTTTTTTAGCCATTTATCCAATAATTCTACATCTACTTGTCCTTCAAAATTCTTTATTTCCACTTTTGTTTCAACTTTAAAAGGTGTATGTGCATGTTTTACCTTCTCACTTACAATTGGCGTCTCTTCATGCTCTTCCCATTCTTCCTCTTCGTGGCTCTTTCCGATACCAAATTTTTAGGCGAGTGCTGGAACCACCGAGTCCATGGAATCTTCTAAAATATCTTCTTGTTTGCTATACAATCTATCCATCATGGTCTCTAGCATCTCGACTCCACGGACCAAGTTCTCTTCCTCCATTTGAGCTCAAACTCTCTATTTCCACTTCTTTGTCAGGAAAACTAGTTACTACGTCACATAATGTTTTGTGTTTAATGATCAGAAAAAGTCAAGAAAATATTTCCATGAGTTTAATGCTAACATTGATATGCAAAAACCTCAAAATATACTAGAGAACCAACATTATAAATTTAAATCTACTAATCACACATTTATACTCTTGTGTTTGTCAATTTTTGGAAAATGACATATTTTCTTAAAACCTAAGAAGAGCTTCGTGACTAACTATCTGGTTCCTATAGATCAAGGATCTTACTAGAGAAGGAAAGGAATTTTTTGCGTGTGCATACACCAACAATTGTTATCCTGGAAACCTCCAATGGAGGAACAACCAGTCGGGAAGGGATAACGACTCTTGAGTCCCACTATTTGTTGGTATAATATAGAGCCCATTACATATTGCATGATAAGTATGAAAATAAGAAAAAATGTCAACCCATTTTAGTCTAGAAATTTTACTTGGAAAATGAAACTTCTAGGGGTTTCTACACCTTGATACATGAAAAATATAAACATATTGCAGCATTGAAGATCATGCTTACTAGATCTCAAAAAGATATAAATCATGAATTATCTCGATATCACTGGAAGATCAGAATGATCATTCTCTTGCTCCTATCTAAGCAAGTTTATAGGCATTATAATATCCTCCTGTGAACTGGAGGATATGAAAGGGAATTCAAGTGCAAGTAGATAAGGTTGGGCACTTCAGAGGTGGCCTCACATTCTCTTTCCATTCATTGGTTGTCTAATCTAAATATAATGTGCCTTGTGTTGACAACTACATTCACCCAAATTCCTTGCAATGATGGATGGCAGTTCCAAGACCATCACTCTGAATAGAGCAGTGGTGACCATCCAAATTCTCATATTTACCATTTATTGTTACTGGTCTTCTCTCTACCACTCCCACATGGTTCTGATTCAACTAGATGACCCATTGGTGTGTTGGGTTCCCCATGTTCTCTACACAGGGAAAATACCTTAGTGGCTAATTTTCAGGAAACTCATGGTCCCACAATTGAGGATTATGGAAATGGGGGATTTGTGAGTATTCTATGGTTCATAACTCCGACTCTCGTGCTCATTCGAGTAAAATTCGGCCGATCATGGTCCCTTCTACTCATCTCAACCTCTCCTAGATTCCTACTGGATCTATGGTAAGTTGCTATATGAATGCTACATCCTCCTCCGAGTTCACCTCGAGTATAATCCTCTTTGGAAGTTAAATTTCGTGTGCATATTTCCTTCTTGATGTAAACATGCATAGAACCCCTGAGTGGATCCGAGCCCTGAGCAACTTGCTATGACCCTGAGCCGTCCAACACTGAAGCATGTCCAACCCTGAAGACGTCTAAACCTAAGTCGTCTAACCCTAAGCTCATCCAACCCTGAGAAGGTCCAACCCATACTATAGTGGTTTAGTCCAACCCTCATTCATCTAACCCCTTGAGCTGGATTGGCCAACCACTTAGCTGTCCAACCCCTATGTTGCTGGTATAGTCATATCCTTGGTCGTCCAATCTCCTCTTCATTGTCTAACCCCTGTAGCCAAACCCCACCAACCCTAGGTCCATTCTAACATCTCAATCGTCTAGATACCATTGACAGCCATCCAACAGAGGTTTGTTTTCAAACCCTTGGTTGTCCAGTTCTCTGTCGTGGCTTAACCCCTTCTGCCATCCAACCCCCGATGACAAGTGCTAGCCCCTGAGCCGTCTCAACCCTGAGGTCAGTCTATATCCATGCTCTGAGTCGTCCATTTTGCTTGTCATTCCAACCTGAAATGTTGTCCAACTCTTCTGATCCTTCCTGTCATATAAGTACAATCGCCTTAAAACGCTTGGTTGTCACAAAAAAATAAAAATTCATTGATTTTCACTAAAGTGGGAAATGCCTCGGATGTTATACAAATGACTTGTCATCCTGGGCCAAGGAAAAGCCTTAGTTTTTCCTCCTTGTGAGACATAAGGAGCGGCTGACAGGAAGGTAAGTAGGGACTTCCAAAGGACAACGTCAAGATGGTATCAAGTGGCTCATAATACCACAAGCATCTAATACATCTATCACACTAAGTTGAACCAGTACCGTAATCGTCCAAACCCCTGCTTACAAAAACTTGTGCCCACTTGTATCTATACACCCTTCTTCAAGTTTATCCCAGTCGTTATGTATGTGAATGTGTGTAAGACTCTAGACCAAGCTGTTTTACAAGTTTTGAGGTTTCTCTCAACAAATTCTGACTGAGAACTTTTGGGAATCTATTAAAGAATGTTACCTTTGTCTTCTTGTATTTAGATGTACTGATTTGGAAGTTAGGTTACTCAGATCTCTTCTTCTTCAACTGCCCCGTACATGTTAGTGGCCATGAATCCCAAGCCTCTCGTCTACATTTGAATCATCCTCAATCTCCACCTCTCCTTCTGTCTTCAAAGTGGCCATGATCTTTTTTTTTTCTTGGAATCCTTGTTTTTTGTTCATATTCTCATAATGGTGCAATTTCAAGATGCAACTTCCAACATGTGGCACTAGAATATTAGTCCATTTAGAGAATCACAATATGCAGCTACAGAAATTCTTAGGATCTATGAACAAGTATGCAAAACCTTTGTAGTAGAGCTTGTTGAAAGCCTTTCCATATTACGTCTACTGACTTATCTTCCCTATAATTCTATGTCCTTGATATTTCTGTTGTGGGGGACTAGTAATAGCCTTGTAGTCACATCTATTTCTGTTTCATCTTCAAAACTATAACTGGGATTTATGTAGCCCAATGCTTGTACACAAGCTTCATTGATATCCTTGGGCTTCATGGAGATTGAAAAGGATTTGCGCAAGTTTTTTTTGGGTGATTCAAGGTTTTGGTTGAGTTAGAACATGGGGAAACTAACAAAACCCAGAAATTTGCTTTAAAACCCTAGAAAGACCTAATTGTCAATCGTAAAAGGAGGAAATGGTTGTTGGTTAAGTCGTACTAAGAGTCAAAACTTAAAACTTTGCATGAAGAAAGAGGAGGAAAATGGATATCCATAACACCATTTATATTTACTTTAATGTTGGTGGATTCTTCCAAACATGACGGTTTTTATAAAATTAGGGCTAATTGGAAGAACTAGTCGAAAAACGGTAGGATGAGAATAATTTTTTATGGGATCAAAGTTGGTTGATAAAACTTTGTAGACACCTAAAAAGACAAAATGTGTTCCTAAAAAATTTACCAGTGATGAAATATTCCTTGTATTTTGTGTTTTTGTCAGAAAAAGGCATTTAGGAGGGCTACAAGGACTTAAAGAGGTTTACAAAGGAAATGATGCTAAATGGATTTATGTAACTTTGTAAAGTGGCCTAACATGATGAATTGATGTTATCTAACAAGTATGAAGAGGTTTAGCTCTTGTTTCAGTTATTTTGTGCAAATTGGTGGTTGTAGGAAAAATCAGGCTATTTGAAGCAAGGTAAAAGTGTTAGTTTTGGTGATTTTTGATAAGTGATTTTAATCATAGTTGTTATTGGTTATATTTATTGTATGATATTTGCATCAGTTGTCTGCTACTATAATTTTTATAGGGTTGATTGTGTAGACATTATTTTTCGATGTCTCTACCTATGCACTCTTTCCTACATATTTGTATTTGTTGCAAAAGTTATGTGGGTTTGCATAAATTCTTAACATATCAATTTTTAACTTCTTTTCATCCCTAATTCAATTCATAGATCACAAAAGATAATTAGTGGTGTAGGCAAAAGGAAACTTGGCTCAAGGGGATAGTTATTCACTCTTTATTTATAATCTCGATAAAGAATAGTGTTGCATCATTGCCTAAATTATACTTTCCCTTATAGTGCTTTTCGAAATTGCTACAGTAAAATCCATTTTTATTCGAAGGTGCCTCTAAAATTCCTTATCCAATTATTAAGCCTAGCCTTGTGTGCATTGTTCAAAGTCACAGGGACGAAGAACTCCTTATATCACTTAACCAATGATGTTTATGGGATAACCAATTTTTGTTTCCCGCTTCCCTTTGATACACATATATAATTGAAGACCAAAAGAAGGAGGATCATGCCCTGAATAAATTTACCTCCATTTGTATGTGTATTATCTTCATCTTTCTCAATGACTTATGTAGTATGTAGGGAGAGGTTAAAGCAAGTCCCTTTTGATATTTTAAAAGCAATATTTAAAAAATTCTTATTAATCTTGACCCATATTTTTGTGTCAGACAAATTAGAAGTTAATATGTGTGCCCTGACTCAAGTGTTCCTTGGTCCTCAATATTGGCAATCAAAAAGGTGTGCCCTCCTTTCTTATATTTTATCATATCTCTAGTTTTCTCTACCACATCATCATTTCCTAGTTCCAACTTCAAATCATCTTCGTTAATAAGTATCTTAGTAACCTCACTGATAAGTATGATAGTTATCTTCATGCACTTTCCTGAGAAGTAAAAATACCCTTCATTCATGCGTGAGAATAAAAATTGAATAAACTATATTGGCTTACTAAAATAGGAAAATTCAAAAAGTTATAAGACTAAAATTTCTACTAGAAAGTCTTGTAAATCTTTGAGGTCCAAAGAGGGTTTATCGTGCCACCTGATACAATTTGGTCTAGGAATAGATCTCCATGATGAGTAACGAACTTCAACTTTGGCTTTTGGTTTGTAGCATTAGAACACTTGAAGTGGAGTCAAATCCCATTTGACTACTGTAAATGGAATATTTAAACACTTAACATTTATATTTCATCACATGTAGATCTCTCTATGAAACACACTCAACAAGGATGTGGCTTCCATTCAAATTCATAGCAGTCAACCGAATTTGATCATGAATGCTATCTACCTTGAAGATTTTCATCATCAAAAGTAATGACTGGCAGGTAAAGAATAATAAATCCCCCATGAAGATTTATCAATATATGTGGAAGCTCATACTTAATGATGAGACCATTATCGTGGCTTTGTATCCATAACAAGATTACTGTAGTGATGAATCATTACATCAATATGAGGCATATGTAAAATGAAAGCCATGTGTTGGGGTTGACCTTGATGATAAATGGAAAAATATATAGCAAAGGGTAGTTGGAAATTAGAAAAATTTTGAAGATGGAAAAGAAAATGAAAGGAAAGGTGGTGAAATTGTTGGGTGACAAGTTCAGCACATGAGAAAATTATTAGGTGTTGTTCCATTGATATGAAAATTCCAAGGGGTTCCCTCATGGTGCATACATTCCCCATGGCCTCTTTTCTAGTTTATTTTCTTCTCTCCGTCATAAAGTCTCATCCATGCCTTGTCTTGTCTTACTGGTTTTGATCTTAGACTTATTGATTTTTAGTATTTGTGGGTTTGGTTTGAATGTGAAGTTGATAAATCATATTTTATGAATGTCAATTTATTCATTTTAGATCACTTAATTAGTTTCAAACTCCCAAAGGTCCAACAAATACAAATCATCCTGGTGTCTCAATATCCATGTCATGATATTCATATACAAGGTCACAATAGAAATCTTGATAACATTGTCGGTATCAAATTATCAAGACTTTAACGAATCAATATTTAATATTATTCATCTTTGTAAATCAGACTGTTATTTTTATCTTTTTGTAAATTAGACTATTATTTTAATCATCAAGAATAAAATACTCCTTCCAACCAATTGGTTCAAATTTGATTATGTTGGATTGATTATGATGGAGTAATACTTCTTCCAACAAACTAATTTAAATCAAAACTCTTATTTGTAGATTGTTAAAATGTTTTTGATCCCATAGGTAGAAATATTCACTTATTAATTTCATGGACCTCCCATACAATCTTCAACTTAGTTTTAAACTTTGGATTGAGGCCTTCATTAGACCATATATTTTTAATTGAAATCACAAGATGATTCTGAATCTTCAAGAGCAATTCCTTCAATTTTCAGTTATATGTCCTCGTTGAACCAAGTTGTCTACTGAGGATAACGAGCAACAAGTTTAGGAATTGGAACCCTCAAGTCGATTATTTCCTATCCTTTCCAACTACTACTACCAGGATCCTACATGGCTCCTCTTTTAATAGTTTTGGAGCTCAGCTAATAACCTCTTAATGTGTAGGCTCTTGTACAATTCCTTTATGATTGGCATCACCGTGAGGTTTAGATGTTTCTATATAAATCCAAGCTGCTTGTTGACGTTGAAGAGTAGCAAATTTAAGAATTGAAACCCTCAAATCTGATGTTGCTCATCAACCTCAGCAGGCAGCTTAGACTTATGAAGTCTTTTGGTAGCATTATGGAGCTACAAGTTCTCCTGCATCACTTTTGCATCTAAGATCTTAACTTTAAGGGTCCTCTGCCACCATAAGTTATAAACATTTTTTCATAAGACGAGTTGCTTTCTGAGGTTGATGAGCAGTAGGTTTGAGAATTGGAACTCTACTACTACTTGAGTAAATAAATTACCTCTAATGTGACTGAAATTTCCACTAGCAGGTCTTGCAAATATTTAAGGGCCAAAGAGGGTTTATCGCACCACTTGGTAAGAGAATTCAGCTTTGGCTCTTAGTTTCAACATTAGAACACTTGATCTTTTGCTGCCATAAATGGAAGATATAAACATTTAAAATTTATATTTCAAACTTTAGATCTCTCAATTGCACACACTCAGCAAGGACGTGGCTTCCATTCACATCCATAGCCCTCAACCATCTCTGGTCATGGATGTTAACTACATGTAAGATTACCAGTAATGGGTGGCAGTAAAAGACTAATAACTCCCCATGAATATTTATCAATATATTGTGTCCCATGTCCCTAATGAGAAATTTAACACAGATGTTATTTAGTAAGTTTTTGATGTATCAGAAGAAGTTCATGCAAGTAAATAAGAATATCTTGGAGAAATAAGAAAAAAAGCTGAGTTTTTTTATAACCATTTATTCTTCTAACGGGATGATTTGGATTTGATGTGACTTATCTTAGCATCCCATATATGAGAACTACTTTGTGTCTGAAGGAAACACAAATATTTCATAGGAAATATCCCTTCATAGTATCTAAAATATCCCTTTTATGTTGAGGTCATATATTTAATAACATGACATGGGATTTAATTGGATTAAACTGTTATTTGAAAACTGTGTGAAATATGTTCAGTTGTTTTTACAGGTTGTTGATTTCTTTCAGGAGGAGGCTTGCAAAAATTAATAAATATGTAAGGGCTTATGGGGTCTCCCAATCAGAGTTACTGGGTCACTCTAAACTAATTACCCAAAGTATCCATTAAACTTTGTATCTATATACAGTTTGCAGACACCACAATTTACAGGAAATAATTACGAGTATTGGTCATTAACCATGAAGGCACTTTTCATATCCTAGGATATGTGGGAATTTGTAGAGAATGGGTACACAAAGCCCATACATGCAACATCATATAATGCACTCTCACAGGCAAAGAAAGACACTTTGAAGGAATTAAGAAAGAAATATGGAAAAACTCTTTTCTATGTTCATCAAGTCATGCATGAAAGCATCATACCTAGAGTGGGAGCAACCATTAAAGCACAAATAGCATGGGATACTCTCTAAGTTGTGTATCAAGGTAAAGAGAAAGTAAACACCACAAAGCTACAACTACTTTGAAGGGATTTTGAAAATGTGTCAAAGAAAGATTTAGATTCCATGGAATCATTTTGTACTTTTGTAGTTGTTATTGGTACCCAAATTGATTCTCCCTCAAAGTCTGAGTAGCATCACAAGTATTGACAGGAAGCTTAGGGACAGATAGATCATGGTGGGTCATTTTGTAGCTGGGGATGGGATCTAATTAGCCTTTTATCACTCAGATGTGAAGAAATGGATAGCACCCTCAAGAGGATTTGATCTATCCTCACTACTTTATGGTTGTGCCTTTCAACCAGGGTGAGAGGACCCTTCTATAACCTGTTGTTTATGGAGGAGATGGAGATATCCTTCTCTGTGATGTTATGAATAAGACCTTGGAGAAAATATGATCAATGCAACAAAATCTAACTTTCACGAGTTGTCACTCTAGATAGTGGAGATATTTTCTAGACAAGGTTTAGGCTACTAAAGACATTTGGAACCCTGATCGTTTCTACACGTTTTGGTAATGGAAATTATTCATTTGTATACAAATAGGGAAAACAAGGGTAGTACGGGTTGGATTGGTTGTTTTTAAATAGACTTTTTGTGGGAGGTGAGGCAGGATGGATTTAATTTTCCAGATCTTTGAGAGCTTCTACAAAATGGAAGGCTAAACCAACAGAATGCCACATAACAACTAAAATGTTTCTTTAACCAGAATATGTGCTTCAATGGAGGCCCAAATTTTCACTTTTTCACACAATCTATGAGATTCTAGCACGAAGGCTCAAGTTAGAAAACTCAAAAAAGCATCAAGATCTAAGCCCAATCACGCGTGAGGTACATCCAGAGGCTTACAGACAATCTCTGTCAACAGATGAAAGAAAAGTGATTTTAAATCGTTTATTTCACTCCCAGATGAAAGCTCTTCTGAGAAATGAAATTGCAGATGCCATTAAACTATCAGAAGGATTGACACCTGTGTGATAGAGAAAAATTTTGATACAAGATTGCAATAGGAACAAGAAAAACTATTTATAGACATTCAGAAATGAAACAGACACATTCTTCTCAAGATCAACACAGAATAACTCGAGTTTGATTAAATTTATCAGTAGGGGAAAGTTTCTAGAATGATCTCAGAGCTTGTCAATGGCTGTACACTTGCAACCACCTTGATACAATCAAATTTAATACAAAAGAGGTAGATAGGTTTTTAAGATAACTTCTCAGGAAGACGGGCTCTATCAAGCTTTTTCTCTTAGAAAATCAATCCCGACCTCTAACACTCAAACCATTTGCATGATAAGTTTGTACAATTTATAACATTTACAACAAATATTCCCCCCCCAAAAATCCAGACATTGAGTGCACTAGTGCTTTCCATGATCACGATCGTGATTCTAAGAATCAGATTTGTAAAAAGTTGTCAGGTGCTCAGGGGGCAGATCTCTTTGAATATCTCCCGAATTCAACTCTTTATTCTGGAGGAGATGGAGATATCCTTCTTTGTGAGGTTATGAATAAGACCTTGGAGAAAATATGATCAATGCAACAAAATCTAACTCTCACGAGTTGTCACTCTAGATAATGGAGATATTTTCTAGACAAGGTTCAGGCTACTAAAGAAATTTGGAACCCTGATTGTTTTTGCATGTTTTGGTAATGGAAATTATGCATTTGTATAGACACAGGGAAAACAGGGGTAGTACGGGTAGGATTTATTATTTTTAAGTAGAGTTTTGGTGGGAGGTGAGGCAGGATTGACTTAATTCGCCATATCTTTGAGAGCTTCTACAAAATGGAAGGCTAAACCAACATAATGCCACAGAACAGCTAAAATGTTTCTTTAACCAGAATATGTGCTTCAATGGAGGCCTAGATTTGCACTTTTTCAAATAATCTATGAGATTCTAGCACGAAGGCTCGAGTTAGAAAACCCAATAAAACATCAAGATCTAATGCCAATCACGCCTGAGGTACACCCAGAGGCTTACAGACAATCTCTATCAAAAAATGAAAGAAAATTGATTTTAAATCGTTTATTTCACTCCCATATGAAAGCTATTATGAGAAATGAAATCGCAAATGCCACTAAACTATCACAAGGATTGAGTCCTATGTGATTGAGAAAGATTTTGATACAAGATTGCAATAGGAACAAGAAAAACTATTTGCAGACATTCTTAAATGAAATAGACACATTTTGCTCAAGATCAACACAGAATAACTCGAGTTTGATTAAATTTATCAGCACGGGAAAGTTTCTAGAATGATCTCAGAGCTTGTCAATGGTTGTACACTCACAACCACCTTGACACGATCAAATTTAATACAAAAGAGGTAGACAGGTTTTTCAGATAACTTCTCAGGAAGATGGGTTCTATTAAGCTTTTTCTCTTAGAAAATCAATCCCGACCTCTAATACTCCAACCATTTGCATGATAAATTTGTGCAATTTATAAAATTTACAATAACGTTTTTTCCCCCAAAAAATCTAGACATTGAGTGCACTAATGCTTGCCATGATCACAATCGTGATTCCCAGAATCAGATCTGTAAAAATTCGTTAGGTGTTCTGGGGGCAGATCTCTTCGAATATCTCCCGAATTCAACTCATTCTTTTGGTAGATCACTCTTCCTTTTATTCACCAACCAGTTTCACCCCTAATATGTCAAATTAGGTTCTTTGCATGCTCGGGAGAAGAAAAATAGAAGATCAGATCGAGCCCGATAGTCAGACCATTTTAATGGTGAAAGACGTCTCCAGATCTTCCCCACCAAACTTAGATATCAAAATCAACTCCCCTCTCTATTTTGCGTGTAGGAAATACCAAGAAATCATGAAGACTCGCACTTCTAGGAGCCTTTTAGCAAAAATGGGGGGAAAATCAGATACAGACGCACAACTACCGTTGATATTTACTTTGAATTTTGACCGTCCACGTGGGAGATCCAATTTAAAACAAGTCTGTAGGTTCTTTGTTTCCTTTTACAACTTTTTGGAAAAATGTAAATTTTTCACATTTTGCTCCACCTTCGCCCTTGAGAAATAAGCCTGACACGTGTCCTAAGGTGGGTCCCAAAGGAACCATGGCTAAACTCTGCTATTTCATCTCTTTTTGGAAAAGGGAAAATTTTCCAAGTTTCCCCTGATGCTCTGCCCTTCCGCTTTTAGCTTCTAATGTGGGTCCTAGTGGAACCATGCTTCCTTTTACACTTTTAACTCCCTTCTCCACAAAAGGAAGATTTTCCAAATTTCCCCCGAAAGTCTACACCTCCGTTATTGACCTTCTCATCAAATTTTGACTTATCCTTTGTCAGGCCTACGGGCCATTTTGATTTTTTAATCCTTTTGATGAAAAGAGGCAAAAAAACCAAGTTACCTCCGATGGTCTTCTTCCCCGCCCTTTTGACTTTTCAAATCCAACATTGACCTCCCTTTTTTCAGGTTTGCGTGCCATTTGTCAGGTTTGTGTTCCATTTTGACTCTTCAAACTACCACGCGTCACAATGGTGCATCTTGAGATGGTCCCCAGAAGTTAAGACCTTGAATGAGCATGGGCTCAGCATGTGTCCTGGCCAAACAAATTTTTTTTGAAGGCTTAAAGCTCAATGGAAGGTGCCATGTGTCAGGGTCTGAGGCAATCTCCTTTGGATGTTGAAAATTACAAGCAAAATGCAAAGTGAGTCGAGGCCTCCAAGTGTCCTCCTGGTGCCTCTTTAAAATAAAACTCAAGGGTCGGTCCTCAAACATGCGCAGTCCCCCCACGTGTCCCAGGCTTCTTAAATCCTTTGAAAAATGACTAAGTATGGGAAGACCCGTCAGAATCCTCCACATGTCTCCATGGTGTAATTTCAAAATGGTGCCCAAGTTTGAGACCCTGAATGAGCGCGGGCTCACCACGTGTCCCTGTCTCGCCAAATAGTATTGGCTACATAAAAAAATTTCTAAGTCTGGGAAAAGCAGTGGAAACCTCCATGTGTCTTCCTGACACTACTCCAAGGCCAAACCAAAAAGAAAATTTTCAAATGAGCATCGTTCTTCCATGTAGACAGGTTTTTAAGTTGAGGCGATTCATAAATTTTCTGAAGTACCCTGCCGAGCCGCATCCAACCAAAAGAGGCCATTTTTCTTGTTGATGCAAGGATGTAAATTTGACCGGGAGAAATGATGGTCAAATCGTAAAATGCAGAAAAATGACCATTTGAGCCCGAAGATGAAATTTTCTCTAAGGAAGAAGAATTCAGAAATATTATAAGGCTCAAATACATTCCTCTGAGCTACATCAATTCATGTTTCTTCAAGTATTTAGGGAAAAAATGAAAAGGACATCAATTCTTGACTAAGGAAAATAGAGAGAATGGGACAACCCAAGTTTTTACTCCCAAATACAGACTTTTTCAGAGGAATAGAGAAATAAGGAAACAAATATGGATCCATACCTGATCATCGACCCAAGGAAGGATTGATTATGAAAACAAAAGGAAGGAAGAGACATTTCAGGCACAACACGAGGAGATAAAATGTGACAGAGACTGTAAATCAATATATTTCAAAGGAAAAATGGGGTGAGACTATTTTGAGCACCAACAGTTGGTTTGGTCAATCAAATTAAATACCATGGTGAAACTATTGAAGATAGAAGGATTATTGAAAAGTTTCTTAGATTTTTTCCTACAAAATTCGATCCTTTGGTAGTTGTTATTGAAGAAACTAAAGATATAACTCATTTTTCAATTGATGAGTTTCATGCATCACTAGTAAATCATAAATAGAGGTTGAATAGATCACATACAGTTATAGATAAAAAAAAATTCATTACGTGTATAAAGAATTTGTGGAAGAGGAAGAGGAAGTTTCAGCCCTAGAGGTAGAGGAAGAAGTTCATCTAGAGGACGCAACAACAGTCCATCAAACTCAAGTGGAAGAGGACATAGTCAAGAGCACAATCATAATCAATTTTCTGGTCAGAGACTGGATAAGTCACATGTACAGTGTCATTCACTGTAAGAGATATGTGCACAATTCTTATGATTACAAGAAAAATAAGTATGATCAGAACTAGTAGAATCAAAATCAGGTTGTGAGCTCTACTCCAAGCTCCATGTTTATATCATGCACAAATATTTCTAAAGCACCACCTTCTTTATCGCATATTGAGTGTAATTTTTCACAAGTGAATCTTAATGATGTATGGTATTTGGATTTTGCTCGCAGTAATCACATGTCATGTAACTTAGACTTATTTTCTAATTTGGATGAGTCAGTAAAGACATATGTTACACTTGGGAATAATAATGCAATGTCTGTGAAAGAAAAATGAAAAAATAATATTCTAACTAAAAAGGGGGAGAAAAATACTATGCATGATGTTTATTATGTTGCAGGTTTGAAGCGCAATCTTATGAGCTTTGGTCAATTGGTATAAAATGGATATAGATTTTACATTGAAAACAATACATGTGTGATCATTGAATAAAGCTCGAAGTACTCAACTAATTGTTATAGTGAAGATGAAAAGCAATAGAATGTTTTTTTTGAAGATTAGAGAACTAGTTTTTCACTCAGTTGAAAAATATGAATCATGGTTATGGTATCTCAAGTTTGGTTATTTAAATTTTATAGGTTTGAATTTGTTACATAGAAAAATTATGGTAAAAGGTTTGCCTTCGATTTAGAAACCATAGAGAGTTTTTGAAAGTTGTATTTTGGGGAAGCAAGACAGAGATCCATTCCCGGTTGGAAAAACAACAAGAGTAAGTGCACCACTTGAAATTGTTTACTCATATTTATGTGGACTTATGCAAACAACTTTTATTAGAGGTTTCTCATATTTTATGACATTCATTAATGACTATACAAGGAATACATGGGTGTACTTTTTGAGACATAAATCAGATTCTTTTGATATATTTCAGTAGTTCAACGTCTTAGTGGTAAAGAAAAGTGGGTACTATATCAAAGTTCTGAGGATAGACAGAGGAGGTGAGTATGTTTCCAATGTTTTTCTATTTTTTTGTAAATATCATGGTATACACAAGCAGTTTACTACTATGTATACACCACAGTAGAATGGTGTGGCAGAGAGAAATAATAGAACCATCATGGAGATGGTGGGAAGTATGATGAAGGAAAAACACCTTTCAAATGAATATTGGGTAGAAGAAGTAGCAATTTTTGTTTACATTTTAAACAGGTGTCCAACAAAAAATGTTCGAAACATGGTTCCTCAACAAGATTTGACTAATAAGAAGCACAATGTTTCTCATTTTAGAATATTTAATTTTGTGACATATGCACATGTTCATGATGAGCTAAGGAAGAAGTTAGACAACAAAGGAGAAAAGTGCCTATTTGTTGGATATTAAGAGAATACAAAATCTTACAAGTTGTTTAATCCAATTACCAGAAAATTCATAATTAGCATAGATGTACAATTTGCTAAAAAATAGGCATGGGATGGAATTATTGAGAGAATAGTCAGTGTAGTAGAAGTTGTTCCTCATGAGGATATGGCAAATGACACTATAAAACAACAAGGTATTATATCTTCTTTGAATCTTGGACATGCACCGCAAGTTGTAGCACAAGCTACACCTCAATCTACAACTAAGAGTTCTCCAAGATTTCAATCATCTTCAACCATGCAAGAGACACTAAAAGAACACTGGAAGAAAATCCTTCAATAAAAAACAACACATCATCTGATAGCCCTTTCCAACGGAAAACAAGAAGTCTTAGTGAGATTTATGATGTTGATACAACTAACTATTTTTTAGTTTTTGTATTGTTTTCTCAAGCTACAGATCCAATATATTTTGAAGAGGTTATAAAAAATGAATTTTGGGTTCAAGCCATGGATGGTAAGATAAATGCCATAGAGAAGAATCATACATGGGAATTGGTAGATCTTCCAGAAGGAAAGGACATGATTGGAGTGAAGTTGGTCTACAAGACCAAATATATTGTTGATGGTAAAGTACAAAAGTATAAAGCAAGGCTGGTCGCAACATGTTTTTCATAGTAACATGGAGTTGATTAAAATGAAATGTTTGCACCAGTAGCACATTTAGACATGGTAAGAATGGTTTTAACAATTGCAGCTCAAAACAAATGGCCTATATATCATATGGATGTAAAATCAAAACTCTTGAATGGTTTTCTTGAAGAGGAAGTTTATGTGAATTAACCAAAATATTATGAGATAGAAGGTCATGAAGGAAAGGTATACATGATGATAAAAGCTCTCTACGGTTTCAAGCAAGCACATAGACACAAGGTATCATTGTATTAGGGAGTTGGTTAACAACAATGAAATTTGTATTGAATTTTATAGATCCAAAGATTAGTTTGTTGATATTTTTACGAAGTCTTTTAGAAATAAAGTTTTCGAGTATTTGAGAAATCGCTTGGGAGTTTGTGATCAAGAATATGTCAGATACGAAAGTGCACACTCATCTCCAGAATAATTAAAATTTGAAGGACAAAATTAAGGGGGAATGTTGGAAATAAATCATTTCTCCCCACATTTTTTTGCTATTATTAGGAAAATAAAAAAACAACTTACTTTTCAATGCATATGTTAGTTTTAATTATATGTCCCTATTTTTAGGATAAAATTAAATAAAACAAATAGCTTTGTTTGTATGAACAAAAGAATGCTCTATTTGTAGATAATAGTTCTATTTTAAAGATGTTCTATTTTCAAAGTTGAGTTTTCTATTGTTAGAAGAAAGTCATCTATATATTGAAAATAATTGTAAGTTTTTTTTATATACACACACATTGTATTGAGCTAAAGCTTTGAAAAAGAAGAAGCTATATATGCACAGCACTGTTGATTTGAGTTTGGAATACTTTGTTTATTTGCAATATTCTTTATTTTATTTTTGTTATTCATTGTTTTATTTGCCTAATTTCTACAATGATGAGAGTCATGACATTCACTTTTTAAAATATTTACTTATTTTGATGGGACTCCTCAACCACAACAATAAGTTCCCCTTTCAGAAATTCCCAACAATGTCGACAGGAAATTTGCATACCTTTATAATAAAAAGGTATGTTTTATTTATTCAGAAAAGAAAAGACTTGAATATATGAAACTTACATACAATAGTCAGATATTGTAATACCATATCAATCGATAACTTATTGGAACTTATATTCATGCGCTTAATTTTTTTCTAAAGATTAACTATACATCAAATCAGATGGAAAATGTGAATTAATTATCAAAGATACACTAGGAGTGACATATTGGACTTATTTTTTATTTTGATTGTTATATTTTGGAAAAAACAAGTGTTTGATGGATCATGGGTCACAGTTGGTAGATTGATGAGAAACATTTATTACGGTAATCTTTAAGACTATGCCACAAATTTTTTAGCACAATACAGTAATTCCAAAACTCTGTTATAATAATTTTAGAACTACAAAATTGTGGTGTTTCAATCAATATCATATCATCCATCACCTTTAATCAACTTCGACTACCAAATATCGTTGATGCCCAAACACCCATATTACAATGAGAGTTTAACGATATAATTGCTCCCACATTGGGAATGGTCATTCTACCTCGTAAAGTCAGAATTAAAACTCTTCTTGAACTCTTTTATTTTATAAAGGGATTTCCAATACAACATACCATTAAGACGACCTTGGATATGCACCATGAGTTGTGTCTCCTTGACACTCCACCGATGTCTTAAGTACAAACACGAGGGTAAAAATTTCACGGTCCCTGTGGATCCTAATCCTTTTTCTAACTGCAACATGACATACTGTCCAAACTACATTCTTATACCTAAATAAAAATAAGAATCCTCCAGTAAAACATCTACCGTTACATCCATCCCATCATCTAAACTACCCAACAACTCCTCCCTTGGTGACGTTATGGAATGTCTTTCCCTTGGGGATTATGGTCTCTTTATTCTTATTTTTTTCCCACACCCAATACATATGGTAGACCATATAAACAACAATTGTATGAGATTTATGTCGAAGATGTTATCTCCTACATTCCTATGTATTTAAAAACAAATCTATTCTATGGAGGGATCAATCATCCTTCCTCACAATACCATCCTCAACACCACGCCATGTCATTCACATCAGATTTCAATTGTTTAGTAATCTATCCTTTGTTCAAATATATCTCCATCATCGCACATGGAAAGGATTTGGATTTGGAAATTACAAACAGGGAATCCATGATTTAACTATCGAAAACTCTCTCAATCCACATGAAAAATATGGATTAGGATATGAAAGATGCACTACTAAACCATCGTCATATATTGCATCCTTACGCGTAACAGAACTAGAACCATCATCTTCAATAGAGCATGATGATCCCATGGATATCAACAACATAATATCCATCCCACCAATATTTTGTTTAGTCAACTCTATCTCTATAAGACAATTGAATTATCAATCTAATCACCTCACCCAAACACTTCCTCTCATCTAGCTAGAAATGATTGAAGAATACTCCCCCACCATCGACATCCTTAAATGTCACGACGATCAATATATTCTCTCTCATATGGGAGAAGAAGACCATTTCCTTCAAAAATACCTTCCACTCGACACATCAACCCTTCTCAATGAATACACCATCAACACTAACACTAGAACCTCTCAAGATTGCCACAAAGTTAAAGTCGGCCAATCCTTAGAACCACAAGAATTAAAAGATTTCACCAACTTCTTATCTAAATATAGTTAAGCCTTTTTCTGGTCATATAGTGATATGTCAGGTATCGACCCCAATATATTCATACACAACCTCATCACCTATCCCATGCCAAACCAATTAAACAGAAACTCTGTAGAATGCACCTCGTATTGCTCTTCTCATCAAAAAAGAGTTATAACACTTATTCTCTGATAATTTCATCATACCCATTAATTATCCTCAATGGGTCTCCAACATCTTACCCATAACCAAAGCCTTAACCAAGGTATGTATTTGTACTGACTTCTGGGATCTCAATATCATTTTTCCAAAAGATGATTTCCCTCTTCAAAACATCGATCAACTTGTAAATCTAATAGTCGACCATGAAATTCTCTCCCTTATGGATGGATTTTCTGGTTACAATCAAATCCTCATCTCCACTAACAATTAACAAAAAAAAAATTTGAGTACCCCTTGGGGGAAATTCTACTGCTGCATCATGTCCTTTAAACTTAAAAACACCAGAGCCACTTATCAACGTGCCATGACATATATCTTCCATGACCTCTATCACAAAACTATTGAAGATTACATAGATGATCTCCTGGGAAACTCCAAACAAGCAAAGACCATATTTCTGTCCTTGACTTGATATTAACTCATCTTATCCAATACTTCCTCCACCTTAACCCTAGTAAATGTGTTTTTCGGTGTTCTCACCTGCAAAATTTTAGGGTTCGACATATCTATCCAAGGCATTGAAGTATACCTAGCCAAAATTAAAGAAATTATCGAAATGCCTCCTCTATTCAATCTCAAACAACCATGTAGTCTTCAAGGTAAACATGATTTTATATGATGTTTCACATCTCAACTCTCTTATCATTGTCAACTGTTTCACCACCTTCTCCTTAAGGACATCGATTTCAATTATGATCTTAATTTTCAAAAAGCCTTGAATGAACTCAAGAAATATCTTCTATCACTACATGCACTCATACCTTCTCATGAAGGGGATCCATTTTGTCTTTACATATGTGCTACAGATCATGCCTTAGGGGACATGCTCACTAATCAAGAAAATTAAGGTCATGAACAAGTTGTTTATTATAAAAGTTGTACCCTCCATGAATATGAAACCTATTACATAGAAGACGAAAAACTATGTTGCTCGTGGTTGCACCTTAAACTTTTCAAACTCTAAACTACACCAATATCTACTCAATCACAAAACTTATGTTGTCACTAGTTTAAATCCGCTTAAAACCATGCATGCAAATAATTCTTTCTGAATTATTTTTTCCCTTAATTTATTGTACATACGTATTTCCATCTATTATCTCTACTTCCATTTACTTAGTTGGTAAAATAACCAATTACTCCAATTCTACTACACCTCCCCTTGTTCTAATTAAACTCCTTTATAATTTTGGGTTCATTAGTGAGGATCCTTTTGCTTAAATGTGTCACTTTTTTATCATCATGCATATGTTTTCCTAATGAATATTTATGCTCTCTAACCAAGTTGTTTAACTTTTTAATTTATTTCTTGGAGATTCTTGGTCATCTCATCCACCTTTCTTCACTGAAAGTGGTTATCCACATTATTTGTGAGGTTTTGTTGAATAACTTACCTAATTTTTTTGAGAAGCACTTCCCCTACCTGTGTTTTGGACATTTGGAATGCATCTACGAGGGCCACATATTCTTGTGTTGCAACTCCTTCCAAAACTTTAGGTAGGCTACCATAGGTGATTTCAAACATGGGATCTTTCGTGCAAGTGCATCTAGAGTGAAAGATAACAATTTTTTTAACTTTGTGGTCACGAGCATATTCTTTAGGAAATTCTGATAAAACAATTGGTTATATGGTTTACCCTTCTATAATCCTAAGTGAGGATTCTTTGAATTTCATCTATCATCATACTCCATATCTTCTTATTCTTTGTATTATATGCCCTTTCCCTTTTCTTTATGGCATTATTCATCCTCCTCTTCTTCATCACTGGTGCATTATCTTCAGGGTTATTTTATTCCTCATTATTATGTATTTATTCTATGTTTTCACCACTTTCTTCCTTATATGTTTATTTTTCTTCATATATTCTCTCCTCTTCCTCTAATCTCTCCTCTTCCTCTATATATTTTATTTATGAACTTCATTTTCTACATAAATGATTTATGGAGGCATCTTTGGAGGTGTAGATATTTCAACATTAGAGTCCTTAGGATCTTTACTAGTTTTGAGATTGAATTCCATGCTCATGGGACTTATGTTATGGAAGGTTCCATTATAGGAGTAGTAATTGTTGACACACAAGTTTCAATTATTTCTCCTTCATCAGAGGTATGTGCATATTTTTGACTGAATTCAATGTCGTTTTCCATAAGTGTGGGCACAACGTTTTCTTCCAACCCTATATTTGGCCCTACACTACTTGTATATGAGACACTTATTACTGTCCCGATGGAAGGTGTGATGGGCATGTAAAGTCATGAAGTGCTCATCCTTGGAATTTTTTTTTTTTTTTCTAATAGCACATTCTTTGAATCGTCCTCCTCTTATTCCTGTTTAGGATGTTCATGAATGGTTTGAGGCACTCCAAAAAAAAATTCTTTTCACCCCCTTTGTCGTTTTTGGAATTTTAATTGTATTCTTTAGTGGAACATGTATTTATTCAATAGCCTCCTCAACCTTATATTCCTAGCTAGTCTTCTTATTCTTGGGCTCCAAGTAGTACAACAACTTTACTACATGGTTATTGATGCATGAGCATCTTGTAAATAGTTTGATGTTTTTATTTCCTTAGGTGATATGGGTATGTAGGGTCCACTTAATATTGTTATAACATATTCTAGTCCATTTGGACTCTATAGGGAAAATAAGGAGTTTTCCCTCCAAATGTACAATTTGAATATTTGAAATTAAGTTGTAGGGTGTTTTAGTCGTAGGTGTTTGTAAAAATTGATAAATGATGTAATAAATATTGTTAGACATCTACTTCATCTTTTTCATGACTCTCTCACCTTACCTAGGCTTTAACTGATCTTGAGTTAGCCTTGTCTAGTTGGGTTAGTGGTGGATAATCCCTAATGAGTGCCTCATTTTTCTTCTAATTTTTGTATAGGAATTCATCATGTATTCGAATATTGGATAAGGAGAGAGTTGAGGGAATTTATTTTTCTGAGGTGGAACTTTGTATCAAAACCTTAGGGCTCATGAAGTTGTGATCCGTAAACTTCTACTTTGGAACTCTACGAATCACACAATTATGTTGTTCTACTTTCAACTTTGGAAAATGACATATTTTCTTTAAAAAATAGAGGTTCATGACTGATTATCTAGTCCGATAGAAAGGAAATTGTAGAGAAGGAAAGAATTTAAAACTTCAACAGCAACAATTTTATCCTTGAAACCTCCAATCGAGGAAAACCAATTGGGAAGGGAAACGACTCTTTCTTCCCACTTTTATTGGTCTAATATAGACAATTACATATTACAATAAGTATGAAAAGAAGCAACAATGTAAACCTTCTCTCCAATTACTTGTTTGCTCTGTTTCTACACCTTGCTCCTATAATCCCATTCTAGCACTGAAGATCATGCTCACTGCTCTCATTAAAATATGCTTCTTGATCTCTCTGGATCTTCAAATGATCATTCTATTGCTACTTTCATGCATTTATAGGCCTTCTCATGTCCTCCTGTGTACCGGAGGATATGAAAGGGAATGGAAGGGAAGAGACACAGCTGGGTGCTTCAAGTTCACGTCCATTCTCATTCCATTCTTCTTTTCTATTATAAAGTGACAAGGGTGCCGCCCCTGCAGGGTGGCAGTTCTGAAACCGTCGCTTTGAATAGAGTGGTGGTTCCTTCCAGAACCTCTATTTACCTTATTTTACTTATCTTTCTTATTTCTCCTTCTTAGTGCTGATGGAACTGATGAAGTGGTGTGTTTTTCTGGATTCCTATGGATCATACCTCCCCTACTTAGGAGGCTTTTGGTATCACAAAAGCTTAGTGGGGGAGTGGTAGAGGAATCAACTCCCTCTCGTGCTCATTCAAGTACCATTGGGTATATCTTGGTGTTTTCTCTCGTCTAACCTACCAAGACTCCTCTAGATATCTAGTTTGTTGCTCTAGTGCTACATCCTCCTTTGAGTTGCCTCAAGTACAATCCTCTTTGGAAGTTAACTTTTGTATATTTCCTTCTTTGTCGTGCATAGATGGCGTTAATGGATGTAAGCTCTTGCAACTTTCTATCACATGCATCTGCATAAAGTATGTCCTGAAGGTTTCTTCTCCAACCTACTCAGTATGGAGAAGGTCCCATACTATAGTGGTTTAGTCCTTTCCTGTCTTTGTATCTTGAGATGGATTGGCCGAATCCTCTCCAAGTACATTGCTGGTATAGTCACAATTGTTCCTTGTATCCTCTTCTTCTTGTTTCCCCATGGTCAGGTCCATTGAATCCATAGGTAGATATGGTGACTGCATAACGAAGGTTTGTTTTGCTCTTTGAATGAGCAGTTCCTGTGGTGGCTTCTTCTGCAAAAAATTACAAGTGCTATCCAAATTCTCCATCCTTTGGTTAGAAATATCCATGCTCTCACGTCCATTTTGCTGTTCTTCCAATGAAAGCAAACAAAATTGATGATTTTCCTGAATAAGTCTTGGTTCTTGGTTGTCACTTACCATAGCCTTCTTTGATTTGCTCTGTTGTGCACGGATGTTAAAACTGACTCCATCCTTGACCCATCTGAGCTGGTTCTCCCTCCTTATGAACACAACATCCCTTACATACAAGTAAGGACTTCCAAAGACAACGTCAAATGTATCAAGTGGAATAATACCAACCTCTAATACATCTATATATTGGGTATTTATCCCAAACTGAAACTTACACTTCCTTGTAACTTGTATTTTTACACCCTTCTTCACCCATCCCAGTGGGTATGAATGTGGATGTGTGTAAGTTTCTAGACCAAGCTGCTCTACAACCGCATCAGAAATCAAATTTGACTGAGAACCAAAATCTACTAAAGAATTTACCTTAGTCTTCTTGATTTGGATTCTGATTTGAAATAGATTACTCATCTCTTCTTCTTCTAATGCCCCGTACATGTTAGTGGCCATGCATCCTAGCCTCTCGTGTACATCCGAATCATCCTCAATCTCCACCTCTCTTTCTGTCTTCATAGTGGCCATGGAATTCTTAGAATCCTTTATTCGGTGTTTTGGGTGCAATTTCGGATGAAACTTCCAACATGTGGCGTCAGTATGTCCATTTACATCACAATTCTTATATAAATTCTTAGGATATTTACAAGTATGCAAAGTAGTAGCGACATGTTTACCTTTCCATTTACCTTTGCTACTTGTCCTCCCTTATTCTTTGTCCTTTTATTATGTAGACTAGTCTCCCTTTGGCTCTATTTCTCTTTGCTTCTTCTCGTCGTCAATGTAGTATGCTTGTACACAAGCTTCATTGATATCCTTGGGCTTCATGGAGATTACCTTCCTCCGAAGGTGAGTGTGAAGTCCTCGCAAATACTTGGTCAGAATGTACTCATCCTCCAAGTCCATATTAAGAAACATGGCTTGTCTCCAAAATTCCGTACTGTAGTCTTGCACACTTTGACCGCTGCCCTATCTAAAGTATTGCCACTTAATCATCATGTCAGTCTTATGGCCAATAGGATAGAAGTTAGTTCTAATCAATTCTTTAACACCTTTCCAAGTACTGACAATAGGACGTTTCTTCTTCTCACAAGTGGCTAGATGGGTTTCCCATCAAACCAGAGCATGACCTTCCATTTTGAGACGTGCAAAGGTGATCGTTTGTGCCTCAGTGACATTATGCACACTAAAGTAGACTTCCATTTATTTTATCCATTTATCCAGTAATTCTACATCTACTTGTCCTTCAACATTCTTTATTTCCACTTTCATTTCAACTTTGAAAGGTGTATGTGCATATTTTACCTTCTCACTTACAATTGGCATCTCTTCATGCTCTTCCCATTCTTCCTCTTCGTGGCTCTTTCCGATACCAAATTTTTAGGCTAGTGCTCGAACCACCGAGTCCATGGAATATTTTGAAAGCTCTTCTTGTTTCCTATGCAATCTATCCATCATGGTCACTAGCAGCTCGACTCTACAGACCAAGTTCTCTTCCTCCATTTGAGCTCAAACTCTCTGTTTCCACTTCTTCGTAGAGATATCTGACTCGCAAGGTAAAACTTATTCACCTATGGACCTTGTCACTATCATACAAAATCACAAGAAAGAATTGAATACCACATTCCTGGATATATAATCAGCTATGATATCAAAATGATTTGTAAACTTCTACTTTAGCGCTCTACGAATCACACAATTATGTTGTTCTACTTTCAACTTTGGAAAATGACAGATGTTATTGAAAAAGTAGAGCTTCGTGACTGATTATCTAGTGCCATAAAAAGGAAATTGCAGACAAGGAAAGAATTCAAAACTTCAACACCAACAAGTTTATCCTGGAAACCTCTAATGGAGGAAAACCCGTCGAGAAGGGAAACTGCTCTTTCTTCCCACTTTTATTGGTCTAATATAGACAATTACAAATTACAATAAGTATGAAAAAAACCAACAATGTAAACCTTATCTCCAATTACTTGTTTTCTCTGTTTCTACACCTTGCTCCTACAATCCCATTCCAGCACTGAAGATCATGCTCACTACTCTCATTAAACTCTGCTTCTCGATCTCTCTAGATCTTTGAATGATCATTCTCTTGCTCCTTTCATGCATTTATAGGCCTTCTCATGTCCTCCTGTGTACTGGAGGATGTGAAAGGGCATGGAAGGGAAGAGACATGGTTGGGCACTTCAAGTTTGTGTCCAATCACATTCCATTATTCTTTTCTATTCTAAATTTGTATCAATAGGACCAATGCCATGAGTAGACCGGTGGTCTCAGAATCGCCACCCTATCTGGGTGGTGGTTTCAAGACCACCACCCCTACAGGGTGGCAGTTCTTAAACCACCACTCTGCATAGAGCAGAGGTTCCTACCAAAACCTCCATTTAGCTCATTTTACTCATCTTTCTTATTTCTCCTTCTTGGTGCTGATGGAACTGATGAAGTGGTGTGTTTTTCTGGATCCCTATGGATCAAGTTGTGTAACTCTCATGATTTGATCAAATAAGATCTTCTTAGAGTGGAAAATCTATGTTTAAGGGTTTTTTTTGTATTGTGTGCATTGAATGAAAGTTTCTGTGATTGATTATTATGTTAAAATGTCATATAAAGTTTGATTATATGTGTAGAGGGTTAGTACAAACCTTAGAGGACATTCAAAAGTAACGTGGGTGCTGAGTTCATCAACAAGATAGTTAGTAAGAACAAAAAATAGAGATTTAGTATATGAGAGGTAAGAATGTGAATGTCCTTAAAGAGATTTGGATCATTATATGTCTATTCATCTTTGTAGTGAGGGCTTAAGGAAACATATTTTATATTTAAGTAATGGTAATAAAAGGGTAATGTACGTGATGCACTTATTTGTATATTAAAAGGAACCTCCTACTGTAATATTGCTTTTGGCTATCAATGAAAAGTTATTGAATGATTATAAGCTATACCATAGTGATAGAACAATGATTAAGGTGATTCAAGGCATAAGGAGGACTAGGGTATTAAGAACCTATTGAAGAATGATAACTAAGTGCATTAAACAAGAAACTTCCCTCTCATGCTAACAATACCATGTTTCAGACATCAAGAACAATGATTGTATGCCAAGGAGAGAATAATTTAGGGTGTTTCAATTGATGAACAAGTACAATAAAATACATTTAAACTATCTAAGGAGTTTAGAACCATCTGAAGGAATATTTGGAGTTAAATTTGTCTAACTCTATCATGGTAGTGTGTTTCCAGTCTTAAAAACTGAGATGAAGCATTTTTTCGAATAATTAAAGATTTGATGAGTCATTCAGGGATTCTAAGAGGTTTACACCGGTGTTAAGAAGTTTAATAGGATCATAATAAACATTTTAAAATTATGTACACTAAGTAGAAAGAATAATAAAATTGAAGGTACAATCATCTAGATAAGACTATGACAATTTTGGGTTTGAAGTATCATAAGGGTTTGTGAGCAAAAGTTGCAAGAATAAAGGTGAAAAGGGGGTAAGGAAGTGAGGATAAGGTGTGATGAAATCATTATAGGGATTGAGGAGATACAATAAAAACTAGTATAACGTAGAACATAAATAATTGGAAAGGAGAAACTTAAACACAGTCCTATATTCCTATGAAAGTCTTATAAGTAAAAGCGTGACACTGACTCTTAGACACAAATCATCAATGAAGTGTTAGAGATTTTTTTTGGAGACATTATAAATTGTGATTGAAGCTTTGAAAGGTAGTAAAGAATGATGAAAGCCATTAAACTTGAAATACCAATGATTGTCATGTACCTTTCCATTGAGGGCTTGATTAGCTAGAGAACTAAAGAACAAGAAGTGCATTAAATGAGTGATAGGGGAGTCAATATGATGATTGTAAGACAATGAGGTGATGGTGAGTGAGGATAAATAAATAATAAAACAAATCAAAACTCAAAGGAGGAAAATAGAGTTGGAGAGCACTTAGTGCTTGAAGGAGAACAAGAAGCCAATAAGCCCAAAGTTGGAAATCTAGCAAAATGATAGACAAAGGAGTAATGAAACCTTGACAAGGATTTGTGCAAGTTATTTTTGGGTGATTCAAGGTTTTGGTTGAGTTAGAACATGGGGAAACTAACAAAACCCAGAAATTTGCTTTAAAACCCTAAAAAGACGTAATTGTCAATCCTAAAAGGAGGAAATGGTTGTTGGTTGAATTATACTAAGAGTCAAGACTTAAAATTTTGCATGAAGAAAGAGGAGGAAAATGGGTTTCCATAACACCATTTATATTTACTTGAATGTTGGTGGATTCTTCCTGACACAATGGTTTGTATAAAATTAGGGCTAATTGGAAGAACTAGTCAAAAAATGGTAGGATGAGAATAAGTTTTTATGGGATCAAATTTGGTTGATAAAACTTTGTAGACACCTAAAAAGACAAAATGGGTTCCTAAAAAATTTACCAGTGACGAAATATTCCTTTTATTTTGCGTTTTTGTCATAAAAAGGCATTTTGGAGGGCTACAAGGACTTAAATAGGTTTATAAAGGAAATGATGTTAAATGGATTTATGTAACTTTGTAAAGTCGCCTAACATGATGAATTGATGTTATCTAACAAGTATGAAGAGGTTTAGCTCTTGTTTCAGTTATTTATTGCAAATTGGTGGTTGTAGGAAAATTCAGGCTACTTGACGCAAGGTAAAAGTGTTAGTTTTGGTGATTTTTGATAAGCGATTTTAATAATAGTTGTTATTGGTTATATTTATTGTATGATATTTGCATCAGTTGTCTGCTACTATAATTTGTATAGGGTTGATTGTGTAGACATTTGTTTTTGATGTCTCTACATATGCACTCTTTCGGACTACATATTTGTATTTTTTGCAAAGGTTATTTGGGTTTGCATAAATTCATAACACATCAATTTTTAACTTCTTTTCATCCCTAATTCAATTCATAGATCACAAAAGATAATTAGTGGTGTAGGCAAAAGGAAACTTGGCTCAAGGGGATAGTTATTCACTCTTTATTTATAATCTCGCTAAAGAATAGTGTTGCATCATTGCCTAAATTATACTTTCCCTTATAGTGCTTTTCAAAATTGCTACAGTAAAATCCATTTTTATTCGAAGGTGCCACTAAAATTCCTTATCCAATTAATAAGCCTAGCCTTGTGTGCATTGTTCAAAGTCACAGGGGCGAAGAACTCCTTATATCACTTAGCCAATGTTGTTTATGGGATAACCAATTTTTGTTTCCCGCTTCCCTTTGATACACATATATAATTGAAGACCAAAAGAAGGAGGATCATGCCCTAAATAAATTTACCTCCATTTGTATGTGTATTATCTTCATCTTTCTCAATGACTTATGTAGTATGTAGGGAGAGGTTAAAGCAAGTCCCTTTTGATATTTTAAAAGCAATATTTAAAAAATTCTTATTAATCTTGACCCATATTTTTGTGTCAGACAAATTAGAAGTTAATATGTGTGCCCTGACTCAAGTGTTCCTTGGTCCTCAATATTGGCAATCAAAAAGGTGTGCCCTCCTTTCTTATATTTTATCATATCTCTAGTTTTCTCTACCACATCATCATTTCCTAGTTCCAACTTCAAATCATCGTCGTTATTAAGTATTTTAGTAACCTCACTGATAAGTATGATAGTTATCTTCATGCACTTTCCTGAGAAGTAAAAATGCCCTTCATGCATGCGTGAGAGTAAAAATTGAATAAACTATATTGGCTTACTAAAATAGGAAAATTCAAAAAGTTATAAGACTAAAATTTCTACTAGAAAGTCTTGCAAATCTTTGAGGTCCAAAGAGGGTTTATCGTGCCACGTGATACAATTTGGTCTAGGAATAGATCTCCATGATCAGTAATGAAATTCAACTTTGGCTTTTAGTTTGTAGCGTTAGAACACTTGAAGTGGAGTCAAATCCTATTTGACTACTATAAATGGAATATTTAAACACTTAACATTTATATTTCATCACATGTAGATCTCTCTATGAAACACACTCAACAAGGATGTGGCTTCCATTCAAATTCATAACACTCGACCGAATTTGATCATGAATGTTATCTACCTTGAAGATTTTCATCATCAACAGTAATGACTGGTAGGTAAAGAATAATAAATCCCCCATGAATATTTATCAATATATGTGGAAGCCCATAGTTAATGATGAGACCATTATCGTGGCTTTGTATCCATAACAATATTACCATAGTGATGAATCATTACATCAATATGAGGCATATGTAAAATGCAAGCAATGTATTGGGGTTGACCTTGATGATAAATGGAAAAATTATATAGCAAAGGATAGTTGGAAATTAGAAAAATTTTGAAGATGGAAAAGCAAATGAAAGGAAAGGTGGTGAAATTGTTGGGTGACAAGTTCAGCACATGAGAAAATTATCAGGTGTTGTTCCATTAATATGAAAATGCCAAGGGGTTCCCTCATGGTGCATACATTCCCCATGAACTCTTTTCCAATTTATTTTCTTCTCTCCATCAGAAAGTCTCATCCATGCCTTGTCTTGTCTTACTGGTTTTGATATTAGACTTGTTGATTTTTAGTATTTGTGGGTTTGGTTTGAATGTGAAGTTGATAAATCATATTACACAAATGTTAATTTATTCATTTTAGATCACTTAATTAGTTTCAAACTCCTAAAGGTCCAACAAATAGAAATCATATTGGTGTCTCAATATCCATGTCATGATAATCATATACAAGATCACAATAGAAATCTTGATAACATTATTGGTATAAAATTATCATTACTGTAAGGAATCAATATTTACTATGATTCATCTTTGTAAATCGGACTGTTATTTTCATCTTTTTGTAAATCAGACTATTATTTTCATCATCAAGAATACAATACTCCTTCCAACCCATTGGTTCAAATTTGATTATGTTCGATTGATTATGATGGAGTAATACTCCTTCCAACAAACTAGTTTAAATAAAAACTTTTATTTGTGGATTTTTAAAATGTTTTTGATCCCATAGGTAGAAATATTCACTTCTTAATTTCATGGACCTCCCATACAATCTTCAACTTAGTTTTAGAATTTGGATTGAGGCCTTCATTAGACCATATCTTTTTAATTGAAATTAAAGGATGATTCTCAATATTCAAGTGCAATTCCTTCATTTTTTAGTTATATGTCCTCATTGAACCAAGTTGTCTACTGACAATAACGAGCAACAAGTTTAGGAATTGGAACCCTCGAGTCCATTATTTCCTATCCTTTCCAACTGCTACTACCAGGATCCTGCATGACTCCTCTTTTAATAGTTTGGAGCTCATCTAATAACCTCTTAATGTGTAGGCTCTTGTACAATTCCTTTATGATTGGGGTCACCGTGAGGTTTAGATGTTTCTACATAAATCCAAGCTACTTGTTGACGTTGAAGAGTAGCAGATTTAAGAATTGAAACCCTCAAATCTGATGTTTCTCTTCAACCTCAGTAGGCAGCTTAAATTTATGAAGTCTTTTGGTAGCATTTTGGAGCTACAAGTTCTCCTGCATCACCTTAGCATCTAAGATCTTAATTTTAAGGGTCCTCTGCCGCCATAAGTTATAGACATTTTTTCATAAGCTGAGTTACTTTCTGAGGTTGATGAGTAGCAGGTTTGAGAATTGGAACTCTACTACTACTTGAGTAAATAAATTACCTCTAATGTGACTGAAATTTCCACTAGCAGGTCTTGCAAATATTTAAGTGCCAAAGAGGGTTTATCGCACCACCTGGTAAGAGAATTCAACTTTGGCTCTTGGTTTCAAAATTAGAACACTTGATCTTTTGCTGCCATAAATGGAAGATATAAACATTTAAAATTTATATTTCAAACTTTAGATCTCTCAATTGCACACACTCAGCAAGGACGTGGCTTCCATTCACATCCATAGCCCTCAACCATCTCTGGTCATGGATGTTAACTACATGTAAGATTACCACTAATGGGTGGTTGTAAAAGACTAATAACTCCCCATGAATATTTATCAATATATTGTGTCCCATGTCCCTAATGAGAAATTTAACACTGATGTTATTTAGTAATTTTTTGAGGTATCAGAAGAAGTTCATGCAAGTAAATAAGAATATCTTGCAGAACTAAGAAAAAAAGATGAATTTTTTTATAACCATTTATTCTTCTAACGGGATAATTTGGATTTGATGTGACTTATCGTAGCATCCCATATATGATAAATACTCTGTGTCTAAAGGAAACACAAATATTTCATAGGAAATATCCCTTCATAGTATCTAAAATATCCCTTTTTATGTTGAGGTCATATATTCAAGAACATGACATGGGATTTAATTTGATTAAATTGTTATTTGAAAACTGTTTGAAATATGTTCATGAGTTTTTGCAGGTTGTTGATTTCTTTCAGGAGGAGGCTTGCAAAAATTAATAAATATGTAAGGGTTGATGGGGTCTCCCTATCAGAGTTACTGGGTCACTCTAAACTAATTACCCAAAGTATCCATTAAACTTTGTATTTATATACAGTCTACAGACACCACAATTTACAGGAAATAATTACGAGTATTGTTCAATAACCATGAAGGCACTATTCATATCCCATGATGTGTGGGAAATTGTAGAGAATGGGTACATAGAGCCCATAGATGCAGCATCATATAATACACTCTCATAGGCAAAGAAAGACACTTTGAAGGAATTAAGAAAGAAATATGGAAAAACTCTTTTCTATGTTCATCAAGTCATGCATGAAAGCATCCTACCTAGAGTGGGAGCAACCATTAAAGCACAAATAGCATGGGATACTCTCTAAGTTGTGTATCAAGGTAAAGAGAAAGTAAACACCACAAAGTTACAACTACTTTGAAAGGATTTTGAAAATGTGTCAATGAAAGATTTAGATTCCATGAAATCATTTTGTACTTTTGTAGTTGCCATTGGTACCCAAATTGATTCTCCCTCAAAGTCTGAGTAGCATCACAAGTATTGACAGGAATCTTAGGGACAAATAGATCATGGTGGGTCATTTTGTAGCCGGGGATGGGATCTAACTGGCCCTTTGTCACTCAGATGTGGAGAAATGGATAGCACCCTCAAGAGGATTTGATCTATCCTCATTACTTTATGGTTGTGTCTTTCAACCAGGGTGAGAGGATCCTTCTATAGCTTGTTGTTTATGGAGGAGATGGAGATATCCTTCTCTGTGAGGTTATGAATAAGACCTTGGAGAAAATATGATCAATGTAACAAAATCTAACTCTCACGAGTTGTCACTCTAGATAGTGGAGATATTTTCTATACAAGGTTCAGGCTACTAAAGACATGTGGAACCTTGATTGTTTCTACATGTCTTGGTAATGGAAATTATGCATTTGTATACACATAGGGAAAATAGGGGTAGTGCGGGTAGGATTGGTTGTTTTAAGTAGAATTTTTGTGGGAGGTGATGGTAGGAAGGAATTAACTCTCCAGATCTTTGAGAGCTTCTACAAAATGGAAGGCTAAACCAATAGAATGCCACAATACAGCTAAAATGTTTCTTTAAACCAGAATATGTGCTTAAATCTATGAGATTCTAGCATGAAGGCTCGAGTTAGAAAACCCAACAAAGCATCAGATCTAAGCCCAATCACGCTTGAGGTACACCCAGAGGCTTATAGACAATCTCTGTCAATAGATGAAAGAAAAGTGACTTTAAATCGTTTATTTCACTCCCAGATGAAAGCTCTTCTGAGAAATGAAATTGCAGATGCCATTAAATTGTCACAAGGATTGAGACATTTGTGATAGAGAAAGATTTTCATACAAGATTACAATAGGAACAAGAAAAACTATTTGCAGACATTCAGGAATGAAACAAACACATTTTTCTCAAGATCAACATAGAATAACTCGATTTGATTAAATTTATCAGCAGGGGAAAGTTTCTAGAATGATCTCAGAGCTTGTCAATGGTTGTACACTTGCAACCACGTTGACACGATCAAATTTAATACAAAAGAGGTAGACAGATTTTTTAGATAACTTCTCAGGAGGAGGGGCTCTATCAAGCTTTTTCACTTAGAAAATCAATCCCGACCCTCTAACACTCCAACAATTTGCACGATAAATTTGTACAATTTATAACATTTACAACAAATCTTTTCCCCCCAAAAAATCCAAACATTGATTACACCAGTGTTTGCCATGACCACGATCGTGATTCATAGAATCAGATATGTAAAAAGTTGTCAGGTGCTCAGGGGCATATCTCTTTGAATATATCCCGCATTCAACTCTTTCTTCTGGTAGATCACTCTTCCTTCTATTCAGCAACCATTTCCACTCCTAATATGTCAAATCAGGTTCTTTGCATGCTTGGAGAAGGAAAAACAGAATATCAAATCGAGCCCGATAGTCAAACCATTTTAGTGGCGAAAGATGTCTCCAGATCTTCCCCACCAAACTTAGATATCAAAATTAACTCCCCTCTCTGTTTGGCGTGTAGGAAATACGAAGAAATCATGAAGAATCACACTTCTAGTAGCTTTTTAGCAAAAATGTGGGTAAAATCAGATACAGACGCACAGCTACCGTTGATCTTTACTTTGAATTTGGATCGTCCACGTGGGAGATCCGATTTAAAACCATCCTGCGGGTTCCTTTTTTCCTTTTACAATTTTTGGAAAAATGTAAATTTTTCACATTTTGCTCCACACCTCCACCTTTGAAAATGAGCCTAACATGTGTCCTAAGGTGGGTCCCAAAGAAACCACAGCTAAATTCTGCTATTTCACCTCTTTTTTGGAAAAGGGAAAATTTTCCAAGTTTTCCCCACAGCTCCGCCCTTCCACTTTTGGCTTCTGATGTGGGTCCCAATGGAACCATGCTTCATTTTACACTTTTAATGTTTACCGAATTGATTCCGTTGGGGAATCAATCTTTTGATAACAAGAAGAAATGCTTCAAATCGGGCCTGCCATTAATAGGATGGTCCGCTTCCCCGCAATTGAAACTGAGTCACAATTCTTGATATGGTCCATCCATGAGCGTGGGCTCATCCTTGGCACAGAAAAATTTGTTTGAAGAAGAAGGTATGTTCACTAAGGCAATCTCCTTTCGTTGAAAATATCAATGGAGGCCTAAGGTGCCTCCCATCCATGGCCCCCCCAATGTCTCAAACCCTCTCAAGTCAAATTTTCCATGCTTGCCCTTATCTTCATCCCGCCAAAAAATATTGGCTTATTATTTGTCTATCCCATCCAGCACTCCAAGGCCAAACTAAAAAGATGAGCGTCGTTCTTCCAACATTGAAATACCTTGTCGAACCCCATGGGATTTCATGTTGACCTTAAATTTGTTGGGAGAAAAATAACTTGACCATTTCAGCCGAAGATGAAATTTTCTCCAAGGATAGAGAATTCTTTACATGCCTCTGGTGGGATGCCCTCCTTTCATGTCATCAATTTCCAAAAATCATGGTTAATGAAACAAAAGGAGCATCATATGGACTAACAAAGGCAAAATCTTGATCTTGACTCGAGGAGCACTCCCTGTTGCCACAAGAACAAATAGACAACTCCAAAATATATGGGAAAGAGAGTAGTTGCATATGCAGGGGCAACAGTAAAAACACAAAAGACAGGGCTTGAGTTCCATACACCAACTCAAATTGGACTCTTTCCAACTAGAAATGTTCACCTCTCTTAAGGTAGTGATTCTATGCTAGATCTCCCAAACAACAAACTTCAACTGAACTTCACATGCCCATTTCCTCTTGTTCAGCTCCAAGGTTCTTTTAATAATTTTTAGCCTAATTTTTTATTACTGGACTCAGCTTGTCCATTTCCTTGGGGATTGTAATTAGAGGCATATGTCAAGTTGATCCCATACTCTTTGCACATTGCCACCAGAGGTTTAGCTTTGAAACTCATGGCATTGTCAGCTATAATTTTGACTGGCACTCCAAACCTGCAAGATGATATGGTTTAACACAAAGTCCATGACAATTTGGTGTGTTTCCTTCTTGGTGGGGATTGCCTCCACCCATTTAGTAAAGTAATCAGTGGCTACAAGAATCCACTTATGGCCAACACTTGAAGGGTTTGAAATCTCACCAATGAAATCCATTCCCCATTGCTTGAATGGGGCTTCAATTGATACAGGCTGCAAAGGCAGGGAGCTTGAAGCTTTCAGTCTTCTAGAGAAATACTGACAACTCTCACATCTTCTAACCAACAAGGTTGTATCCTTGAAGAGAGTTGGCCACTAATAACCAGCCCTTAGGATCTTGTGTGTTGTGACTCTTGCAGCAAAATTCCCCCCACAAACTCCTCCATGGAGATCAAAAATTATCTTGGGGGCTTCATCTTCAGTAATGCACCTTAAGAGGACTCCTTCTGGGATTCTTCCAAGCTAACCCATAATCAATGATGACATATTTCTGGGAGGCTAACTTAAGATCTCTTTTCTGGTTCTTACTTAAATACTCAGGGAAGTATAAATGTCTGAGATAAAAAATCACATCTTTGTACCACTCAGAACTCATCAACTTTTCAAAAACACCTACCCTTTCTTCTTCTACCTCATTTACCTCAATATTTTGCAAGTTTCTCTCAGCCATAAGCTTAGCCAAGCCCAAACCTCTCACCAACTTTGTGGTTTGGATATCCATGTCATATTCTTGCAACTTGTTCACCCATCTACATCTTTTGCTTGAGACCTCCATCTCTGATAAGATGTCCTTCACCATGGTGTGGGGAACATAAGAAACAAATTTTGAACTTAGAATGTAAGACCTGAAAACCTTTGTTGCTTTTACCAAGGAAAATGCTTGCTTCTCCATAATAGTGTATTTCAGCTCAGCCCCCTGCAATGCCTTACTAAAAAAGGCAATTGGCCTCTCAACCCCTTCATCATCCTTCTGCAACAAGACATAAGCAATAGTGTTCTCTAAAGCAAAGGAAAACAGTTGGAAAGGCTTCTTATAGTCTGGAGCTGCTAAAACAGGGGCATGCTTCAATGCCTCTTTGATCCCATTGAAATCTTGGATGACAGCCTCCTCCCATTTGATGACCTGGTCCTTCTTTAGCATGGAAGTGATTGGAATGGTCAACTTAAAAAAGTTTGATATGAATCTTCTGATGAAGTTTATCTGCCCAAAGAAGGACTGAATTCCTTTCTTGGTTCTTGGAATTGGGACCTTGTAAAATGGCCTCTACCCTTTCTGGATCAATCATCACCCCTTCTTGTGACACAATGTGACCAAGCAACTTTTCCTTCTGCACTCCAAAATGGCACTTCTTTGGATTGAGTGAGATGCCATATTCTCTACATCTTATCAACATCTTCTCCAAGTGTAGCAAGTGATCACTTCTCTTCCTGGAAAACACAGTTACATCATCTTGGTAAACAACAATAAACTCATTGATGTAACCAACAAAAGCAACATCCATTGCTCTTTGAAAGGTGGCTCCAGCATTCATCAAACCAAAGGGCATCTTGACATATACATAAGTTCCCCAAGGAGTAGTAAAGGTTGTCTTGATTCTTTCTGATTCCTTCACCACAACTTGGTTATAACCAGAGAAACCATCCAAGGTAGAGAGCAATTCAGAACCAGTCACTAATTGCAGCATGTTTTCCATATTTGGTAAAGGATAATTATCCTTCATTGATGCTCTGTTTAGATTCCTGAAATCCACACATAGCTTGATGTCACCATTCTTCTTTCTAACTGGTACTAGATTTGCAACGCAAGAAGAATACCTTGTGGGCCAAATAATCCCTCCATCTCTTAATTTCTTCAGTTCTTCTTGCATTTTAAGAGATAAAGTGGATTGATTGGCCTATGTTTCTTCCTGAATGGACTTTGCATTGGACTCCAAGGGAATCTCATGTTGAAACAGATCCTCTCTGTATGCTTTTAATTCAGAATAGGTCCAAGCCATGCAATCTTGGTATTTTTTCAACAATTGGATGTATGACTGCTTCTCCTCCTTGTTGAGATTGCTGCCTAACCAAATCTTCCTTGGTTTCTCCTTTGTACCAAGATCATGCTCCTCAACATCCCTCGAGGCTGCCATATTTCTATTAATAATGCAATCAACATTATCAAAGTTTGATTCAAGAGCAACCAACCCTCTAGGAATGGTATTAGTCTTTAGCTGGATGATGCCCTTGCCAAACAAGGTTTCTTTTCCCTCTGCTGCACACACCATTGGCTCCCAATCAATGCATTGATCAGTAAACTCTCCCTTGTTCTGCAGAAATCTTCTGATCTGAGCATCATCATCAAAAACTTGCCAGTGTTTAATGTTGTCAGGGACAGAGGGTCTTGTGAATACCTCAACATCATATTCACAATATGGGGACATTGCACAATTGTCAAACCGAGATCCCAACACTTCAAGTTTGTCTGCTAAATCATTTAACTTTCTATCATGATACACAATGTTGAATGAATCAAACATCTCAATAAGATCCCAAACTACATGCTTGTATTTTTTTCATTCACTGAATTTTTGTGGCATAAAGTTTTCTAACTTGTTTTGACAATTAATTCTGAATCTCCTTTGACAATGATGTCTTTGATGCCATATTTCCAAGAAATTCTTAAACCTAACAACAATGCCTCATACTCAGCAATGTTGTTAGTGCACTCAAAGTTGAGTTTGAAGGAAAAAACAAACTTTTCCTGGCCTGGAGAAAGCAGAACAACACCAACACCATTTCCAAACTTGGAGCAAGCTCCATCAAACAATAAAGTCCAAGGAGATCCCGCTTGTTCAAGACACTTGCATTCTTCAATCTTTTGCTCTTTTCCATCAGCAAATCCTACAAAATTATCAACATCAACACTTGTGTACAATACTTCATAGGATGCATTGTTGGGATCCTCAATAAGGTGCAACATCTTCTTTTCTCCATCTAACCTGAAAAGGATGCCCTCAATTGGGATGGTGGCATAGGAAATGTCCATTTGAACACTCCCACCAACACTTGCAGCCCATTTTCTTGACAACAACATACCCCACTTGGCTGGGCAGTCAATAATGACAACATCAAGTTTTAAATTTTTACCTAGGTAAGTTGCAAGTTACACTACAAAACCCTTCACACATCCCACTACTGGCACCTCTCTAGAGTCCATGGTAGTGCACTTCCCATATGTTGTTGTTACTTTAATATTCAGCTCATTCATGACTTCCAGAGGCATGACATTGCATGATGCCCCTGAGTCAAACATATAGTTGTGGAGTAGTCTGTCCTTTATGATCAAAGTGGTAAAGAATGGGTCCACATTTAACTGAGAGTCCACCAAGGATGTCCCCAAATAGACCTCAGGTGGTTCACCTAGTTCCTCCAATGCTGGTGGTGTTTCTAACTCTTCAATGATTGGAGGAGTCTCCACAATGTTTACATTTCTGCCTAGGGAAGTCTTCTCTTCTTTCAATCCCAAGTATTCAAATGCTCTCTTTTTGTGCTTAGGAATCCTAAGAAACTCAACAATTAGAACAGAGACTTTGATTTGACTTAAAACTTGGGCAATGTCATATGGGACATTCTTTGGCAAGGCAACATTAGAAGGGAGATTAGAAAACTCATCAGATGACATAGGTTTCTTGACAGTTTGGGCATGAGGAGAAACATGATTTTTGTTTGGGACAACAGGGCCTTTGGTAGATGCATCTTTCTTAGGAGCCTCTTTAGGAATGTTTGAAAGTAAGGGATTTTTTGGCTTGGCTTGAGGCCATGTCCCTTTGATAACCCTACTTCTTGTGTTATATTCCTTTTCTTGAGCCACAACAACATTCATCAATAGCTTCCTATCCTCCTCAGATGGGATTCCTCCATCATAATTCTTTATCATCAAAGCCCTTAAATATTCAAAGTCATTATTGGGCAAATCAAAAGTTTGTACAGTATATTACTTCTAAAGTATGAGAGGGAGGAAGAAGCGGTACCCTATGAATGCAGTCCCAAAAAGTGGCAGCAGTCTGAGCACTTATTACTTCAGTTGAAGTTTCCCCCTTGTTGTGAGCTCGTGGAGCAACCCATCATGTAAACATCATCATCATTATCATCATCATCTTCTTCTTCTTCTTGTTGATATTCTTCACAAGGAGCATGGGGCATGAAACATTTGTCACACCAATCAATGACATCTGTTTCCTCCACAACACAACTTTGGCAGCCAAAGGATCAAGCACCATTCTATTATCCCTTCCTTGGGGCTGCCTATTTCCTAATCCAATAGGTCCCTTGCCTCTTTCATCAGTGCTGTGATGATTTGTAAATTTTTCTTGGCCTTTTCGCTTGTGCCAACCTTCTGAGCTCTGTCTAATTCCTTTCTCAGCTCGGGCTAGTTTGTAGGAAATTTTAACAGCCCCTGCCAAAGTCTTCACAACTTCCTCCAGATCAGCAGCCTTACTTATTGTTTGAGGTTTTTATGGGTTAACCAGCTTCACACCATCCCTCTTAGGAGGTTTTCCAATTTCCTTGATATTATTTTCAATTTGTAAATCCATAGTGAAGGCCTACCTCAAATTGGTAGGGTTCTTATACCTCAAGTAGTAAGCAACATTTTTATCAAATGCATCAGAATATTTGATGAAACATGATTCATCACATGGCCTCAAGCTAACGGGAAATCTTCTCAAAGTCTTATTGAACCTTGTGTTGAAATCATGTACTGACTTATTAGGATTCTTCTTGATATTTTCAAACTCTGATAGAAGAAACCTAGGGTCAGTCCTATCACCATATTGCAATCTAAATGCATTGTTCATCTCAGTCCAAGAATCAATAGAGTTATCTGGCAATGCTTTATACCAGTCCCTTGCATCCTCTTCCAAAGTATGAACAAAAAATTTGATGTATACATCTTCATGCTCAATCTCAAAGTCTTCCATCATATTGATAAAAATGATTTAGATGTTGATCACTAGTTATAACATTGTTTCCCTAGAACTTTGGTAGTTATGTTCCTTACATCTTGAGGTACTGCATTTGGATAACCAACCATTCCCACAAAATTTATAGGTCCAAAGGTGTTTACAAAAAATGGAGGTCTGGGTGGGGGATGAGCCATATTGATTTGAGGAGGTGATCTTGGGGGAGAAACAAATTGATAAGGGGCAGGGGGTCTTTGAAACACAAGAGTATAGATTTCAAAATGGATATCCTCTAAAGGCCTTGTTTCTTGGAAATCCCTATCAACCCTTGAAAACACAGGGGAAAAATGAGAAGCAAACCTTTCAAATTCAGATGAAGGCCCCTCTCCAGATGGAGAATTCAATTCCACAAAGAGACTACATGATTCAGAAGCACTTGAATGGAAATCTTCAATGATAGGTTAATCACTTTCACCAATTGGGATCTCCTTTCTTGACTGATGTTCTCCCACAACTCTCCAAGCTCTTCTTCCCTCTAACTTTTTTTTTTCCTAGCTCTGGAAATAGTGTCCTAGTAGGATCCTTAGAGAAGAAATATCTTCTTCCTTCTAGTTTTACAAATATTAGTAACAAATCTCACTTGATAGAGGTTTAAGACACTGGTCCTTATCAAAATCAAATCAACAGGGAGTCACCACTAAGGATTTCCACCTTAGTTGTGCAAATGCACTAAAATATGATCTGTCAAATGTCTGTCAACACTAGAAACTGGAAATGAAAGATATGACCTTCCTTTACCAAGATTTATCAATGAATACTAGTGCAAAAACTTGTAGAGACTGGAAAAGTTGCATACAACACTTGTAACCTAAAACTTCTTACAGGCCCGAACACAGGATGATGTTGAAACAAGATTCTAGAACTTAGAGCATATAAACCCAAAATGCCATTACCAGGGTCTGAAAATGAACTAAACCCTAAACTCTAAAACTTAGCCCTAAATCCTAAACCCCGAGCCCTAAACCCTACACCCTAAATTAGTCCCATGTTTCAATGGCGCCACTCGGGTGTTGGTACCCAAATTGATTCTCCCTCAAAAGTCTGAGCAACATCACAAGTATTGATAGGAAGCTTAGAGACAGATAGATGAATTATGAGTCATTTTGTAGCTGGGGATGGGATCTAACTGTCCTTTTGTCACTCAGATGTGGAGAAATGGGTAGCACCCTCAAGAGGATTTGATCTATCCTCACTATTTTAGGTTGTGCCTTTCAACCAAGGTAAGAGAACCTATTTTGTAGCCTGTTGTTTATGGAGGAGATGGAGATATCCTTCCTATTGAAGTTATTAATAAGACCTTGGAGAAAATATGATCAATGCAACAAAATCTAACTCTCATGAGTTGTCACTCTAGATAGTGGAGATATTTTCTAGACAAGGTTCAGGCTACTAAAGACATTTGGAATCCTGATTGTTTCTGCATGTTTTGGTAATAGAAATTATGCATTTGTATACACATAGGGAAAAAAAGGGTAGTAAAGGTAGGATTGGATGTTTTTAAATGGATTTTGGTGGGAGGTGAGGCAAGATGAACTTGATTCACCAGATCCTTGAGAGATTTTACAAAATGGAAGACTAAACCAACAGAATGCCACAGAACAACTAAAATGTTTCTTTAACCAGAATATGTGCTTCAATGGAGGCCCAAATTAGCACTTTTTCATACAATCTATGAGATTCTAACACAAAGGCTCGAGTTAGAAAACCCAACAAAGTATCAAGATCTAAGCCTAATCACGCCTGAGGTACACCCAGAGGCTTACAGACAATATCTGTCAATAGATGAAAGAAAAGTGATTTTAAATCATTTATTTCACTCCCAGATGAAATATCTTCTGAGAAATGAAATTGCAGATGCCACTAAACTGTCACAAGGATTGAGACCTGTGTGATTGAGAAATATTTTGATACAAGATTGCAACAAGAACAAGAAAAACTATTTGCAGACATTCAGAAATAAAACAAACACATTTTTCTTAAGATCAACATAGAATAACTCGAGTTTGATTAAATTTATCAGTAGGGGAAAGTTTCTAGAACAATATCAAAGCTTTTCAATGGCTGTACACTCGCAACCACCTTGACATGATCAAATTTAAAAGAAAAGAGATATACAGGCTTCTCAGATGGCTTCTCAAAAAAAGGATGGGCTCTATCAAGCTTTTTCTATTTAGAAAATTAGTCCCAAACTCTAACACTCCAACCATTTGCACAATAAATTTATGCAATTTATAACATTTACAACAGAGATTTTTCCCACCAAAAATCCAGACATTGAGTGCCACCAGTGCTTGCCATGATCACGATCACGATTCCCAGAATCAGATCTGAAAAAGTCACCAGGTGCTCAGGGGGAAGATCTCTTCGAATATCTCCCGCATTCAACTCCTTCCTCTGGAAAATCACTCTTCCTTATATTCGCCAACCACTTCTGCCCCTAATCTATTCAAATCTGGCTCCTTGCATGCTCAGGAGAAGAAAAATGGAAAATTAGATCGATCCCAATAGTTAGATGATTTTAATGGTGAAAGACGTCTCCATATTTCCCCCACCAAACTTAGATATCAAAATTAACTCTCCTCTCTATTTGGTGTGTAGGAAATACCAAGAAATCATGAAGAGTTCCCACTTCTAGGAGCTTTTCAGTAAAAATGGGGTGAAAATCAAATTCAGACACACAGTTGCCATTGATCTCTACTTTGAATTTGGGCCGTCCACATGGAAGATTCAATTTAAAATGGGCTTCTCAGGGGCTTCCTTTTGACTTTTTACACCTTTTGGAAAAATGGAAAAATTTTCCATTTTACTCTGGCACCTCCGCCTCTTGAGAAATGAGCCTGACATGTGTCCTAAGGTGGGTCCCAAAGGAACCGTGGCCAAATTCTTTCTATTTGACCTCCTTTTTGGAAAAAGGAATTTTTTTTCCAAGTTTTCCCCATGTAGCTCCGCCTTTCTGCTTTTAGTTTTCAATGTGGGTCCTAGTGGAACCATGCTCCCCTTTTATACTTTTAACTCCTTTCTCCTAAAAGAAAAATTTTCCAAATTTCCCCCGAGAGTCCGCACCTCCGTCGTTGACTTTGAAACAAGCTTTGACTGATCCTTTGTCAGGCTTGTGGGCCATTTTTGATATTTTAACCCTTTTGAGAATAAGAGGAAAAAATTCTAAGTTGCCCCCGATGGTTTGCTTCCCCACCCTTTTGAATTTTTTCAAATGGCCACATCTCATTTTAAAACTACCATGCGTCACAATGGGCATATTGAGATGGTTCTCAATAGTTGAGACCTTGAAAGAGCGTGAGCTCGCCATGTGTCCTGGCTCGGAAAAATTTGTTTGAAGGCTTGAAGCTTAGCGGAAGTGCCATGTGTTAGGGTACGAGGCAATCTCCTTTCACCGTTGAAAATTCCAAGCAAAATGCAAAGTGAGTGGAGGCCTCCAAGTGTCCTCCTTTTGGCAGCTTCTTTAAAACAAAACTCAAGGGCCGGTCCCCAAACATGCATTGTTCCTCCACGTGTCCAAGACCTCCCAAAACCTTTTGAAAAAAGACTAATATGGGAAGTCCCGGTGGAAGCCTCCATGTGTCTCCATGGCGTAATTTCAAAATGGTGCCCAAGTTTGAGACCCTGAATGAGCGTGGGCTCACCACGTGTCCCTGTCCCGCCAAACTGTATTAGCTACATAAAAATTTATCTAAGTTCGGGTGAAGCAGTGGAAACCTCCACGTGTCCTCCCGGCGCTACTCCAAGGCCAAACCAAAAAGTAAATGTTCAAATGAGCGTCATTCCTACACGCGGACAGGTTTTTAAGTTGAGGCTATTCATAGAATTTTTGAAGTACCCTACCGAATTGTGTCCAACCAAAAGAGGCCACGTTTCCTGTTGATGCAAGGATGTAAATTTGACTGGGAGAAACACCTGTCAAACCGTAAAATGTAGAAAAATGACCATTTGAGCCCGGAGATGAAATTTTCTCCAAGGACAGAGAATTTAGAAATGTTACAAGGCTCAAATACATTCCTCTGAGCTACATCCATTCATTTTTCTTCAAGTATTTAGGGAAAAAAACAAGGATAGTAAATCCCGATTGTGGAAAATGGAAAGAATGGGAGAGCCCAAGTTTTTAGATGAACAGAGAATGGGAGACCCAAATTACAGACCCTTTTCAGAGGAATAAGAAACAAGGAAACAAATATGGATCCATAAGTGATCTATGACCCAGGAACAGATTGATTATGGCAACAAAGAGGCAGAACCAGGCACAACACGGGGAATATAAAATGTGACAGAGCCGTAAATCAATAGATTTCAAAGGCAAAATGGGGTGAGACTATTTTGAGCACCAACATCAATTAAAACCAGGCGTTGAACCCGTAGGTGTTGTCATAGAAATATAATTCTCAACCTCTTCCCACTTATGCAGACTATATATTGATAATCAACTGTATAAATAACATACTTCTTATTTAGATTCTAAATCAGATAATTCATAAATCAACTAAGACAATATATTCTGGTTTAAATAATAATAAACCTTACTTTTCATTAATAATGATATATAAATTAATCGAAGAATAATACATTAGGACATATTACCTTTACAAATGAAATGGAATCCCATTCACATTTAACAAATGATTACAATAATCCATTTCAGATTTATATCAAAATATCATAAGTCCTAAATCAATCATTAATCAATCCAAACAACCACTTTAAGCATGTCAAAATTTCTTGCAATCTGCAGGAGAGAGAGTAAATATGGGTTAGTTCATAATATCTGACATGAGTTTGCTTACTCATATTCCATGTTGGAATCATAATGAAATAAAAAAATAAGTTATGGTTAAACTTATCTGTGAAAGTAATAATCTTCCTAGTTTATAATAAGATAGCTATATCATATGCTTATGGTAACGATGCTTCCTATTTATATGTAAACATTTTTTTTCACTATCCCCATTATAACCAACTTAATAAAGCTCTAACACAATATCTAATCTCTGAAAGGAGGAGTATAATTATGATATCATTAAAAATTAACTTATTTACATATCTCAAGATAAGTAATAAAGAGAGGATACATATACTGAATCTTCCATGTTTTACTAACCCAACATTCAAATATAACAACAACATTATTCCTAAAATGTCTCGACTAGTTCTTACATAATCAGGGCAATAAAAGTATTTCATCACTATCGTTTACGACAACTTGGTTTTTACATAGTGCCGATAATCCATTTTTCATACCAATTAAATAATAATCATTTAAAACATGAGTTCAATACATCTATGTCCATACCTTCATTCCTTCCAAGTATACTACCCACCGAGTACATAATCATTTATCTCAATATGTTTAAGTGAGATTGAAAACTACAATTTTTACAACCATATTTTAATTCATAATTTTCCAAGAACCGAGCTTGGATAAAATAGTACCAAAAATTCACCAAGTCCATAAAATCTTAGGGATAACGAAACAAGAGTATGATAGCAAATATACTCATGAAAAACCGTAGAATTAATCTTAATACCTTGCCCAAATTTCACCAAATGAAACAAGAAAATAAGAGAATCCATTTCCAAATCCACCTACTACCCCCAAATCTAAAGAAAAACGATTGTCGAGGGGGGAATGAACTGTATCATTCATACTTCCTTACCCACATATCATTTAATGAGCCGAAAGAAAAACGAATTCATAGACAGGTCATATCAATCATGCTTGTTAAGATTTATCAAAAGAGTGATGTCAGCGAGCTCAAGGATGATATAAAACCAACAAAATACAGTCAACCCTTTAAGATCTCCCAAAACAAATTTATAAGGAAAGCTCATGGATGAGCTCAAACAAACAAAACAATATGGCTCTAAACCAGAATCATTTCCATCTATTTAGCAATAAACATACCCAATGATCCAAATGCACGCAAGTTTCTAGATAATAATAAAACCCAAAACACATTTAAATATTTCCTTCATCTTTTCCATTTTTATCAAATCAAACCAAGAGAAACGAACTCAATTATAAAATATACCAGCAAAGATCCATAAGAGTTGCAAATAAATATCTTTCCTTTTCCAAATATCACAGTCAAAACCCAAATCATTTCTAACTTTCACATACTACCAGAAAAAAACATGTATTCATTCATTTCCTTATTCCTTTCCCAACAAAAGATTATATTACCATATTTCATAAAAAAATAAAAACCAAAATGTTTCCTCTAGATAATTTTCAGATTTCAACTAATACCCAAAATGAAATACATATTTTTTTCCAAATTTCACAATCAAAAGAGAATCAAGGAGACATTTTCAAAAAAATCATATAACAGTAATGCTCTAAAGAGTTGTAAATGACTATGATATTCTTTCTATATTTCACAATTAAACCCAAGAAACATATTCAACTATTTCATTACTTCTTATCCAAGTTTTCCTTGAAAATTAAAAAAATCAATACGTATTCATCCATAACTAAAACAAACTCAGATTTTCCCTTCAAAACCCATATTTCACAATAAATCATTAAACCAAAACCATATTCATTATTTCATAATAATAACAACAAGAAAAGTGAGAAAGAAAAACCCATGCATGTAATTGCCTTCAAAATTTCTTTTCAATCTTTCCAAAATGAATGCTCCAAAAAAATATAGTTGAATCCTTCCACCATGTTTTTAATAACAAAAATTCCATAGTAACCAGAAGAACAACAATAAATTTGACATGCACAAACCAAAAAATAGTTTCCCACAAAAATATCCATGCCTAGCTCCATGCAGAGAGCTTCCAAACAACAAAATGAAAATACAAAAATGTGAATACCACCACATGCTTAGCTTCTTGGAGAAGCTAACGGTTCCCAAGGAACTGGCCTGGAGTTACTGTCTCATTCAATGCTATTTCCAATTCATGGCATAAAAATAAATAAAAAACCTTTAAACTCATAAACCTTTTCATGGTGGGAAATGTGTTATCAAAATTCAATATTACCTCCAATGTCTATGACTTAGTGGTCTATGACCATGTTACACAACACTTAACCAATTGTTGTGTAACATGTAGAGATATGTGTTTGTCGATAATTTAATTAACAAGTGATAAGTAAAAATTATATCATCACAAACACTTTGGTATGCGACGAGTCATAATGAAATCAAACATCAACCAATAAATTAAACAAGTATCGATGATATTACCAATTGAATGGAAAAATTATGTCGGGATGTTAAGTCAAAAGTATACCCTTTTCTATCAAGGGTTCTTCATTGAAAACTGTTATTTTAATGCAACCATTAGATGTCAACAATTAATCATTAAGTACAAAAGGATTTTTACCTTGGGTGACATGCTCCTTAACTTCCTTCATCTCGATGGAAGGACCTCTTCTCCCTAGGGTTGAAAACATTCTTCTTAGTATGTTCTACTTCTTCCTTCCTCAATTTAATGAAACCCATGACAGACATTGCCTCTCAAAACTCATCCGGAATTTCTTAGTACTCTTCAAGCCATTTGGTGAAGTCATGGCCTTTTCTAGGGCCCATGCGGAATGACTTCCTATTTGGTCATGAACTGGGGTTTGTAGGGCCTTACAAAAGAAAATTTCTCCTTCTTTGATTCACGAGGGTTGTAAGAATCCTCTCCCCCCTTGGTCGAACTACTACCCTGCATGTTTTGGATGGCTAGGGAAATCATATCCAATGCATCCACTATTCCTTCTTGGTTCTTCATGATCATCTCCAGTTTTTCCATGCTTCATAGAAAGGGAGGATGATGTTATGATACCATTGTAATGTCCCTTTTTGGGGGGAATCAACAAATGGCAAAAATCTCACAAATCATATTTATAGCACTGTTGTTATAACCTTGTAAAAAATAAATTTTCAAACCCTTCCTAGGGCAACGAGTTCCCTAGGTGAAAAAAAACCCTTCAAAAAAGGGGTTAATCCTTGCAAAATTCCTTCCAAACTTATGCCAAGATTATTAGAAAACCCTTAGAAATCAATTGTTGTTGTTATAAATTAGATTTGTATGAGGAATTAATTAATTATGAAACCCTAACCAACAAACATCATCAAGCTTGAGAAAAATAGTATATCACCTCCAAAATTCACCAAACTTGGAATCTTGGCCTTAGAAAATATAAGGAACACAAGAATAGTTTAATATTTATCAAAATTGCATCACACATACCCAAATTAAATTTAATCATTAAAATAACTACTATTAGTTATTTGTTTTATCTAAAAAGCCAAGAAAATTCATCATTATTGTCTCCAATAAACTATTACCTGCGGATGAATATGACAAAGTTAGCATTGACTGGTTTGCAGACATGTCATTAGATATTGTTTTATAAAGTCTCATCTTATACTGAAATGACAATTCCTCTACTTGTTTTGGCATGATCTCCCTTTCCAACTCAAAAATAAGGGAAGTAGCCTCCCTTTCATCAAGCCCATCTACACATCCCCAGTTACACTAATCAATAAATTAATTAAATTTTTTTACCATTTTCTGTAGTAAACGAGTATAAATATACCTACATATTAAGATGTCAAATTTGAGATGGATTGATTCACAGAAAATGTGTTTGTCACTAGATTGTAGAATTTTATATTGCTAGGTGAGAGGGATGACCATAGCAGCCGCGACATGCATTATATTACTAGTTGAGAGGGATGAGGCATGTGATGAGACTTGATGATCCTGCGAGGCATTGGGTGGCGGTGCCTTAGCATAGGATGTGTTCACACAATATGTTGATTTGCAATGTTTGTTCTTAGAGAATTCTATGGATAACACTTTATTATGTACAAAAGTAGAGAGGTATCGAGGCCGTGAACAAGTGAATGTAAGCATGAGGGTCACTAGTACCATCAAAACATGTAAATGTAGGCATGATAAAGTCCTTAGGAAATGTAGAATTATGAATCGTATTAGGGATAGGGTTACCATGTAATGAATTATCATAGTAAGCCCTACTTTCTAAAGTGAAAGACTGAGCTTGAGATTGTAATTGACCTATGACATGCATGAGTGAGATGATATCCTGTGAAGGAATAATGAAAGATGATAATAATGTATTAAGAGGTTGTAATTTTCCATTGTGAGTGATCATAGGAATACCAAGAGGTGATAAGGGAGATTTTGATGCCAAGGGCACACTAGGAGGAGGTGCCGAGGAAACTATAGTAGATGAAATGAATGAAATATCCATAGCAGTGGTAGGATTAGATTAGAAACATCACTAGGAGGTTAAGTGACCGATACAAACACATCTATAGGAGAAGATGAACTAATAGGCATAAATGATGTGGTAAAAGGAGATGAAATGGTAGGGGAAGAAGAAGTGATAGATGGAGGTGACTCACACATAGTACTAGATGCAATCTTAGGAGAAGGTAATGATGGAATAGAAGATTCACACTCAGAAATATGAAAATAATGAGAACCATGACTATGAACCGCCTAATCAGATAAGGAATAAAAAATGGGAATGTCACTAAGAATAATATCAACATGATCATCAACATTGTGCAAACTAGGATGCAGAAAAGCATAACATGCATCATGAAAAGAAACATTAGAGGTAGGAGAATCGTGAGATTAAAATATAGAGGTGGTATGAATAGAAAAAAAAATCATGTACATGTGAACGATGATCAATACCAAGAATATAATCAATAAGAGAATCCTCTAAAATTTCCTTACAGATATCAGAAAGAGGATCACAAGTATTTCTATAGCATGGTGTACAACGAGTGAAGGCTATCAATGGGAGAATCTTCAAAATGGGTAGACACATATTGTTGACCATCTAGAAGGTATTGTTTGATATGAGCTGCATAGGAGTAAGAATACCATAGAGAGGCATGAGCTCAACGATGGTAGCCTCATCATAGATAGGGTAAAAACACTAAAATGAGACATAGTGGGTGAAGAAGATGAACTATCCTTATCCATTAGGCTTTGAATCAGATCCTAGTGAAAAGTATTCTAAAGTACGGGCTCACCAAAATGATTAACTAAAATATAAATTTTAGATTTAATCTAAACAAGTACAACAATGGAATAAATAGTATAAATTGAAATGTAAATGTTAAATAATTTTATTTGATATTTAATTGAAATGAAATAATTGAAATAGGAGGGATAAAGTAGTAACATGAAAATGAATTACCTCGTATTGATTTTAGATTGATTAGTATGATGTGTGGACGAAGCAGAGTATGATGGTACAACACAAGAAATTATAGAAAAAGAAGATTTGACTGGACTGGGGCACCTGGAAAATGATCAAGGTGCCTGTGGGCACCCTAGTCTACAGTATGGGTGCTCTGGTCTATATAAAAGCTCAAGACCTGAATCTAGATTTTTCATTATATATTCACAATGTCTCGATTTTTGTCACATGATTTTCACAATAAAATTGCTTAAATTTTGACACTAATGCCTTGACATGCTGAGTAGTACTTAGGGGAATGAGAGGAAAAATTATAGAGACTGACCTCAATTTCTAAATTAGATGCAATTTTTTCCTAGGAATAGGGCACCTAAAATAAGGACCAGAGTTCCCATGGGCGCCCCAGTTCTACCTTAGGCACCCTAGTCAAAGACTAGAGACAACAAATTATTAAATAACGACACCTGAGACTCCTTAGGAGATGAGTAAAACTTTGTAGACAACTATAGACTATGCAAGACAAATGATCACGAAGACCAAATGACCAATGACAAGACTAGGGTAGGGATCATTAGTGAATACTTTTCTTATGTAAGATCCATATATAAAATAACATTCTTTGGTGGTATAAATGTAACAGTAAGTGCGTGATTTTGTGACTAAACCTTTGACTCTACAAAAATATCATCACTTTGGCCTGAGGACCATGATTTTCCTCTCTTCATCATGACCCAAATCAATGATGTCCTTGTCATAAGAGGCATGATTGATAGTGGTGGTGCAATCAATATCATATCATCCATTGTTTTTAAACAACTTCAACTACCAAATATTGTTGATGCCCAAACACCTGTATTACTATGAGATTTTAACGATATAATTGCTCCCAAATTGGGAATGGTCATTCTACCTCGTAAAGTCAGAATTAAAAATCTTCTTGAACTTTTTTATATTATAAAGGGATTTCCAATACAACATACCATTAAGATGACCTTGGATATGCACCATGAGTTGTGTCTCCTTGACACTCCACCGACGTCTTAAGTATAAACACGAGGGTAAAAATTTCATGGTCCATATGGATCCTAATCCATTTTCTAACTGCAACATGACATACTGTCCAAATTACGTTCTTATACCTAAATCAAAATAAGAATCCTCCAGCAAAACATCCACCGTTAAATCCATCTCATCATCTAAACTACCCAAAAACTCCTCCCTTGGTGACGTTATGGAATGTCTTTCCCTTGGGGAGTACGATCTCCTTATGCTTAATTTTTTTCCCACACCCAATACATATGATAGACCATATAAACAACAATTGTAGGAGATTTACATCAAAGATGTTATCTCCTATGTTCCTATGTATCTAACACCAAATCTATTCTATGGAGGGATCGATCCTCCTTCCTCACAATACCATCCTCAACACCATGCCATGCCATTCACATCAAACTTCAATTGTTTAGTAATCTATCCTTTGTTCAAATATATCTCCATCGTTGCACATGGAAAGGATTTGGATTTGGAAATTACAAAGAGGGAATCCACAATTTAACTATCAAAAACTCCCTCAAACCACATGAAAAATATGGATTAGGATATGAAAGATGCACTACTGAACCATCGTCATATATTGCATCCTTATGCATCACAAAACTAGAAACGTCATCCTCAATAGAGCATGATGATCCCATGGATATCAACAACATAATCTCCATCCCACCAATATTTTGTTTAGTCAACTCTATCTCTATAAGACCATTGAATTATCAATCTAATCACCTCACCCAAACACTTCCTCTCATCTAGCCAGAAATGATTGAAGAATACTCCGCCACCATCGACATCCTTAAATGTTGTGACGATCAATCTATTCTCACTCATATGGGAGCAGAGGACCATTTCCTTCAAAAATGCCTTCCATTCGACACATCAACCCTTCTCAATGAATACACCATCGACATTAACACTAGAACCTCTCAAGATCGCAACAAAGTTAAAGTCGGCCAATCCTTAGAACCATGAGAATTAAAAGATTTCACCAACTTCTTATCTAAATATAGTTAAGCCTTTGTTTGGTCATATAGTGATATGTCAGGTATCTACCCCAATATTTTCATACAGAACACCATCACCTATCCCATTCCAAACCAATTAAACAGAAACTCCGTAGAATGCACCTCGTATTGCTCTTCTCATCAAAGAAGAGTTATAACACTTATTCTCCGATAATTTCATCATACCCATTAATTATCCTCAATGGGTCTCCAACATCTTACCCATAACCAAAGCCTCAAACAAGGTATTTATTTGTACTGACTTCTAGGATCTCAATATCATTTTTCTAAAAGATGATTTCCCTCTTCAAAACATCGATCAACTTGTCAATCTAATAGTCGAGCATGAAATTCTCTCCCTTATGGATGGATTTCTGGTTACAATCAAATCCTCATCTCCACTAACGATTAACAAAAAAAATCCTTGAGTACCCCTTGGGGGAACTTCTACTACCGCATCATGTCCTTCAAACTTAAAAACACTAGAGCCACTTATCAACGTGCCATGACATATATCTTCTATGACCTCTATCACAAAACTATTGAATATTACATAGATGATCTCCTAGGAAAATCCAAACAAGAAAAGACCATACTTCCGTCCTTGATTCGATATTCACTCATATTATCCAATACTTCCTCCACCTTAACCCCAGTAATGTTTTTCGGTGTTCTCACCTACAAAATTTTAGGGTTCAACTTATTTATCTGAGGCATTAAAGTAGACCCAGCCAAAATTAAAGAAATTATCGAAATGCCTCCTCTATTAAATCTCAAACAACTATGTAGTCTTCAAGGTAAACATCATTTTATATGATGTTTCACATCTCAACTCTCTTATCATTGTCAACCGTTTCACCACCTTCTCCTTAAGGACATCAATTTCAATTAGGATCTTAATTTTTAAAAAGCCTTGAATGAACTCAAGCAATATCTTCTATCACCACATGCACTCATACCTTCTCGCGAAGGGGATCCATTTTTTCCTTACATATGTGCTATAGATCATGCCTTAGGGGACATGCTCACTCATCGGGAAAATTAAGGTCGTGAACAAGTTTTTTATTATAAAATTCGTACCCTCCATGAATATGAAACCTATTACATAGGAGACGAAAAACTATGTTGCCCTTGGTTGCACCTTAAACTTTGCAAACTCTAAACTATGCCAATATGTACTCAATCACAAAACTTCTGTTGTCACTAGTTTCAATCTGCTTAAAACCATGCACTCTAAACCATATCATAGTGACCACAACACTCAATGTCTCATGCTTATGACCGAGTTTGATCTTAAATTCTTATCAAAAAAACAACTTAAAGGCCAATGTATCATAGATCAGCTTGTTTAAGCTCCCCTTCTAGACACTTAATTTCCTCATGAATAATTTCCTGATGAATCTATCAACACTATCGATGAACACAAATTCACTCTTATCAAAATGACCATCTTCTTTGATGGATCAAAATTCTAGCAAGGGGTAGAGGTTGGTATCATCAGTATACCTCCCTGGGGGACTCATATCCTTGTATAATTCAAAATTAACTTCAAATGCACTAATAACATGGCCAAGTATGAAGTGTTAATAATGGGTCTTCGAACTGTCACCATGTTAGGTGTTCAAATATTTAAAATCTACGGAGACTCACAACTCGTCATTAATCAAATTAAAGGAGAATATCAATGTAAAAATTAAATTCTGCATAAATGTAAAGCTAATATTGAATTTCTCCTTGAATCCTTCAATCATTATACCATTCAAACAGTTCCACGATCCTCTAATAAGTTCGTAGACACCATGGAATCTTTAGGATCCCTCATTCCTTTATCAACTAGAGAATCGACTGACAATTCCCAAATTTTCATTATTGTTCACAGATTATATGAACCATCTCATAAAAATGAACTCCCCTGTATTAAATTCATCGAAAATAATTCAACTGACCTTTGGTACACACATATATTTGACTACCTTTCAGAATTTAAAATCCTATTCGATTTATCCTAAAATGCTAAATGATCTTTTCTTCAATGTGCTACACGTTATGGCATCATAGGTGGTATCCTTTACAAACTTAGATTTGATGGCCTCTTACTAATATGTCTTAAATCCCATGAATCTATTAAATCCATCCAGGAATTCCATGGTGGTATATACCGTGGACACTTCAATTGTAATGTTTTCATTAAACGTGTCTTACGATTAGGCTATTACTGTCTTACTATTAACTAAAATTTTTGTGCATACTGTAATGCTCCATGCCTCGTTATTCTTTTTCTTCTTCGAAGACCGTGTTGCTAATCATTTAACGTTGTTGTGCTCCTGCTGATCCTTATTGGCTTCACCTTTTTGATTACCATGTTAAGGAAAAATCTCTTTCTCGAATTCGATAGGTGGTTTGAATGATGACTTGATGTTGTTAGGGCGTGACCCGCTAGAGGGAACATCTACATAATAATAATTATTCTTTTGAATTGACGATTCTTGCTATTATTGTTTTGGTGAAGCTTGTATGTTGGTCCTTGTCAATGTGATCAATAAGTAGTATTAAGTTGTAATAATAATAGTAATAATATTATTAGTTTAATTATCGATCGACGATAACTTCATTATTTGATCGTCGATTTGTTATAAACTTTGTTGTTAATTATCGATAAGTGATTTTATTGTTTGGATTGGTCACTTCACGGATCGAGACTCGATTCGTGCAAGAGGAGGGTATCCTATTACAACGTTGTGGTTGGTCCTTGTCTTGCATTCGTTTTCAAAAATCCTCTCTAGTTCCTCCTTGGTCGACCAGGCTTGCTTGCATACTTGTTTTATTTGTCATTTTAAAGGTGAAATAATATTGCTACCACTTGAAGCCGACAAAGTCTCCTCTCGTATTATATACATATATCTAAATTAATGAAAAAAATTTGGATGCTTTCACCCACGTTGGCCACTTTGGTTGACATTCCACCATCTTTTCTTCCTTGCGAGCTGCACACTTTAGTTTTATTTAATTGTGGTCAGTTGTGGAAGTGCGTTGGAGGATGGGAGCTTGCATTTCCATTAATTTTTGTCAGAAGAAAGGCGTGTATTAATGAGACTACAATTTTGTCTGCTCTGGGAGGACGTGCACATTTGGATTGGTGCCTTATTTTGTGCAGGCTGGAACACATTTCTAATGCAATGTCCACTATTTTGTTTGGATCGTTGTTCCTTCCTTGCATGTTCGCGGCCGTTACCAGCGCACTCTTGGCTTGCGCCAGCATTCTCCCAGCCTATGTCAATCACAAAACCCTTGACTTGCATGGACATTTAGCAAATATGCCTCCAACTATGAGGAATTGATAGGAGCACTACAATTCCTATGACAACTGGAATGGAGTCCAACGATATGCCAAGATTTGTAATCAAAGGGAAATATGCCCATCCTTCGCAGTAAAGGAGTGGGGTAACTTAGAGATGGGGTCGAGATGCATATATGGAGCAATGTGACCATTTACAACCTGGAGGCAGCCATTTGTTGGTGATATGCGGTGGTACACTCAGATTCCCTCATTTCTTCTCGTTAGCAAATATGCACTTGCATCCAGCGGGAATGGCGTGGGGCTATTTGAGCCACATGGGAAAGTAGTGATTTGGATAAGCTTCTGTCAGGGTTCAAAATTGATTAACTTGATACGATAGTAGCTTCACAACTTTAAATGGTTGAATCCATTTGAGCTAAATCGAATTAGAAATTAGTTGTCGCTAGCTTCCTTTTTGATATTTGAAAGTTTAGGAAGATGAAGAAACAAGACTTCTGACCAGTTTCAGAGTTCTGGTGGACAATATAAGAGTTGTATTATCTTGCATAGCCAACACGTGGAGGATAAAAGAGAGCATGAGAAAGGAAATAAATCAATAAATCAGAAAATATGTTGAAAACCATTGAATAAGTAAATGCATAGACTTATGTGCCATTATTGGAGGAATAGCATGAAGATATATTGATAACAATCTGAGCGAGAGAAAATAAATCAAGAGGAAGTAGTGAAACTCGGGTCGTAAAGCTTGTTCATGAACTGTTTGATAGAATGCCTCAAAGAAGTGTTGTCTCATCGAATGCCATGATTGTAGGATATGCACATAATGGATTGTTCAAAAGGCTTTAGAAACTTTCTGGCAACTACACTCATAGGTGTAGAGCCTCCTGTCTGTTGTTAACATTCTCTCAGCCCGTGTGTAAGAATGGAGCCTTGTGCAGGCCCTAGAAATTTGTCAAAACATAATGGGCAACTTATTCTATTGGAAAAACTTCAGTCATTGGGAAGTTTGTGTGACATTGTGGAGGTTAGATCGAGGCTCATGAATTGGTTGACGAAGTTCCCAAGTGAGATGTTGGACCGAAGCCTGTGGGTTCGACCGACTCCATTCCTTCCAGGAATGGTTCATCTTCCCTTACCTCTCATAATTCTTGTGTTTTAGTTCTCTTTTGTAACTAAATAGAGTTTCAAATTATTAGGATTTTTAATATAGTTAAATGTTTATTTCAACTCATTGCAAAAAAAAAACAATGAAATGTCATGTCGACAACTCTCGAAGTCAAAATAACCCATTTGCATTAAAACATGAACTTCACCCTCATTCGGAGGTGATGTAGAAAACTTCCTACCCAACTGGATCACTACAACATTGTTTTATCGACTAGATGAAAATTTGACTTCCCAATAATAACGTTGATAATCTCCCTGTTTAAATAGTTAATTTTTTTGCATTTTTCAGAGACTCATTAAGTACCCTTCGTAACTCTGAAAATGAGATGTTAAGATTCATTCTTGTACCTTGGTATACAAGGAGTCACCTTGACCCTTGGATTGACCTCAAACGAATGTATGTGATCCTATTGACGCTCTTATAGGAGCCCTGTTACACTGGTTTACAATAGTAAAAAGTTGTTAAATCTAGAAAGTTGGCTTTCGTTTTGAACAACCATTTGAAACCTGGATAGAGAAATTATTTCCGACTTCGCAAACCTCTAGTGTTTATACTAGATAAATTGCATGGAACATTCAGTTTAGGGAAAAGAACTTTTCTAGATAGCTTGGAAAATCCATTTTGTAGGCCTCTGGTCGCAGTTTGACGAGGTCAAACTAGACCAATTTCAATTTGTCACTCTAGAAAACTTGTCGCCATTTGAAAATGGTTTTCTAGTTCTCAATCCCATCGACTCTGATGAATTCTCCTTATATAGGGGAACTTGTAGGAGGTGTCTCATTGCACGTGCTCATCCATCAAACGTCAGTTATGGACGTGGTTTTCTGGGCCCTCGAGCTAACTTTTGTTCATTTACAACTGGGTCAGCTACGACCAGTAGCCCCAGAAAACTAGCTGCCAAACGCAAACCGTTCGACTTTTTCCCAATTCCATCAGTTGCTATGAACTCTTGGTATATCTAGGGACACGTAGAAAGTTAATCATGGTGTGCATTCTCATCAGAAGATAACTTTTGGAAGTGGTTTCTTAGCCTCTGAGCATGTTTTGAATGTTTTGTAGATAGTGAGAAAATGTAAAAATAGAAAGCTGTAGGACCCTCGTAGGGTTGCCAAACCACCCTGGAAACTTTTAACACATACAAATAACTATTTAAAACTCTATAGTGTAACATTTTGTGTGACAATAGAACTTTTGACAAAATGGTGTTTTCTCTCTCTTCCCTTCTCTTTCTCTCTCCTGGGTTACAAAATGAAGTGAAATGAAATGTAATGAATACATGTCTCTAAACCTTTTTATTTCGATTGCAAATTGTAATTATTACCATATGTAAATGGGAAAACTGAAAAATGATAATTATGATTGATTAGGGTGGATGCCATGCCAGTGATTTATCACTGATATCATGCTCACATGGTTTTGCAGGATGAAAGAATGACGATGAAAAAAAGGTGATGTGTAATTCATTAATTATCATTGTAATTTATATAGTTCATTGTTAAATGAATAAATGTATAATGTATTCTCATCTTACAGAAGGTTATATTTGATAATTTGTTGATATGCATGATGATGCTAGTTTCAAAGACATCTAGGAAATATGCATTTAATCATAGGTTCAATTTGATTCATAGTACACCTGGTAAAAAGGTTTGATATTTATATAAGGTAAATTGAATTTGAAGTAATATCTTGTAGTGCATATTTAGTGTTCAATAAATGATTAATGAGTCATCTGGGTGCATCTTCATACTTTGTAAATGTAATAAAGAGATTTAATCGAAACACTCTACCCTTGTTGAATATCGAGCATAACTTGTTTTTTTCATGTGTGATACTCCTTACCGTAGAAGACATTGAAAACCGTAGAATGAACTTAAGCTTTGCACTCGATGGAACACTCCTAGGCTTAAGTAAACAAGAGCCCAAGAATGGGTTTATCATCTTAGTCAGTATGTTAGTGACATTGTCGTGAACCTAATATTATAGGAGTGACACAGTCAAACTTTATCCAAAGTATGCGGAGTGTGTAGAGCTAAGTCCTCCTTCTGGTAGCCTAGTCGGACTACCTTGTCATCCGAAGATAGATTTCGAAAATTAAAGTTCTTCATCGAGTGAAATCCGTGTTGGATCCAGTGGTTTACATAGATGGAGCTTGTGACTTATATTGTTCTAGGTCTTAAACTCTTGTTATTGAACCCTCTTAACTCCACTCAGCTAAATGTGTTACCTTGGTTTCTCTCAATATAACACCTTGGTCGAAATTGCTTGAAGGTTGGTTTAGCATAAATTTGTCCTCTCCCTTAAAACTCATATTATAGTTGAGGGGTATGACCCTTAGGTGAAGTTGGGAATTCAGAATCTAAAACTCAGATTGATTTGGATGTTAACTTGGGTTCGTGTGTAGCTTCAAGTCTTCTAATTTTCTATGCCTTCAAGAGGTTAGAAAAACACTTCGTAACTCTTTATTTTCAAGACAATGCTAATAATAAGACCATAATGCGACGTAGAAAATAAAGCATATAAGAGTAAAGCACGAGAGTGGAGGTTAGGGATAATGCCACTCTTGGAGACCTTATAACTTAATTAAAATATCTTTCATGCGTTTCAAAGAATATGAATTGCCTTGGTGTGATCAAACTTCGAGAAAACAAAAGATATATCAATAAAAAAAATTTGGAAGTCATTCAACAAATCATTGAAATAGAATAACTATGGTAGGGAAATAACTGTTCCGTGATCGAAGGAATGTTCTTGTAGTAAAAAGCTATCTTTTGTTTTAAATCTCTGTTAAATCCTAATATCACTATATAGACACCAAGTCACTTTCACATGGGTTGTAAGAGTAAAAAGGTAGACATTGAAATAAATATGTTTGAGAAGAAGATTCTTAACATAAGAACAAGATAATTAAGTATTTTATGTGCATTCGAATTATGCCAAATAAGCAATGCAAGTTATGGAAAGTTTCGTAAAGAATAAGAAGCCAACCTAAAATGATTCGAACTGTAAATTAAATGTGGAATGAACTTAAGATCTATGTAGGTGGACAATCAGAAAAAAAAATTTATCCTTGCACAATAATGTTCTTGGAATGTTAATCGTAACTAAAATAAAATTAAAGAAATATGTGTTGTGGGTTCGTCCATTCCTGAAGTCATCGCTTTCTTATGGTTGGGCCATTGCTAGTATTCGTTCATTGGGAAAAGTGTGGCATCGACATGCCTATGTTGTTTTCATGTGTCTATGTGAGTCGATGACTTATGTGATTTTCATATGCGAGTCGAGTTTCTGTACTTGGAGCCCTTGATGTGTTGTGTGTAGTGAGCAATGTAAGTCAAAAAAAAAATACCCTGGTATTTTTACTGTTATCATTGCGTGTGTAAAACAAACAAATATTTATTTGGAATGCTTTTTATTTTTTTCAAAAATAATTTATGTCTCTAGTCAAGCCTTACAACCATTTTGTTTTGCCTTGGTTTTAGGCATGTGTAGACCTAAACATTGGCTATATTTCAAGAATGCATGAGTCACATCAACACCATTTTATGGAGATCATATTCCTTCTCTTACATAATTTACAAATTGTGTCGTGAATCCATGTAAATTTAACTTCCACTAATGAAAAAATATTCATCAAATGGTCATTTGTCAACAGTAAATATTTCTAGTTTTAGAATATGTTTTTTAAACTTAAATTTAAATGACTAATTGAATATCCTATTTATTTCCTTAAGTGTATGTTCATTTATTAATGTGATCCACACATTACAAAATTTGAACTAAATTTTGAATCATTGCCATATTATCCTGAGAAAGTATTGTTGATTTATGCTACAGCTTATTATATATAACACTTCAACATAATACATAACTTGGTTACCATAGTTTTCTTTAGTGCAGAAAATCACATCTTTCATTTTTCCGAGTTTTCTCTTTGGGTTAAATCGAATTAATCAAAATCTTTTGTTTTTTCCTCCACAGTGTTACACCATAGTCACAAGTAAACGACTTCGAGGTAGTCCTTCCCCTTATAGTCAAAAATATCATTAAACTGCATGCTTTCTCTTTATGAGACCTCATAACTAGTATAGAATAATATTAACATACACCTATCTAAAATACGCTGAGAGATTGTCAATCTCGAGACATGCCTATCTACCCTATGATAGATCATTACTATTTTTTACCAACACTTCATCAAAAATGGAAACAATAATTATGTAAAAGAGTGAAAATTCAAGATAGAAGATATCAATCTCAATGAAAATAAAATGTCACTGACTTTATAACGGTCAAATGACATGTCAAATGATGTCCCCAAGAATAAAATTGATCCATATGTCATTCCATTACAACCTATGGGTCAGGAGTGTATCATTGTAACACGCCTCTCGGTGGTAATAACTATAAAGGAACCTGTGATCTTATTTCACAATCAACCAACCATTTTTCTCATCATACCATGATTTGATATCATGTTCAAAATTTCTGTCACTATCCATAAACTATCATTTGAAGATGACTACCATCTGATCTTCTGTACAATATGATCAAATTAATCACGGACAGGCTCCTCAAATCCTTAGAAGTGATGCCTATTTTTCTAAGCATTTCATTCATCCAACCTCATATGCCAACCAAAAATGTGCCCATCGGTCATGTATGTGTAGGTCATGTAAACATTTTATTCCACTCCTTAATAAATGGTCAATTGAGGGGTTGGTGGGTCCATCACCCTTGTATTGATTTCAATAAAAAATCTTTATAAATAAATAATTATCTACTAGCCACATGTAGACTTTTCTGATTTCTTGGAATATATAAGGTAACTAATAATCAACATCCACTACCAATTTTTTTTTACAAAGGATGACTAACTGTAAATGTCAAAAACATAAGACAACATTTTAGGAAACATAACTCCATCTTAAAGACCAAGAACCTTGGAAACCATGTAATACATAGTTTCATGTATAGGCCAAGCTTCTAGATCTCTCCTTAAATATCATAAGTATCCATGAAGAAATATTCCCGTAGTTAAAGGCATCTCATGCCACTTATGAAAGAACATATTTTCTCACAAGGCTCATTATTCATAAAAAATAAATATATAAATTTGGGGCATTTCTTGAATTTCCAAAATATCTCAATTAGGAGAACCTTTGGGCTCCCCCATTTATTATTATCTTTATATTGTTTGTAACGATCATCAATGTTGCTACAACTGGTGGTTTCGTAATGGTTCCATAAACATATTTATCTGATATAACATGTGGAACTACCTACTAATAGATCATCATGTTAATCATTTGTTAAGGACTTTCAGTGCAAACTTCCTTCCCCTTGAATTTTAATCCACACGCCTGAATCAGATTTATTTATCACACCACTCATTGGCAATTTTGAATTCTGATCATAAATATCAGTAATTATAGCACAGTAGTATGACAAAATTTGGATCACACATAAGCTCACAATAATGTTTTTTCCCCTCACCATTGTTTCAATTCAATCTTTATTTGTCACCCTCATCATCTAATAAATCCACTTGTCTTATGAGAATTTGTCAAACAGAAGCCTATAGATGAATCATGAACCAAACCATTTCTATCACACTATAATCACTGATCTTTTAAGTTTTTCATCTAATGTTTGACATCATTAGAGAGTCCCATTTTCCTTGTTTCATTTATTTTAATTTATACATCATTGTTTGCTTTATTTGAAACTTGTAGTTGCATACATATCAAAATACAATATATTTATTTAAAATTTCAATGCGTTTTTTTATTATATGGTAAAAGGTTTTGGTGAGACCTCTAAGAAATGGATTGGCAACAAAAGGCTCACACAGCCAAGAAAAGTCACCTATCGGTGCACCTACAGTGTGGTTCATTTTATCCTCGTGGTGGCTATCCCACACTCACCACACTAACACTAGGAGTTTCCCCTCGCTAAGTTAATAGGATCCACATAAACAAAGGTATTGGGCCAACTGCTTATCAACTAAGTCCTCATAATTTTCCAACATCTGACAGCATAAATACTTGCAGCTGGGCAAAACTAACACAAAACTTTGCTGCACCCATCTGACTTCTGGCTTGGTCTTGGGCCGCCAAATCCTCACCCAACACTGATTTACTAAAAACTATCGACATCCACCCTGAGGGTCTCTAAAAGTTGTTTCAAGGCAAAAGTGATAGTAGGGTCCCGGTTGTGAGGCTTTGCAACTTTCTTGTAATCTTGCCATTCTTCCAAGCTCAGATGTCAGGACCATATCTGGTCACCAATCAAAAATCATACCACAGACCAATCAAATCATCTGCACTAAGATCCATAATGGCAATCTGTGCATAGCCAAGTCCATTGTTGTGCCTTCTCAGTCCTCAACAGAGCAATAACAATCTCTAGATCCTATCCAAAGCAACAATCCTCTTCATCATGAGGTAACGGTGTTAGGGTCTCCGAGGCTTGATCTACTAGGGAATAGACTCTCCTAAGCATTCAAGTCTAGACATTTTCCTCTCAAGGTCATTTTAACCACCAATCAACTTGCATTTTGAATTTATTTACATACAATTGGAACTCCAACTTCCATGGCAGGGAGGAATCAGAGGGACTCTGCTCATTTTGCACCCATGGCTCCCCTCTTCACCCTGTATGGCCAAGAGGTGGTCACACAACTTCCTCAAGAGTATATGCATCTCCCTCATCTTGTGTATACGGTACTAGGGCATCCGATACATCCTGAATCAAACTAAATTATAGTCTAGCATGGATAAATATGGAATCTCCCACTCTCTGCCTTGTCTCCCATGCACCCATGTATCCTTTTGTAACATATAAAGATCACACCCTAAACCCGGTTACACTAGAAAATCAACATACGTTCTCTACAACACATCTCCCACCTGCAACCCTGTATAAAGCTCTTTATAAAAAGCCTCCTCCTTCACCCCTTTCTATCATCATGCATCACTCTGCCATCTCATAAATCATGTATATCTATCAATGATTTGAGGAAAGGTAGATTATTTTCTTATTACCTAATCTTGGTGACTATGGGCCATGATAACCATTGATTTCTAATGATATCTTTCCCAGATATAATTTGATGCTTTTAACATCTTGTAAAAAACATGTACAATTTCTAAACTATTGTTTTTTATTTGTAGAATTAGCAAGAATCCTAGGTTTTCTCCTCATCTTCATGGTCTAATACTTGAGAAAAGAAAAAATCCTTGATTGAATCTGATGTGAATAAAAATTCCATTAGAATATCTTGAAAATATTTGAGGTCAAAAGAGGGTTTATCATACCACTTGATACATTCTAGTCAAGGAATAGATCTCCATGATGAATAATGGACTTTGACTTTAGCTTTTTGTTTGTAGTGTTAGAACACTTCAAGTGGAGTGGAGTCCTATTTGGCTACCATAAATGGAAGATTTGAACACTTAACATTTAAATTTCATGATCTAGATCTCCTATATGACACACACTTAGTAAGGATGTGGCTTCCATTTAAAATTCATAGCCCTTGACTGGTTCTGATCACGAATGTTATCTACATTGAAGAGTTCCACCATCAAAATGAATGGTTGGTAGGTAAAGAGTAATAACTCCCCATGAAGTTTTATAAATATATGTGGAATCCCATACTTAATGATGAGACTAATATCATGGTTTTTTCTCCATAACTAGATTCCCATAATGAGGAAGCATTGTATCTATATAAGGTGGATGTAAAATGCAAGCCATGTGTTGTTGTCGATCTTTATGATAAATGGAACAATATATAACAAAGGATATCTAGAAAATTAGAAAAATTTGGAGGATAGAAAATTAGATGAAAGGAAAGGTGATGATATTTTTCGGCAACAAGTTCAACACATGATGAAACTATCAGACGTTGTTCCATCAATCTGAATTTGTCAAAGGTGCTCCCTCAAGGTGCAGACATTCCCCATCGCCTCTTTTTTAGTCAACTTTATTGTCTCCGTCAGAAAGTCTTCTTCATTCCTTGTCTTGTCTTATTGGTTTTGATCTTAGACTTACTTATTTTTATTATTTTTGGTTTTGGTTTGAATGCGAGGTTGATAAATTACATTTTACGAACCTCAATTGATTCATTTTAGATCACTTAAAGAGCTTCAAAATCCCAAAGGTCCAACAAACACTCTCTTCCAAGTGTCTCAATATCCATCTCATGTTCTTCATATGCTAGGTCACAACAAAGATTCTTCACAACATTGTTAAGATCAAATTATCAAGATTTTAAGGAATCAATGTTTTTAAAAAGATGTATACGAGAGAAAATAAAAAATCAAACTTATTCATCTTTTTAAATCAGAGTATTCTTTTCATATTTTTACAATCCAATCTTTTTCATCAATGATATTTTTCTCATAAACAAGAAGAAAATACGACAATATCCCACCCAATAGTTCAAATTTGATTGTGTTGGATTGATTATGATGGAGTAATACTCCTTCCAACAAACTAATTTAAAACAAATCACTTCTTTGAAAACTTTTAAAATGTTTTTTATCCCATAGGAAGAAATTTTCACATCTTTATTTGATAGACCTCCCATACAATATTCAACTTAGTTAGAATGTTGGTTTGAGGAATTCATTAGACCATATATTTTTAATTGAATCTTTAAGAGGATTAACAAGATCCAAGCTCAATTCCTTCTATTTCCAGTTATATGTCATCATTGAACCGTTCTTTCCTTATTTCACTAGATATTTATAAACAATCTCTTTTTCTGTCCATAAAAAAATTGAATTATTTCTCGAAACATTTCCTAGGATTCTCCCACATGCTCATCTTTTTCTTATTTTTTTTCCACATACCAATTGTTTGCGATCCATATCAAGGTCGTTAGAAACAATTTATATAAGTAACACTTTTCATCATATCCATTCATTGTCCATTTGTAAATCACGTGTTATGCAATAAAAAAGGGTACTTAGTTACACTCACTCATGCACTTGGGAAACTTTGTCCATCCCACATTAGTGGAGGGGATTTCCATGATATCGACATTGTTAGTGGTGGTGTTGGTGATGCCCATGGTAATCTCATATTCAACTAGCCATGTTGGGGCATCTCTTTATTCTCTGGGCCTCCAACCTCATCTCTTCTAGTAATACTTGACCTTTCCTACCCATGTTGGTTCACATTCAACACTACTAGACATAAATTGGTGACAATGTGGTTCTTTCTCCTTATTACTCAACCACTCGATACTCTTCATTACTTCATTCAAACTCTAGATAAAGACCAATAATGTAAGTCAGGAACTGTGGTAAACATGTGTGCTCTATATGCTCATTTAGTATAAGGTTATTAATTTTGTCCATGAGGTGCGTTTGAGTATCCATAGTTTTCCAAAAGAAAAAATCCATTACGACGATGTCTCTATGCAACTCTTCGTCATTTCTTTTTACTTCACTTACATCAACCTCTCTTCCAATTGTATCCAATTGTTATATTTCTATTCAATATTTATTTATTGAAGGATATAATATATACAAAGAGAATTGTGATTTGTTTGATGAAGAGTGATTCTCTCCAACAACAAATAAATTTGATCACAAATATACTGCTCAAAAAATTTCAAATTCTTTTATTGAAGATAGGTAGACCACAATTATAACATTTCACCACATTTGGGGTAATTGCTACATTGGAAAATGATTCTCCAAATCCACATAGAACCAAAACACAAAAGCCTAAAAAACTAAAACATCTAAGACCAAGATAAAAGGTCAACAACTATATTTTCTATTTCCATATTGGGTAAAATTTAAAGAAAGAATCACACGATGAACTTTAAACAAAGACAAAGGTCTCAAATGATTCTTTTGAGTTGTCCCAATTTGATGGAGATTCACTATCAATCCCAATCAATGGGATCTATCTAAAACATTTCCATTAACTTCTTCTGCATGATGTACATATTAGAATAGTTTCAATTCCTCCAAGTTCATTCTTGTGCAGAGTACTTTGTTGTATTGTAGGTTTCCATTCTCTCAAGTGCCCTTGCGCGTGCTATTCTATAGCTTCAAATGCAAGTCATTTTACTCTTAGGATTGAATGTTTTAGCAATGGAGGTTATGTTTCAACTTGTTGGCATCATCCAAGAGTTTTTTGCACAATTCCACTCAAAGTTTAAATAGTATTTCAAATGACTTCAAGAGATATTTCTTCAAGTTATAGATCATAATTTCATGTTTTTTAGGTTGACTTCATGCCCAATGAATGCTTCAAGGCCACTGATATCTTCATCTAGTAGGCATATGTCCCCTAAAGTCACCAAATAGTTGTCTAAAATAACCCCTTGGATATTTTGACAACGTAAAGTTTCATTTTGGCTCTAACATTAAGTTTCCAAGTTGTGCACACCTTTGGTTTCCTTCCTTGTTGTATTTGCATGATTGCAGTTCTTCATGCATGTCATGACGCACTTTCCCCATACCTTTAGTGCACTCCCACATTCTCTCCATTTTTCTATCTCCTTCCATCTTCCTTGCATGCACACTCCCTGCACATTTGATTCCCTTTTCTGATTTTTGCACAATTAAATGCTCAAACCCAATGACTTGCATCCTTTTCTAAAAATCCTGGCATGCTCTTTCTTACTAGGTCCCAAACATCTGCTTCACGCACACTTGCTTCCTCATTGCGCTCTTCCCTCACACAATTTTTCTCGCATTCCTTCCATGTGTCTATTTCTTTGTGCACTTCTCCAATTTCCTATTGGCGGACTATCATGTGCTACCTTCTTCCTTTCTCTCATGTACTCCCTTGGTTGGATGCATGTGCTTTGCTTGCACATATGCATGCCTTAGAAAAATTTCATCTCTTTCCTCCTCCCTCGTGCAACCTCTCGCGTGTGCACATATAGAATCCTGAATTCTTGCTCCCTTTCCTTATGTTTTCATGCATGCACCCAAGGTTGCAACCTCCTCGCACCAATCATGAATTGCCACATGTCCCTTCTCGAAATTTGTAGGATAAAGTATACGTCACAAAAAAAATTAAAAGGAACTCAGCTGTGGACAAATCCTTGTGGAAAATGAGCATGCAACACATGGTAGGAGAGAATCAATAGACAATAGCCAACTCTTGCGACCAACTAGATCTGTGTCATGTGGCTTGCGTGTTTCTCTTACACTACAGAACTTCAAATCACCATTACTTCTTCCACATTACTCGAAATCATGCATGCCTAGTCTTGTTGGAAAGTTATTGATGTGGGCTACACTCTATGATTTTTAAAATCAAATTTTAGTGGGATTTGGTAGGTAAAATAAACATGACCCATATCATTAATGCACACATTCAGTCAACTCAACCACCCATATTTTATAAGATTTAGTTTCTTTCCCTCTTCTACAAGTTAGTTGATATGGAGAGGCAGATATGATAGTGCTACAGGTAGATTTGCATGCATTTAATGCATTTTTTGGTGATTGTGAGCTGGAATTTGAGTATTCCCTCTCTTTTCCCCTATTTTCTCTCCTTCTTCTTCTATATATTGTTAAATAATGCTCATTTGTAGTTGTTGGACTCTCTTGGTTTGCAAGAGCATTATTTAGAGTAGTGTTCCTTACATTTTGAGTTGTAGGCTTCGGATTTGAGCCATTGCATAGGATTTTGTCTTTTGTGCTCCACGAAAATGAGTTCTTAAGTGTTGTTGTGAGTTGTGACACACATGTCTGCCCTCCTTACGTGCATTTTCCCTTATTTTTTCTCATCTAAGAGTGTTCATTCCCTTCTTTGTGGTGTTATCACCTCCCTTTAGCTTAGGATTTTGTTTTATGCATTTGTTTCTCACCCTAGTCCTTTGGAATCATAGAGTAGAGCTAGATAGTTGCATTTCACTTTATAGGACTAGTTTTAGCAGTAATAATAAGTAGAGGAAGTCGACCTTCTTCGGAGGTCTGTCTCAAGTGCAAGGTCCCATAACTTGGAGACAGTCCCATGTTGCCTCAAAGCCCTAAATCATCTTGATTTCAGATGGGTGTAATTTTGAGCTCCAAAAATAACCATTGAATTTCTAATGATATCTTTCCTGTATAATTTGAGGGTTTTAACATCTTACAAAAAGCATGTACAATTGCTAAACTATTGTTTCTTATTTATAGAATTAACAAGAAGCCTAGGGTTATTCCTCAGCTTCATGGTCTACTACCTAAGCAAAAAAAATCCTTGATTCAATCTAATATGACTAAAACTGCCATTAGCAGGTCTTACAAATATTTAAGGTCCAAAGAGGGTTTATCATGTCACCTGGCATAGTCTAGTCTCAGAATAGATCTCGATGATGAGTAACAGACCTTAACTTTCACTTTTGGTTTGTAGAGCTAGAACACTTGAACTGGATTCAACTTCTATTTGGCTACCACAAATGGAATATTTGAATACTTAACATTTATATTTCATCATGTAGATCTCTCTATCTCATCTCCTTTTGTTGAAGCCATAGTTCCCTCTTTTCAACCCCTTAATAGAAACATTTAATACCAAGACTTGTTTGGATAAGACTACCTTTTCACCTCTACAATTATGGGGGAAGATATGTTCAACGCTATTTGTAATGCTTTGGGAAAATTCTTAATTATAGATCCCAAAACTAAATTTATCGACCACACTAGATACATCCGTATACTAGTGGATATGACCACGAATGTTAAATTTCCGGCTACAATGGAGCTTAAAGTAAAGGATAGAATATAGACACAAAATATAGATTACAAAGGCTTTCCTTTTAGGTGTAGAATTTTTTTTGATCTCGAATATTTAGCCTTTGATTGTCACATTGTTAAAAAATAGATTAAGGGTCAAATTTCTTGGTGGAAGGATTTTAATCCAATTCATTTAGTTGTTAAAGGCCTTATGGATAGTGACATCCAAAATGAATGATTTAGTCAAGAGGATACTTCCACATTTCATGAAGAGAAAAAACATGAGGACAATCTCTTTTTGATAAGTCTGGTTAAGCAAGTTGTTCAAACCAAGGTTGATATGGTGCATATTATAGAGAAGGAGGATGCCAATATGCCTCAACCTCATGGACCAATGAATATTCATAGTCCAAAAAATAATGAGACTATTGAAATTCTTCTACCAGTTTATCCAGATGAGAAAGTGGATCCAAATAAGGGTGAAGGATGGATGGTCATGCATAGAAAAAAGAAAGGGAACACCTTTAATGCTCCTCTAAAGATGAGCCTTAGGTCTCGATGGGAGAAGGCCCATAGAAGAAAGGAATAATTTTAATGGGTGGTCAAGAGGCTTTGACCTTCCTGCCATGGGGGCTTTCTCTCTTGTGTGTCTTCTTCTGCTTCTGGGATTGGGGTTGTCTATTTGTTTCTTTAATGGCCTTGTATGGTCCTGTTCCACTCTATTTTTCATTCAAGCTTTGATGCTTATCTTTTGGTTGTAGAGGGTTTTTGATCCTTGAAAAATCAAAAATTTTTACCTAATAAAAAAATTGTAGATCTCTCTATGACACTATACACTCAACAAGGACGTGACTTCCATTCAAATCCGATATCCCCATCTAGCCTCTAATCATGAATGTTATCTACCTTGAAGAGTTACACCCATCAAAAGTAATGGCTAGCAGGCAAAGAATAGTTTGTTATCCATCAAAGGGTGTTCTAATGCATTTGATACTCCTATCCTACAATAGATACACTTACTCTAAAGATCGGTTATTGTTTGGTATATTTTTAATTGCTGTAATCCATAAATCTCTTGATATCATTGCATGCTATGGATACTAAGACTTCCCATAACAACATTTGCTTCAAAGACAAGGCTATTCATTCATTCATGGGCTGATCTCTGCAAATTTTGATAGAAGAAATTGGGTTTTCTCTATTTCATGGCTATATGTTGACTTTTGCATGGGCCGATTCTCTAATCACAAATAAAACTAGGTTATTACATATGATTTCTAGATTGGTATTCTCTTGTCCCAAACATGAGGGACTTTTATGTGATGAATACATTTATTTTTGAAATCTAGCTCGTCCTGTATTTTTTCTCATTTTCAATTAAAAATGTTTTCTCTAGGCAAGAAAAAAAACCAAAGACAGATTAGGAGCGCCAATGCATTTTTCCTCAATCTTTATGGCAGTGGGAAATGTGTTAGGATTTACAGCCGGGGGTCTTACAATAAAAGGTACAAAATTCTTGCTTTCACAAGAAAAGAGGCTTGCAATGTCATCTGTTCTAATCTAAAGTCTGCATTTTTTATAGCAATAGGTCTCTTGATAACTGCAGCCATTCTCAGTGTAACCGCCACCCCTGAAAAGAGAAGGTCAAATGCACAAGCTGAAGTTGAAGCAAGAGCAAAGGCGGGGTAGGAGGGAATATGTGCAATCCAATAGATGACAATGAAGATGACGATGATAATGATGATGAAGAGGCTACTGAAGAACCACAAGAAGCATTTATATGGGATCTATTTAACACTTTCAGACATCTCCCTCCCCTCCCCCCCCCCCCCTGTTGTATTTACTTCTTGTTACGGCACTGACTTGGCTTGCATGGTTTCCATTCCTAACTCTTTGACACATATTGGATGGGTGGATGATGTACGAGCATCCTCCCTGATATGTAAGTATGGTCAGTTACCATCAATTTTGGTTTGAAAACTTGTTTGTAGGTCTATGAGGTCCTATGGAGTCATTTAGAATGGGTTTGTGGGGAGTAGTCCTTTACAAATTCAAATTCTAGATTTTCCCTCCAAAAAATGTGAATTTGAATTTTGAAGGCTAATCTTGATAAGAGTTAAGGGTTATAAGTTGTTTTGTAGGTATTTTAGGGATTTGAGACATGAAATAAGTCCTAGTGGGGCTCTAAGGGTCATCGTAGTGAGTGTGTCTAGGAGTCAAATTCTTCAAGTTATAGATAAGCATGGTGTTGTCTCAAGTAGTTATTCATAAGACCGAAGGACTTGAAAGGTAACAATTTCAGTGGGTAACTGTCTTGTGAAGGAGTATAAACATCAATTTTTGTAATTGATTAGTGCTATCATTTGAATGGTCATCAATAAAATGTTGGAGCTTCAAGGAGGAAAATTGGAAGGTTTTGGTTTGTAAGTGCATGGTGTGATAGTGTTACTCTGAATTTTGGGTGTTGAAACTTATCCAATGTTGTGAGTGTAGTGTTGAATCTAATTAACAAGGCTCTGTAATGGTGACAAAGAAGAAGATAATACTGTGAAACTTCTTGCATGCATGTATTGGTAAGCCTTACTATAGTTTGTATGAACATTCCCCTAAAAACTGACTGTGGTGTGTGATTGGAGTTTGAATGACTAATGGAAATGAGTTATAGATGGAAAAAGAGCAAATACAAGAAGCTGCAAAGGTTGGAGTAACGTGTTCGAGCTTAGAATAACCTTAAGAAACCTTAACAGTAATGATAGAAACCATATTTGGATCTAGCAACTCTAAAGGACGAGAAACCCCAGTTTCCACACATACATGAAATGAAGGATTTTGCTGATTTATAATTCTACTCTCATTATCACGTGTTACTGTCACTTCAGGGTTGAAGAAGTTTTAAAAATAGACCCGTAAACCAAAAATTAGAGGTTTGAAGTTGCAATGGGAGGTAACACATTAGTTTTTAAAGCCTGTCGGTGTGCTACCGTACATAACTAGGGTTTGTAAGCCAAAACCTTGATTTCTTGTAAGCCAAAAGTAGCCATGAGAAATTTGTGAAAGTTGGTAGAAATCATTATGACATGTTAGACAAACATATTTAAAAGGAAAACTGTGTTTTCACGGGTGGAGATTTGAGATTTTAATGACAGTCCATGGACAGTGCAAAAGGAAACAGTAAAAGGGCTTAATTGGGATGTCTACTTTGCAAAGCAGCTAGGGCTTTGAATTAGAATCAACTCTTGGGACTTGACACACAGAAAGAAGACTTAAATAGGTTCTTGAGAACGTCTTACGCGTGGTTTTAGATACCTCTTGGGGGAGGGAGTTATACCTGACAGAGTATAGGAGCAGGACTAGTTGAGGCCATTAGGCTAAAAAGGGAGATGAGATGATTGGGGAGAAATTTTATAATGAGTTAGCTCATGAAAATTTGGGCAGCACTAGGAGGTTGATAAAGGGTTCTTGAAAATGTGCTCAACTTGTTGTGGGTCACCCTAGATGGGTCTAACCATGAACAAAGGAAAATACTAGTCTTAATAGCACTAGAATAGCAATTGTGATAAGAAAGACAAAATTTGGTATTTGAGTTTGTTGTATCAAATCTAATGTTTGGATCTAACCTCATTTTTGAATTAGCAAGAGAAACAGGTTACATGCCTAAAGGAGTTCAGTGGAGGCTAAGTGCCAAAAGTTACTTGTCTTGGATGAAGAGCTAGTGGAGAAGCAACAAGAGGAGGTTGAACAAGGTAAGAGAACATGAAGTTTCTTGAAGTATAATCATCGTAAGGGTTTAAATGGGCATTCAAACAAGGTATAGACAGGGGTCCTAATGCTGAGTAAGCTACTGAAAGTGGTAATATGACAATTATTACATGAATTGAGCCATTATAGGCATCCTGAGAGAGATCCTCCCTTGCAGAGTTGTGGGTAAGTCAATGGTTGGTTCTTCTTATTGATTGAAAGTTTGATCGAATATATATAGCTCTGCATCAGTGGAGAATTTTATAGAGGGAAGCCATTACCAACTTTGTATGATGAAGGTGTTACAGCAGGATCGTTTGGCCTAATGTTAAATTCAATAATGCTTGGGGCAACTTCTTTGGTATCTGGCTCGAAGGCTAGGCTCTAAGTTGTTGTGGCCAATAGCAAACTTGTTCCTGTGCATTTTTCTTGCATGTACTTTTGTAATCACCAAACTTGCCGAAACTCATGAACCTGCATCTCCTTCTAGGGCTGTTAAAATTGCATCTTTGGTAGTTTTTGCAGCACTTGGAGCACCGCTTGCAGTATGTTTTAGATTCTCTCATCGTTGAATGTTATCTTGGATGTTACTTATCAATATATAGCTTCTCCCTGCTAGTAAAAGAGATTAATTTTAGATATTTTAGAAGGATGAAAGTTGTGACTTTCTGTTGAAAGAGCTGATTAGACTGCGACTTTTGCAGGTAACATTCAGCATTCCCTTTGCATTGACAGCAACCTATACTTCTACTTCTGGGGCAGACCAAGGTAAAAATTATTTAATTAACTTGTCTTGTTTGTTATCCCTTGTAGGAGTCTAGATTAGTTCCATTGGAACTTTATGATTCTAAACATTCTAAGGTTAAAAGAAAATTTTAAAATTCTAATCAACATATTGCCTTTTGATTTTTACTTTTTTCTGCCATCGGAGCACATCTCACATTATGTGTATAATTTTGGCTACAAAAGTACAGAGTTATGTGAATATTACCTGTGAGGGGCATGCAAAAGCAAAAGGATCAAAATTCAGAATCGGCAGTTGCTGTCGAGAATAAAGCTCACTGAAACTGCTGCTTGTAGCCTATAAACATTTAAACGTAACATTTATTCATCCAATTGATGAATGCAGCTAAATCAGTCAACATTTAAACTGCTGCTTGACACATATAAACTGCTGCTTCGTGCCTAAGTAAGTTCTCTTGCATAGCCAACAGTTACTAACCTCTTAATTCTGCATCAGTCCTCCAATGCTCAGCAATAGCTCTTCATCCAATCAGTCTTCAAACTAATAGCTAATAGCTTTTAATTCTGCATCAGTCCTCCAATGACTAGCTTGAATAGCTAATAGCACAGGAATTTCTCTTCCAGGTAAACAAGAATCAAATCAAGCTTTGATCATTGCATGGTAAACAGGAGTTAAATCAAGCTTTGGTAGAGACGAAAAGAGAGGAGGTTGTTCATGAGTTGACATGAGCTTAAAAGGGATGTAAGTTTTGTAAGTGCTGGTAAAATGCATGGTGGAAATAGTCAATACAGAGTAGCTATGCACTCTAGTAAGCTTCTGGGGACACAAAAGAGGGAGACTGGACCTAAAAAAAGAAGTGGAAACTAATTTTGCATCAGGGTAAGCAAGTCCAAAATTCCTTAGAGGAGTTGAAAGTGTGAAATATTGCCCCTGATGCCCATAAGTCCATATTTTGACTTTCTACTGCTGTCTTTACTGATGTTGACTTAATGTGCATTCCACATCCTGAACTAGTGTTTTTCATGCACAAATATTCAGTAGCTTTAAAGGAGGAAAGGTTCTTGAAAGTTACGATTTTCTAAATTTTTGGAAAGGTGGAGGTTCCAACTTAAGGTAACTCCAAAAATATTTTATTTGATACACTGCATATACAGGTAAATGGCCACTAGACTTAATAATCGTACAAACAAAGTGAAATGTTATTTAAACTAGATACAGCACGGATTGTTTATACATCAACATACTCACTAGTTGATTGCCAGAAAAATTATCCCGTAGAAACTAATGCCCTCTGATGACTCATTGTGAGTATGATTTAAAGTAACCAGATTTAGACTTGACAATTAGAGGATCTCACCAAATCCGTGGCCCTGCCAATTTTCTGGTTATACAGCAAGTTGGACTAAACTTAGCCAGCATGTAACTATGATGTGAGCATTAGATCCCATATGCATGCACAATAATACACTTTATAAACTTTAAAGCATACCTGTTCAAGGGTCGGCTGTACATGAAGGAGAGAATAAGGTAAATATGGGAAGAATCAGTTGTAAGATCATTCCTTGTGGAGGAGGAGCTGAGGAGAGAGGTAAAGAAAAGTTTTGTATGTAAACTTGAAACTACTAAATGACACTCTGTTTTGTACTGTATGTGGATCTTCCTTGTTGCATTTTCTGAGTTTTCCTTTGTTATCATGCGGTTAAGGATTGAGATTTTATTGATAAGGACATAGAGTACTTGGTTTTCATTGATATTTCATAGAAGATCAGCAAAGGACTCTATGTTTTAACATGCAAGTGAGTGCATGAACTTGTGTAACTGTACATTTGTGTTTTGATAAGGATTCCTTGATAAACTGTAGCTTTGAAATAAAGGCTTTTAATGTTAAACATGTGAAGTATTAGCGGAAGCTGTGATTTTGCTTGATCTGGGGATATTGCATGTGTTTCAGACCATTTAACTTGGTGCTCTGTATGACTGTGGGATGATCGAAGACTGTATTAAATTCATAGGACTGTGAAACAATGCAAGGGTATTAGGAGTGAGAATGTTGAAGGATTAATACACGAGACTATTGGTAAAGAGAACATAGAGCCAGGTGGGTAAAGAAATTGTCTTATTCCGTTAATAAAAGCATTTGATTGACTTTGTCCTTAAGCACCTACTGGCAGAGTAGTAGATGAGGGAACGTTTTTCATAAACACCATGAATGGAAAGCCTCACTGGTAAGAAATTCTTATAAATAATGTTGAAACAGTCCTTAGGACCAAGTTTTGTGTCTTGAGTTGAAGATTGGGAAGAGTTATAATCGAATTTAGCCCATCGGGCTAGTAAAGGGCGTATATATGGTTTCTAGGGTAATTTCCTATTATCTCTTGAATGTACCGATGAAAATAACAATAAATGTGTAGAAAAGACTGTCATTAGAGGATCTCCCCAAATCCATGGCCCTGCCAATTTTCTGGTTATACAGCAAGTTGGACCAAACTTAGCCAGCATGAAACTATGATGTGAGCATTAGATCTCATATGCATGCACAATAATACACTGTATAAACTTTAAAGCATACCTGTTCAAGGTCAGCTGCACATGAGTTATACAACAGAGGTGAAATGGAAACCACAAGCCCCAGGAAAATAAAGAGCAGGTTTTAATGGAGCCTCTTGGGTCGACTCAGATAAGGTTGGGGCTGTCTGTATTCTATCGGATGATACAAGGACCTTTCCAGGGGCTTCTAAAACTTTATTTATAGGGTAACCAACAATCAAGTTGAAGCTACTGCACTGGTGAAGGGCCTAAAAGTGGCGCTAAGCATGAAAATTAGATACCTCAGTCCTCCAATGCTGAGCTATAAAGAAGGCAGCAGTAGCTCTCCATCCAATCAGTCTTCAACAGGGGGAGCTTGACTTCCTTGACTAGCTTGATAATGATTACTACCGATTACCCAATGCTACCAAAAGAGTGCAAATTGTAATCCCATATAACTACTGCTCTTAAGCTGCTGCAGAAAAACATAGACATATCATCAATGTGATCAGATTTTACACTCGTTTGTTATACTTGGCTAAGGTTGGATTCACGAACTAATTTGTTGGCACTGATCGGGGAACTGTTTTTTCCTAATTTGGTTCCCTACAGCTGGATTGAATGTTGCATTGACCTACATATTCGCCACATGATTGAATGTTGAATCTATTTTCAAGTTATATGGATGTATTATTATGGTAAATCCTGAACTAATAAGCCACAGTAATTTTAGAACTCTGCTACAGTAAGTAGTATGATGTATTACTCTGTTACAGTAAGCCACAGTAATTTTAGAACTCTGCTACAGTAATCTTTAAGACTATGCCACAGAAATTTTCACCAGAATACAGTAATTCCATAACTCTGTTATGGTAATTTAGAACTACAATATTTTCAATACTGTGCCAGAATAATTTTCCAGAATGTTGTACAATAATTTGCAGAGCTCTGCTACAATAAGTTTCCAGAATGTTGGGAAAAAGAAGGCAGATAAGCAGGCAGATCATAAAATGACTGCAAAGAAGGCAGCTTATCAAATGGCTCCAAAAAAGATAGATCATCAAGTGACTCCAAAGCAGGCAGATCACCAAATGCCTCCAAAGAAGGCAAATCACCAAATGGCCATTCCTCTACATGTTTTGGCGCGATCTCCCTTTCCAACTCAGAAATAAGGGCAGCAACCTTCCTTTCATCAGACCCATCTGCACATGAAGATGTCAAATTGGGGATGGATTGTTTCAAATCAAATTTGTTCGTCTCTGGATTGTACAATTTTATCTTATCGGGCGATCGTTGGGCATCACAAAGGCTGCCAGAAATATCAAGATTGTTTTTGTAACAATAGAGCATCCCGTCTTCATTTTCAACAGCAAGAGAGAATGGAACACCACATATCTGAGAAATCTGATATGCTTTCTTAAAGACTCCAGCGATTCTAATGTCGAAATGATGCTTGCGTTTGGCATTCTTAGGAATATACTCAACGGCTAATGCTTTTCTTCCCATTGTCCCTTCGTAGCAATGAGTTGCAGTTGCAGAAAAAATAATCCCTTCGCAGCAATAAGTCTACACCACATGAACCTGATGTCAAAGGAAACTCTGTCAGTGAATTTCTTTATAATACTAGTTACATTCTAGAAACAATAATTAATTTCTCTTATATCTTTTCAATAGTTAAATAACCTATTCAGATGAAAACTTTAAAAATCTCCAAATCATGAAGAGAGAGATAGAATACATAACATGGAAAACAAAGGATAAATATAGTGAAACACAAAGAAATACAGCAAGAAATGTTCCTAAAATGCACATTTTTAACAAGTGAATAACAATTACAGAAGCACAAAAAACATGCAACTTGAAGACTCTATTCCACCTTTTCAAAATGCTTCCCACATTCTAATAAAATTATTTCTAATCGCTTCTAACTTGAAAGTGTTTTGAAGATAAATAATAACTGAAATACTAAAATGTTCTCAAGCCAACCAGTGATTGCACATTTAAAAATGCAAACTAGTGATTACACGTGTAAAAATGCAAATAAAAAATGAAGATAAATAATAAGTCAAATACTATAATATTTTACTTACTTCGAAAAAGGTATTGGAATCCATGATATAAACCTAAGTCTTGAAACCAAACAAATGGAGACTTATCATCAAAGCTTAGCTAGACAGTTCACAAAGAAAAATGTTTTAACAAAATCAAATATGTTGAGACGACTTGTTAAAGATAAAAAGAAAATTGGGTCTCAAAACTGCATATACATCATATAAGTATATTTGGTATGGAACAGTATATTTGGTAAATTTGAATGTGTAAGTGTGTTTTCAGGATGGCAAGGTTAGTAAATTAAAGGATTTCCGCAGTGATTCGAGGATTTGCTAAGAATCGAGCAGTATGCAGGTTTGACGGTATGATTCAAAGCTTCAAGAATGAATTATAACAAATAGAATGTTGACAAGTTCATGCATGAAGATCTTGGTGACTTCTGTGATTCTTGACAGAGTTGGGGAAAGAAGAAATTAAATTTAGTAATCAATGAGAAGCTCAAGGGTAAGATACAGTCCTAGGGTTTGATCTCAGTATAAAAGGATATTTTGACAATCCAAAGCACTAAATCTTGATTCTTCTTGGTGTCAAAGGAATTAGAGAGGTGTTAGGAGGTTTCCTTGAGTTGTAGAGTGTCTTGAAAAAGGAGTTTTGAGACACTAGGGTATTGAACTCAGTCTTCTCTGTTATGTACAGTGTTGGTAATTGATGAGGGTTTGCACAAGCTAAACAATGTTCATAATTTATTCAATGTTTCTTATCCACCTTGGAAATGCTGGGGAAATGAATATTCATTGATTGTTCTTGTTGTCAGAAGATTGAAAGACAAAATTATCATTAAGTGTGTAAGGGTACAGTTTGTCAGTCCTTAACTGTACAAGCACAGGTGGAAGGTCTAGAATGTTGATATTTGGTGAAGGTATTGAATCTTTCCTTTGTAGACTACTGAGATAGGTGGAGGAGTACAAGGATGTATAAGGAAAATAGAACCTGTCATTGAAAAATTCCATGATGGTATTCATTCTACAAACTCTGTTTTTGACTTAAAACTGTGTGTGAAGGAACAAGAACACTAGAACTTGTAAGTTAATGCCTAGAAGGTTTGGAGAGAGTTGAAGCTAAAAATCATGAAGAATATGGTTGCATAATACTGAAATAAATTCCGTAATCTTGCCTAGAGTTCTTGAAACCTCGTTTGAAAGGGAACAGTAAACTGGGACAGTAAACAGTAAACATCATATAAGTATATTTGGTATGTTTTGGCACCAAGATTGAACAGTAAACATCATTGTCACTGAAAAACCATTTCGAAGGAAATTTCAGTACAAAAGGAGGCATTAAACTTCAAATAAAAGGAATAAGTCACAACTACAGATCCAGATGTCTGAGGTGGTGAATAAATATGAAGCTTAAATATGGAGATTTTAGTTTTCCCCTACTATTGGTTACCCAAATGTGAAAACATCTTGTACAATAAGAACCTAATGCATATATGTAGGGACAAGTATTCATCACATAAAACCATTTCCAAAATGATATTCCAGTTTATGCAAAAACACAGAACCTGTTAAAACCAATCAAGATTCAGGTTACTAATTAAACTCTCTAAAACATTAAATAATTGAGCAACATACTTTTATCCGAGCTTCAAATTCTCCCTTGAAACATTTCATGTTTACAGTCTCTAAATAAATAAGTATTCACAAAATAATTTTCATAATCACCAACGAAGAACCACATACCTGATTGCTTATCTGTGGATTCAAAACTATAACCCAAGGATGTCCATTGTTGCCTGTCTCTTTTGGAAAGGGTTTGAAGTTTGAAAAGCAGAAAGATACACATACAAAGCTATTTAAGAATTCACATAGCCCAGTAAATTTAGGGTTTGGCTATTTAAGAATTCACATAGCCTGATGTCGACAGAAATTCCTGTATCCGTTGGATCATAGCTTGCTGTGGAAGGAAATTCATTTAACCGTTTGATCATTTCTTGATGTCGAATGAAATTCATTTAACCGTTGGCAGAGAATTTCTTTTTAACTTAATAATTACAGCAAATATTAAGTTGCAGAATGTTGTATAAATATCAAAGAACAGCTTTTCTATTTCAGATGTGGCCGTTATATTTTAGCTGTTTATTTGTTTTTGTTTTGACTCGAAAAAATTCATGTCACTCGTTTCTTGTTTTTTATGATTAGGTTTGGTGTGCCTGTGTATTAAAAATATCTTTACTAATACTAAATATTTATTTAGATTAATCAGTTTTCTTTATATTTATGATTCTATGTAGGCATCAAATTTAGAACTTGTGTGAAAAATGATATGTTTTGAGATATACACTTCACCATACTGATATTTTTCAAATTCTCACAATTATACAATATCAAAAAAATAATACACAAATAATTACAATTTAATATATCATCCACAAAAACAAATGCAATGCAATATGTCTGTAACATAAACTTCTATGCTACAATAAGCATTGTGATGATTTCTACATTTCTTACATAACACTTGTTACATTCTAGAAACAATAATTAAGCTTTCGTATTTATTTTCAATGAATAAGTATTCTATTCAATACCTATGAAAAGTTAAAAAATCTCCAAATGATTAAGAGAGCAAAATAGAAGAGATAACATGGAGACCAAAGAATAAAGAGAGTGAAACACAAAGAAATACCACCAAAATGTTTATTAAAATGCACATTTCACAATTAAAATTACACAAGTGCACTAGAAACATGTTCACAATTAAAATTACACAAGTGCACTAGAAACATGCAATTAAACATTTAAAATTCCTGTCTTTTAATTCGTAGAGTGAATTCTAATTTTGAAAAGTTATATATGTTAGAATGTAGATTTATTATCCATGTAATATTTTTTTCCAATAACCTTTTACTTTTCATTTTATAGCATATTTCTTAAAAAATCGTAAGGCGAACATTGCATATAGTTTCAATGTTTGATCAATTATTGACATAAAGGAAAGAGCAATATAATAATTACTCCTAACTTCAATTTTATTGTAAAAGTTGCAATTTCTTTTGATTTTAAAAATTAAGATAGTAGAGATTGAATTTTTAAGGTTAATTTTTTTTTCATCCATATAATAATAGAAATTGTGGAGATCTAATTAACAATGAAACGTTTGATAAAAATAATGAAAAATCTAGTTGTATTGTACCTAAACATAACATATATACTTTTGTCTTTAGTTAAATAATAATATTATTACTATTTTATAATTTTGTGACAAGATTTAATGAAGATTTAGGTCATGGGTTAGTTATTGTTTTGATGGTTTGAATAAAAAATGGGGGAAATATACCTAAAGACTATAACTTACTTTTATTACACCAAATACGTAATGCAGAAGATGTCATCCTTATTTAAGATATATTTTGTAAAATTTGGATTTGAAATTGAAATTCACCCTTAGGGAAACATGTTCTCCCAACTTTCCGTTTATTACAATTTTTACTCTATATTTTTTTAGTTTCGGTTTTTTTTGTTTTTGGAACTTAGCAAGTGGTATCAAAATTTAAACCAAATTTCACATCCATTGTGTTTCATGTCTAGTCACGACTACAAGGGGGGGTGTTTTGAGACATTAATTAGAGACAAAAATATAATTTTTTGTCTCTAATTAATACACTTCTCATACGTTTGTCTCTAATACCCTTCCTAAAGTGTGACACCCTTTAATATAACATTTTTTAATTAATGCTTTTTTGCATATTCCTATGTGGCAATTTGCAACGATGGAAAAATGCAGGAAAATGAATTTAGCATAGGTAATTTGCAGGAAAACTTCATTGAGTGGGAGATGGCATAGGTGATTTCATTCTCTGCATGCATTACGCACGCCAATAGCAAGCAACTGGTGTGGATATTAGGCCGAACAGTTATCCGAAGGAGGCTGAGCACTAGGTATTCGTCATTAATCCAATTTGTTTTCCCTATTTTTGTTTATGGGTCTACATTTTATATCTTTGATGATGCCTTGGCCATTTTTGATGATGCCCCCTATTCTTGCTTGACCTGGTTTCGGGTTCAATATTTATGGTAAAGTTTTATTTCCAATTTCTGATGATTGTGCTCAGAAATGGTGAGGGTTTGGTTTTGGGGTTGGGTGCTTTGTTTTATGGCATGTTTTACTAACAAAAATGCAACGACTGTTGAGTTTATGAAGATGGTAAGCACAAAGATGTTAGAGGGAGCACAGATGGGAATTTGTTTATGAGATTTGGTGAGGTGATTTCACAAAACACTGTTTGACTGGAATGGGACGATGTAAACACTACATTTGACTGGAATGAGATTGAGACGGTGTTGTTTAGGTTTACTTGATGCCCAATTTTCCTTTAACAACCCAGATTTGGTGTCAATAGAAATGCCTTCAAGCTAGAGAAAGAGGATATCAATCCATTCTTGATTAGTCTTAATAAAAACTTTCGTTCCTTATTTGGCATCAGTCTTTTTCTAGTTTATGCGGTTAATCTGCTCAAAATTTTGCCTTTGATTGGCAATTTCAAAATTCTAGAATTTGGTATTATTTTATTTGCAATGTCCTAATTTTATTTACATTTCGGTTGTTGGGATCCTTGTAGAGTATTTTTTTGTCCCATTATGTATGGGATTTTTAATGATTTTACCAAGATTTATTCAGTTAAATATATGCACAAATTTCCAGTGAACTGACTAATAAAGATTTCAGAATTTGACACAATTTCATATTTGTAAATTTTCAACAAAATTCTTGGATCTTGATTGTTGAATGGGTTTTAGATGAATTTTTTGATTATAGAAGGATTTTATCTCAAGGTTTATTTCAATCGACAGTTTACCATTCTTGTCCTGGACAAATATCTAACTTAAACCTTGAATCTCATGATATGGAGGTTGGGGTAGTTGGTGTTGCCTTTATTTTAATTGAAAGGTATTCACGCCTTTCCGAGGAAATATTTTGCCTATATGTCGTAATAATGGGTACTCATTCTTTCAAATAATTTCAGGACTTACACCTGGCCTGGTCTTTTGAGGTATGCTCCACCTAGAATTATATGTTGTATATTTCTCAATTTTACACATAATCCTAGCTTCCATGGATTTGAACCTAGGATTTATTCTTGGAATTCCTACTTATTTACAACTTGAGGTCATCCCATTCATAAATGATGCACATTTTTGTGTAGACACACTTTTTATAATTTTTTGGTTCTTAATTTTATGGATGTTTTGCATAAATATGATTAGCATTACAGATTGATCTCGTAGAGGTTGTGTGTGGCCTTTAGCTAGACAATTGATCTATTCTTAGGAATTATTTTTGCACTAGAGTATGATCACCCAAAATTTATTAAAAATATGTAGTTTACATATGGACAAGGTCATGTGAACTTCTCTATAATAGATGGCCTGCAATGGGGAAAAGATTGAGAAGGAAAGTACTATGGAACAAGATCACATTATAGGGAAATACAACTCTCAGAAATTACTTGTTATTTATGGGCATCACATATAACAATCACAAGCTAGATAACACCCAAAAGGCTTGACACCAACATCATTACATGCAACTTTGGCAATTTTTTTACTGACACAACACCATCCTAGTCTCATTCTAGTCAAACAGTGTTTTGTGAAATCACCTCACCAAATCTTACAAACAAATTCCCATCATAGGTGCTACTTGTGCTCCCGATAATGTCTCTATGCTTACCATCTGCATATTCATCTAAATACCTCTTGGAATTATTCCTAGGGGTTAGTTGATAAGGGCCTTGAGATTAATATCTCTTGGAACTTTTCAAATGGATGTATTTAAGAAATATATTTAGATAGAGTTTCAACTTTGGAATACAAATATATGAACAAATGCTATACAAAACATTTCATCATCTTTATTTATTCAATTATCAAGCAGGGAATGTGCTGGTTTTGGCTTGTGCTATTGATGTAGATATAAACTAACATCATGCAAAAAAAATAATCCAGATGCTCACAAACCTCAATTTTCACTTTCTTCTTTGCATATGAGGATCCACACCAACTTTATAAAGGATAAAAACTTGCTACATTTCTCAAACCTTGATAAATTTATTTAATTTCATCTTGAAATGATATTCTTGGACACCTTCCCAGTTCTCCTCTATTCACACAGTGTAAGGATTCCTAGGATAATCTCTATCTCTTGAAACCTTCACTTATTGTGATTCCCACCTTACTTGTTCTCATTCCAGTCTCTTTAGTTTTGAGCTTAAGAATGTTACCTTTCCTTTAAACCTTCATATAGCTTGTGCGCTTGTAGTTCCCAATTGGTCTTCACTTGTCCTTCCTTAGTCTCGAAAACACTCCTTTCCTCACTAACCACCTTAGCTCTTGGGCCTTTGAATCCTCTTAGTACTCTCTATCCGTTCCAAGCACTCAATATACTATTAGAATAACAAAGGAAATGCATTTAACCATTTAGATACAAGCTCTTACCTTGTTATAAAAATTATCCCATCAAAGCTCTTAAGACCAAGCCACTTGGAACAACCATGCATATGGGTTCTTAACGGTACCCAAAAGATTATATAGGCTTCAATAGACCTAATTTACTCATCCTAACACGCCTCAATAATTTCAACTCTCTACTCCTTGATCCACTCCCATCATCTTCCTTTTTTGGATTTTTTCCTTAAACCCTTAAGTAGACCAGTATCCTCCTAGTGTCATGATTATCTTTGTTTTAGGGGATCATCAAAGAAAAAAGTATATGTTTTTAAATACACATTAAAGGTTTATGGATATGTATAAAGTTTTGGGTTCAAGCTCTAAAGTATAATTATTCTTTCCTTTAGAAAATTTCCCTCTAGATTAGGCTTGAACTGTACACTTCACAGTATTTATATATTGTTAGCAAGATATTGAAATCCCACCAATGTAACATTAGTTTTCCTCTTGAATCACCTTATTCCTTTTCTTACTGTTAATATTTTCAAAATTTAGAAGAAAATGATTTTATTTGAAGGACCAACTATCAGGTCCTAGTTCTTATTCACTATGGTGCTAGAGAAGCCTGAGAAGACTTTGTTAAATACAAATTTTACTAGGCTTGGTTTTAAAACTTCAAATATTGCATGAGATTTAGTATAAACCATGGTAATAAGAATCTCTTACCAGTAGTCCATAATAGTAGGCATATGATTCTTAGAAATATCCCATTTGAACATGATGGAGAGTGTTACTGCACAGTTTATAAGGCTAGAAACTTACTTGGTGGCACAACTGCACTAATTTCTCTAATTCCTTCATTCTTGTGCTCATCATAATGATTCCAAACCTGTTCTTCTTGAATTTAGTGCCAATAAGTGCTTGAATCTGATGCTACTAATTTTGGATATGGTTTTAATCAGGGTATTGCCAAGAAACCCTATCATACAAAACATCTCAGTGGTATAATTTCAACACCAATCGTTTACTTGCCCATTCTTAAACTTTCTTGTGATCATTAAATAACTTTGTACACCCATTAAAAGGTATTTCACTGCCCTTAACTTGTGTGGATTAAAGTATTTGGGGCTTCATGGCATCCCGCTGAATATTACACCCCCTCTTGTAGTATTGTTTATGATATGCAAAATCAATACTATGCAGAAGCCCTAGTTGGAAAACATGGTTTGAAGTCATTGTGCAGTACAAGAGTTCATGCATATCACAACCATTTCAGATATGATTGCCAGGCAACCTTGAATAGACCTGCTGCTCACGTCAATGGAACGTCTGTCAAACACCAAATCATAGAGCATGAAGGAAAGAGGAAAGTTAAATGTGTTTTTTGACAGTAATCACGTGGAACTCTCCTTTGTTCATGATTAGACATGACCAAGACAAAACATGAGAACCAAAAACACGCTAAATGGAAGTCCTGTTATTTTTACAGTACTTTGTTTTCTTGACTCTATTTCTATGTACCATTTTTAATTTTGTATTGACGTGGTGATTCTATGATTTCCTGGTAGGCAGTATTAAGCTCTTCACAAATAACTTGTCTTCATTTATAATGATTAATAAAGGTAGTCTCCCCTAGACTTCCATTCTCTCTTCAACCCAAATCTCACTGAGCAAGAGTATAACGGCAAGGCCAGGTCTGTTGGTTCTGTGGTCAACACCTTAGATGCCACCAACATTTTATGCATTAGATCTTGCAGCCAGAATCAAGTATGAGACTTTTGAAATCTATTAAAATAAATCATCATCTCCAATGGGCCAACAACTACTAGCCTATCCATGTTTGAGTTTTTTAAGTTGAGAATAACAAAATACAAAAAAATAAAAATAGCTATTTTCCCCACTTTTGACTGTGGGTTCTGCATAAGATACCACTGTAGTAAGTCCTGGATATGGGTTCCTCCTTGGATGAACCCAGATGGGATCATCCAAGATTGAACCTAGACATGGTCATACCCGACCCTACCATGGTGTACCCGGGTAGTACCCACAAGCAAATTGGATCAGGATGAGTCTTCATGAGGAAAGGACCAAGATTGTTGGTTTCATTTGGTTTTATGTTTTGACAAAATGAATATGAGAGTGTAATTTAGGATTTCTCCATACTTTTTGTTAGTATTTGATTATTTTTTAAAGTCCAAGATCAACTTTTTTAAGTCATAAAAAAATAAAAAATTGGAAAACCCATCTTTTCTCACTTTAGACAATGGGTTCTACATGTGTACTGCCCAACAAGTGCAGATGGAGTCAGGTACGTATAGAATGATCCTTGGATAAACCATACCCCTCCCTACCAGGACCAGTAACCAATACAAACCATACCTGGACTAGTCACTATGTGAAAAGGACTTGAATTCTTAGTGAATTTATAACAACATCACACCCTCTATTCAGCAAAACAAGAAAACATCTTTAAGATATTGAGCTGGAAAGTTTTGACCTATTAAACCCTGTAACAACTACTCCATGCAACAGTCTCTATGTAATGAGAGGGATTCAAGTATCTGAAAGCATGTAATGTGTCTTTTAAAGTCTTGAGAGACATGAGTTCAAAATCCACTTGTTACATGAATGCTAACATAAGCATTTTTGCTTTGAATTGTTTACAAACTTGCAAAGGTGATTTCTTGAAAAACAATCATCTTCAAAAGTAAATGCAATACAGAATGAGAAAACTCATTAAAAGAATACAATGTGTTCCCAAAGCACAAGACAACATTGAGACTGACTTATATTTGTGTTCAAAATTTTGCTTGCACGACAGATATATATTATATAATAATCTGAAAGTCTAGTATCCCCCATCGATATTTGGATTAGAATCAAGAAGTTTCACATTCAAAACAATGACATAAGTAAAGTGTTGAGCAAACTGTTTTTGACATAGCACAGATGTTGCATTCCAATCGTATACTATAAGATCCGAGTACTTGATTTGATAAGCTTCTACTGGAAATCCCATCTGTCGATGTCAATCTCTTTTAAACCTGCACTAACCTACCTAACAAGTTTCAGTTTTAAAATCTACTGGAAGAACATCGTGAGAATCCAAGAGATCTAAATTTATCTGAAATGTTGATCCATCGAGCTATAGCTAAATCCTTCCTAAATCTCATTCTATAGAATAAATTTACACGGCAACTTCCATTTTTTGACTATCCTCGAGGAACAGAAAAGGTACCTTTGGTTATATCTTTGGATTTTCTTCACCAGACACATTCTGTCCCTGTAGTTTGATACGAGCCACAAGTTCCTCACTCAGTTTTATCCTCTCCGCAATTTTCTAAAAATAGTCTTTTATCTCCTCAGCTCTCCCTTCTCTGCTAAATTCCTTTGTTAATATATCATATGTCGTAACATCAGGGAGATTCCCTCCATCCACCATCCCCAAAAAAATCCTATTAGCTTCATCAAGCTTTCCTTCATTGCGTAAGTGACCAAACAATTTGTTGTAGGAACCAATATCTGGCTGAAATCCAGCTTCTGTCATTCTCTTAAAATATTTTAAGGCCTCATCCAGCTTTCCCACTTTGACAAATCCATCAATCAACATACCATAGGCTACTGAATCTGGCTCAATCCATAGGTCTACCATCTCCTGCACCAGTTTCTCTATCTCCACATTCATTCCTTGTTTTATATATGCATCCAAAAGAGTATTGTACATAATCTAAGAATATAGGAAGGAAAAAAACATCTCACAAAATGATAAATAGAAACATCAAACCAACAAAAAAAAGATAAAGTGAAATAGCCAAAATCTGAAATCTAAAACTTAAAACCTATAGAAGCATACCTACAAATTGTTGTAAATTTTTGGGTACATTCCTCAATAATTTTAGAACTCACATAATAATAGTGAGAGTTTTCCACTCTTTTTGCAATGGAGTAAAAATCCCATTACTCATGAGCCAAGTAACAAGCTCGGACTCACAAGTAATGGCGAGTAATTAGTTGAAATTACTCAGTAAATACTAGGCATTACTCAGGTGCTCCCTGATTGTCTATGAGCATTGTAGTTTTTACTCTGTTTTGGTCTACAATTGAACATTGTAGTTTTAAGTAGTGAAAAAATTACAATGAGAGCTACATCATCTTCTAACAACAACCTTTGCACCTCTTCTTCATGATTCACCTGATAGCATTCATTAAACATAGACCAACAACTACAATCTTTGATCTCTTCAAACCTTAATTGCACGATTGTTACAGTGTTTGCAGGTTTACCTTTGAGTCTTGATCTTTGTTTATAACCTAATTCTGTTAGCCTTCCAAATAGGCACTTAACTCACTGGTTGCTTCTCATTCACAAGTAACCTCATAATCGACTGTCACAACTTAGTACAATATATATTTATGCTTGAATTCTTTGCAAAAATGCATGAAACTACACTAGCATTGATGTAAACATACAATATAGAATGTCTTACCAATATAATCTCTCAGTTACATGCATACACAGGATTCCTTGTCCATTACAATACTCAAACCCTGAAATCTATTACTCAACCTGCCAATACATAGAATCACTCCTTTAAAATAATTAGAGCACGTTTCTTATTTGTTTGATCATTCAAATGATAGTGCAAACAATTACCATGTATCCCAAATTCTTTGAGAATGTCATTTAGATAGTGCCAAACAATGAGGGGCAAAAGTGCAAGTACGTATAAGTTCAGTTTTTAAAGGAAAAAAAAGAATACTATAATCACAATTAGCACTCTTGGACAGGAGTGGATGAACTCCCACCATAGTATTTGTGTGGTTAGAATGCTTTCTAGCATGATATTTCTTGGTTTCTACAAGATTTTTCCTACTTTCGTTGGATTACATTCTGACCCAAACTATCTTTAGGCTTGATTAATGTTCCTCCTTGTTAGTATATTTTTAATGTTATAATGCATTACAGTTGAGCACACTGTAACTTATTCTTGGGTTTGGAAAATTTTAACATCATAAATAAAGGCTATATTTGAAAAGATTAAGTGGAGTAACACAATAATAAAGTAAAATAATCTCTTGTCATTATAATATATAATCACAAGATATGTGCCTTGATAAGAGGTTTCTCTGCCCTCCTTTCATTTGAGAAAGGAATTAAAATATTTCATGACTTGTACATTTGGATAGAGAAGCCTCTTCTCAAGGCACATATTTGGTCATTAGATATTATAATGACAGAGCTTGTAGAGTATAAATTGGATTGATACTGGATAATGGACAATGAAAAGCAATCTACTTTATCTCTAATGAAAACAAAGACCTATGATAAGTTCCAAGATTTAATTTTGCTTCCAATTTAACCTTGTAACTTATCGTAGGTCTTATTGCAGCATGGTTTTGAATATGTGGACCTTCTCATGCTATTTTGTTTTCATTTTTAATAGATTACATTGCTTTTTCCTTTTCTAATTTCTTTGTCTTTTCCTTTTTTCCAGGTTTCATTGTCTTCTCTTGCTCTAGTTGGTGTGGATTGGCTTTAGTGAAAGAAGGTAAGATAAGATGACATTAAAGTCCTAGATATATTGGTAAATAGTTAGAATGTGCAAATACTTTTATTCATTTTAAAAAAATATTTTTCTCTATTATTATCACGATTGTTTCTTGAGCTTTTCTTTCTATCTGAGTTCATTCCTATTCCTTTGATAGCCATGTATAGTAAATGTGGATAAGAAATTTTAATTTCATAGATGTGCGATGCAAATTCATCCCATATTTTAATTTCACAGATGTGTGATGCAAACTCATGCAGGCTTCTTCTAATCATATTTGTATTATTAAATTTGTAGGCTTCTTCTAATATCTATGTCTGTCAAAATACACATATGTGTGAGGGCCTTTGTTATATTGGTGAATGAGTCTTATGCAAATGCACACATGGCTATGAGAAATAAGGTGCATTCAGTAATTGATAAATTTGTTGAACGCGGACTTCGATCTCTTGGTGTTGCTAGATAGGTAATGTAATTATTGAGTTGTGGCATAGTTATAGGAGTTTGTAAAGGTTTCTTTATTATCATAACAATGGTGGGCTGCATGCTTTCGGTGCTCCAGATGCCCATACAAATAATTTTCATCTTTATAACAGGTAATATATATATATATACACACACACACACACACTCCACAGAAATATGTCTGATTGAATCCCGTGTCTCTGTGGCAATGCAGTAAACCAAGGACTTGCTACACTTGCATTCTTTGGACTGGGTGTAAACCTGGTGCTGTTCTTGACAAGGGTGTTGCATCTGAAGAGTTAGCAGAAGAGAAGAAAATGGATCTACTTGTTATGTGTTTTGAATTAGTTAAGCTGAAGGAAATAGAAAGCAAACTATACTTATTAATATATTATGCATTCTGAACTAGGCAAATTGAGGGAATTCCAGAGGAAAACACTTATTTCTTTTTCACCTTGTTTTTTGGTTGGATGTGCCCATGGTTTGGTTTTACTGAATTTTGTTATTTTTTCATTGAATCTCTTTCAAAGAAAGGCCTAATGATACTAGTGGAGAACTTTTTCATTTCTCTCTGACTTCTTTGTTTGGGACTTGTAGTAAAAGGTCATTAATAACAATGCCTTATTTGGTAGGAAGTTGTTTTTCTGGAACTCAAATAGTAAGAACTGCAATATTACTTAACTTTTAGGTTTTGGGATAAAGATTAGATGATTTTGATGGCAGTTTAGTTGTAAGGCACTTATCAAAGTTAATAGTTAATGTTCAATCATGCTTAATGTTCAAATTGTGGATCTGACATTGTATAAGTAATTAATGACAACCCAAATACCAGGCACCACTCAGGATCATCTGCAAATATTTAACATAGTGATGAAAGCGAAATTAAAATAATACTAGATGCCAAAACAGGTATTGATATGTTGCTAGCTGGTTTATTTCTCATTTTAGTTTGGGTTAACTAGTGTTGTCTGACCAATAGGCAATAGCCAGATAATTTATGGCATCTCATGTATTATGGACTTGCTATTCATAGGTTGTCTTTTGGAAGTGGATCACACCAAATATGTTGGGACTTGTTACTCAGAGTTCAGTGTATCATTGGTCCTTGGAAGGTATGGAAGATTGTATGAGGCTTCTGCTTTTCACCTTGTTTTTTGGTTGGATGTGCCCATGGTTTGGTTCTATTGAATTTTGTTGTTTTTTCATTGACTCTCTTTCAAAGAAAGGCCTAATGATACTAGTGGAGAATCTCAATTGTTAGGTTTCTTTCTTCTTTTTTATTTCTAGCAATTTTGCTTGTTGGTGTCTTTCCCTCTCTGTTGAGATCCACTTGACGGTTTGAGGATGGTTATATTTCTTTCCTTATTTTAGTATATGATGTCCCCCTTTTCCTTTAAAATTTGTTTATTTATACAAACCTTGTTGATCTTAACTATAAGGAGAATTTATAAATAAACAAAGTTATTGATGTAAGAATTCATCAACTATATAAAGCACTTGTATGCACAAATAACTTTGTTACTATGGTTCATACCTCTCCATAACCACAAGAAAAGTGTAATGCAGTTCGACCTTCAGAGTCTTTCTCATCTTTATCTTCACCATTTTCAAGAAGGTTCTTCAGTCCCTGCATTGACACCATAATAACTTTTAAAATATTTAATTGGATCATAAAATGTTACCTAAGCAGTATGTATGGCACTCTCTTGTAGATCATGCATGATATGTGCTAGCACAAACAAGAGTCTACAGAGTCAAGAAACTGAAGGAATGTAGAATTAAAATTCAAAAATTGAAATTGATTAAGTAATGCACAATAAGGAAGCATGCACACTTTTCGATGAAAAAATAGTATTTCAAAAGATTATGACTCTTCCATAAAAATCAGAATGTAGACGTCCTAGATCTAGAGGTTAACTACTCTTCAAAAGAAAGAGGAATTGCTCTCCTTAAAAATACATTTTGAATTGCTAAAATAGAACTGAACCAATTTTTTTTAATTGAATTACAAAAAATACACAAAATCATCGAATCCCAGACAAAGAAGAGAGGGCACGTCAAGAAATTTGAAGAAATCCAGGACACAATCACAATCCTGTCTTTTTTAAAAAGCAATCTCGTATTTATAAGACAATATTCAGGTATGCCAGTTCATAGGACTTTGGTTATGATACATCAAATGGACTTATGTATTGGATACTTTGGAAAGAATACAGAGTCCCATAACAAAAGAAATTAAA